>VZRF01000017.1:358543-661890 GCA_013396875.1 Vireo altiloquus
GGGATGAGTGGGCGGGGCCAGCAGCGGCGGCAGCAGCCATTGGCCGGCGCGCGGCTCGCGCTCCGCCTCCCCTCAGTAATGGCCGCCCCTGAGGCGGGGGGAGCCGGGTTTCCTGTGACACAGTGACGGCGTCAATGAGGCTGGAAAAGTCCTCCGAGATCAGCGAGTTCAACCTGTGACCGAACACCACCGCGTCAACCAGACCGTGGCACCCAGCGCCACGTCCAGCCTTTCCTAAAACACCTCCAGGGAAGGGGATTTCACTGCCTCCCGGGGCAGCCCGTTCCGATGTCTGATCACCTTTTCTGTGAACAAATTCTTCCTACTCTGCACTGTTGCGGTCTCACCTTGATTATTCTGCACAGTTTTGATCACTGCAATATAGGAAAGAGACTGAGCTGTTAGACTGTGTCCAAAGGAGGGACATGAAGATGCTGAAGGGCCCAGAGGTGAAGCCACACAAGGAGCAGCTGAGGGCACTTGGTCTGTTCAGCTGGAGGAGACTGAGGTCAGAGCTCACAGCAGTTCTGCAGCTTCCTCACCTGGGGAAGAGGAGAGACAGGCCCTGATCTCTGCTCTGTGTGACCAGGGACAGGACCCAGGGAATGGCTGGAGCTGTGCCAGGGGAGGGTTAGGCTGGATATCAGGAAAAGGTTCTTCCCCCCGAGGCACTGAACAGACTCCCCAGGGAATGGTCACAGTCCCAAGCCTGACAACTCCAGGAGCCTTTGGACAGCTCTTGGGCACATGATGTGACTCTTGGGGATTGCGTGTGCAGGGACAGGGCTTGAACTCGGTGATTCTTGGGGATTGCGTGTGCAGGGACAGGGCTTGAACTCGGTGATTCTTGGGGATTGTGTGTGCAGGGACAGGGCTTGAACTCGATGATCCTTGAGTCTCTTCCAGCTCAGCTTATTCTGTGATTCTGTAATGTCCAACCTAAACCTCCCCTGTCCTCTCAGAAGGGGCTGCCGAGGGGTTCAGAGTCCCGGCATTCAAGAGGTTTGCTCGATGCACATTGAGCAACCAGAATGCAACATTATGCAGGTATGGGTCAATTCTGTACAGAAAATAATAAAGACCGAGAAGAAGAATACAGCCCTTGAAGGCATCAGCTGGAGGGTTAATAAATCAGGAAAACCTTAGTAGAGGTTGTTTTGTAACTTAGATTCTTCTGAAATAACGTTGTTTGTGTGATATGGAATCATGGAATGGCCTGGGTTGGAAGGGACTTTAAACACCATCCAGTTCCACTCCCTGCCATGGACAGGGACACCTTCCACTATCCCAGCTTGCTCAGAATCCTATCCAACCTGGCCTTAAACACTGCCAGGGATGAGACAGCCACAGCTTCTCTGGGCACTCTGTGCCAGGGCCTCACCACCTTCACAGGGAACAATTCCTTCCTCATATCCAATCTAAACATGCTCTCTGTCAGTGTGAAGCCATTGCCCCTTGTCCTGTCACTCCAGGCCCTGTAAATAGCCTCCCTCCATCTTTCTTGTAGGCTCCTGTAGGTCCCTTTATTTCAAAACAGCTGATGGTGGCAGCACTGATGCAGTGGCACCCGTTGGACAGAACAGCAAGATCAAAAGATAACACAGCCACCTAAGAGGAGAAACTGAGGCTCCAGCCCTAATATGCTGCATGTTTATGCATTTTATGTTGTAAACTCTCTGGAATAAAAACAGATCTTCATGGGAGCTGGGGTAGGAGCTGGCACTGTGGTTTCCTCTTCCCCCAAGTGCAGATTCTAATCAAACAGGCTGAAGCTATTTCTCAGTAAGTGACAGCTTAATGATACTGTGCAAACTAGGGCAAGATCCACTAAAGAAACAGTGCACAGGTCCCTGAGAACAGCTTTTGGCATAGGGAGCAGGAGATCCAGAGGTGAACCTCCTGGGAGGAAGAATCCTCAATCCCAATCACCTTCAGAGAGATAAATAGTCTAGGTCCTGAACCATGACTCAAAGGCAGGGCTGCTCCTCTTCCAGCGTTTTGTGTGAGGACTGGTGCCCTCTGTTGTTCCAGGGAGAAGCTGCTGGGAGTTGGGGAATTGAACCCACGAATGTGTGGGTGGGTTTGTTTTCTCCAGTACTGCACACTCCTACAGATGCTCTGGTTTGGACATACAGGGTCTGTCATGCAGAATGCACTGCTGTCAGGACTTTATTCTCCAGAGTAAAGAGAATGGACCAACCATTCTCCTTTATTCTCCAGAGAAGTGAAATGGACCAACATGACTAAGAAAAAAATGCTTTAAAAATTAGAAAAGTGTGTAGAATAAGCAAGAATTCCTTAGTAGCTGCTACAAAGGTAATTGAAGGGCATGGGAATGTGTGTGGACAAGGGTCAGAGTTAAGGCTGCCTGTGTTTCCTTCAACATCTCCTGATCTCTGAGACAGAAGGAGCTACCTTTGCTTAACAAGCTGCCAACATTAGATAATCCTCCTGGGCACTCTGAGCCCATCTGCAAAGGAAACTGTGTTTGTGAGAAGCTGGGCTGCATGGGTTCCTGCTCCTTGGCACGGCAGAGAAGCTGTGTTTGGAGTGCAGTTTGCTCTGCAGAGCGCAGAAATAAGAACGTAAAGATACATCCACGTCTGCAAAACGTGAAGTGGCTTTGAAAAATGCCTAACTGGTCACGGGGCTAATTCTGGTGTTGTAAATGACGAGGTAAGTACAGTTATTTAAAATGACCTTTGAGAGCAATCTGTATGCCACGCCCCAGGAGGCAGCCGTGGGAAGCACGCTCCCATCAGCGTCCTGCCAGGCCCAGAAGGCATTTCCAGGAGTCCAGCTGTTTGCTGTGATTGCTGAACATGCAGAGTCTGCAATACCTGCTTTTAAAAGTACACAGTTATGTCACAGGATTGCTTGAGTTTAGTAACCCCAGGGCAGTGCATTCCAAGGGGTAGAGGGCAATTCAGCTACCTGGCAGATCCAGTGGGAAGGTACTGCATGTCCCCGACTTGTTTACTGCAGAGATCACCACCTGTACCTTCAGGAACAAAGCTGCATGGGCTGGGGCAGCATGCTGGTAGTTCAGGAACTAGTAGTACCCTAGAACTTTCACTAGTGGGTACAGTCACATCACAGAACCGAAACACAGAATGGCCTGGATTGCAAAGGACCTTAAAGCCCATCCAGTTCCACTCCCTGCCATGGGCAGGGACACCTTCCACTATCCCATGTTGCTCAGAGCCCCATCCAGCCTGGCCTTGGACACTTCCAGGGATGGGGGCAGCCACAGCTTCTCTGGGCAACCTGTGCCAGGGCCTCACCACCCTCACAGGGAACAATTTCTTCCTCATCTAATTTAAGCCTCCTCTCTTTCCCATTTCCCCTTGTCTTGTCACTCCAGGCCCTTATCAAGAGTCTCTCTCCATCTTTCCTGTGGGCTCCCTTCAGGCACTGGAAGGCTACAATGAGGTCAAACCACCTTTATTTGTGCAAGCCTGTGAAACAGTGATCTCCACCTTTCCCCAGATGTTCTTGATGCACCCACACAGCAATGCCTTCAGGATGTAAGCCTGATTCCTCAACTGAAGGCACCTCCACATCGCAGGAGTCTTGTGAGCTTCTGGCTGACAAGAGAAGCAGCAATAATATAAGAATTTAATAACTAAGCAGACTTACCTGAAGAGGAAATCAGAAGAGACTCAATCGTGCAAGGAGCTGAACCCTTGCATATGCTGAAACCAGCATGCTAAAATCAACGGGAAATGAAGAGACTGATTTTGCAAAGTTTAAGTTTGAAACAGACTACTTAGATCTTAAAGGTAAAATCTTTATTGGTTGAACCTGGCGCAACACTTGCTAAAGGAAAGAGTAAGTCCCACTTCTTTTGAGGTGCTCTCATTATTCAGTTTAGAAGGGATATAAATCCTCTGCAATCAGGAAGAGGTTTAATCTCTGACTGAAGGGTTAGGGAAAGCTTCCTCTCCAAGTAGGTTATTTTGGTAATGCCACAACAAGGGTAGTTTACTGTTGAGCTGCCTGTACCCAGTCAGCTCTTTCTACAGAGCTCAAGGCAGAGTATTAGGCCAGATGGCCCCCAACCTGACTGAACCATTGCTGGACAACTCTGTGTTGGTCAGAACAGACTTTTTAGCAAATGATCCATGTGCAAAAGTCACTACATGGAGATGAAGGACTTGTACTCCTTCTGGGAAATCCCTGGGCTTTAGTTTCCCAAGCTGACAAAAGGGATAATGACATCTAATGAGTTGACTACATATGTGTGTGCATATATAAAAAATGTATGATTGGGATTATTATTACACAGTCATAGTAACATGAGAAAGTATTTTTCTCCTTGGGAATTTTAGGCTGTGTTCTGCCACTGAACAAAGATGTTAAACAAGCTACTCACACTGCCCAGGCTCCTGCTTTTGCAGTTGCTCACAACACCTGAATTATGTACTTGTCCTGTGTGGCTGCACCCTGGAGGCACTCCATTCTTCCTACCAAAGGAGATGTTCCTAGAAGTAGGTGCCTCCTGCTGTAAAGTTCCTCAGATAATGTACAAAGGTAGCAGCAAGAACTTTATTGAGCAGGCCATGAGGTAAGGAACTGCAGGACTGATTATTCATTGCCCTGTCAGGTGCCAGCAGCTGCACTAATTATTACTGAAATGAGTTCTGATGGCAACATCTTCAAATGATCTTTCACCTCAGAACTGAGCAGCAGGGAGTCTCTGTGCTCAGACATGTTGAAGGGTGCTCATTCTGAGCAGGACTCCAGTGTAAGTGCACCTGAGGTGTTTGTTAGTTAATTAAATTTATTTGGAGCATGTAGAAAACACTTTGGAGTTGGCAAACAACGAAGAAAGGCACCTTCCTACAATTCTAACTTGTGTGCTTTATCTCTTCAGCCAAAGGGCACTTGGGTATCTATGGAACACTGGGATGGCAGCCTGTCATGGTGCATCATGGGTTACATGCACATTGCTAGAAGATCCTAAGACTTGTGGAAACACTGGAACATTTAGGACCACTAAGCAAATCTCAGCCTGTTCAGTCAATTGTTTCTATCAATTAGGTACAACACACTCCTAAGCAGCACTTACAAAGGGATTTAGGCTGCCTCTGGTAAAAGCAGTACTTTGCAAGGAGAGAGATGAGCAGAAGTTTGAAATGAGGTTTTATTCCTTTGCTTGCCTTTCCTTTCTACCCCTTTGGAAAAAGAAATCTCCTTAAAGCTAAACAAGAATTCACCTTCAGAAATGCCCATCTCCCCTCAGCACACCTGCATCTTGCTCTCAGTGCAAAGTAAAGATAACTCTGAGTGACTTCTCATCAACCTCTTGGTAGGATATAAAGATACACTTCGTGCAGCAGTAACTGGATGGCACAGCCAAGTTCAGGACCACATTGTGCTCAGCACTATTTGCCAAACAAATAGGAATCAAGATGCTGTTCCCCATGGGGCCTGCCGTATATATAGACAAAGTCAAAGGGGATGAGGCAGTATTATCTCAGGCTTACAGCTGAGGGACTCCAATCCACAGGGATTATGGTATCTTGCCCAAGGTCACACACAGGAAATCTGCAGCAGAGCAGGGAAATGAAACAAGAGCTTCCCAGGCATGGGCACATACACCAGGCATAGGACAGTATCTAAAATAGAATGTTTCAACCCACATCTCTACAGGTTTCCCAAAGCTTCCAGGCCCGCTGAGAAACTTCAGGAATGGCATCATTTGTACATCAGTTACACCGACATTGTGACTGAGACATGTCTCTTTATAAATATTACTGTGTCCTTTCTGAACGAACACGTTTAAAGTTGGAATGTTGGGTGCCTTACGCGATTCCCTACCAAGTGCTATGTATTCCTAGAAAACCTGCTTCCCATCGCAGTGCGTGGCTCCTGCATGTACTGCTGCCCTCTCGTGTGGGCCTGCTGGGAACTGCAGCGCTGGAGCAGCCGAGGGGACTTGATTATCTGGTGCCTGCCCCGGCATAGCCTTTCACCCCAGCCCTGCAGCTAATGGACATTGTTGGTTTCTCATGTGCTGTGTCACTGTCTCCTCCACGCTTGTTTTGTGCGTGACACAAGCGACATGACAATGGAGAATCCAGGTCACAGTCTTGGCAGCCATGCTACAGAGCTGCCTGGTCAAGGGAACACTTAAGACTTTTTTGTAGCAACAAAGCGTAGTCAAAGGTCAGCTGGCGCTCTGGGGTTTCCCTGCAGTGTGCCAGGAGGGCCAGTTCCACCTCATCGATCAAAGTTCACCTCAGGCTGACTGGGACTGCCAAAGCCAAATCATCTGTTCTGGGCACAAAACATTTCATGAGTAGCAGTTTGATATATACAATAAAAGTTGTGACAGGTAGTAATTTAGGAGAAGCTCCACAGGCAACCACAAAGAAATTCCTGTTATTTCCCACTTAAAGGTTGGCCTCAATTTCATTTTAGCAATAGCTCCTGATGGTACTTCTGTGATTCCATGTCACTGGCTCCAAAGCTGGATGATTCACTTTCCATCACACTGGCAATGGAAGGGACTTCAGGGCAAAAACAAATCAGGTTAAAGGTGTTTTTCTTGGTCTACATCTCACACCCTTCCTTCCACCACCCTCCTTTATTTTGTTGTTGTTTTTTGTTTCTGTTTTAACGAGAAGCCCTCCTTTTTAAAATACCTAGGCAGGTAATTATCGTCACTCATTTGTGTTGCATTGGATAAGGTGGATTTTTTAAGTACACTTTCCAGAAGCCCAGCTAGAGCTCTTCTGAATACTTTTTCTTCAAACTTTTGCTCATTAAAAATAAATCATAGAAAACTTTTCTTCCCTACAACTTGACCCAGGACTGAACATTAGATCTTTTATGCTGTGTTTTTCTAAGTCTTCCAATTACCAACTATCTTCCTCCTTTTGCAGAGAGGTAGAACAACACAAAGGGTGTAGCTGAAACAATAAGCACAGTCTGGTGTAGTGCTATTTCACCTCCACCAGCTTCCAGAAGTCTGAACAGAAGTGTGATGACACTGTGATGACACTCTCTCACTCTGCTAGAGATGGCAGAGATCCCTGTAGCCTTTCCACAGCCAGGGATTCAGATCCAAAAAGCCTCTAGAAATCAAACTTCAGATTGCATGGGGGAGAAACTCCAGGGCTGTCTGTGTGGCAGCAAGGAGGGAGGCACACAGAAGCAGCATGAGGACACTGGCAGTGCCTGAGTTGCTCAGGCAAGCGGTGAGGTTGCTCAGGGAAATTTATCAGCTCTGATTGCATCAGTTACTTGTTGCACTAGCAAATGCCAAAGAGGCTCCTTTCCAGTCAGCCCTGGACAGCACACGGAACTCACTGCAAAGGATGGAAAAAAAGTACACAGCAAATCTACCTGGAAAAAGGGAACAAAACAGACAAACTGAGATTGTCTCCATCCAGTATTTCTGGAGCAAGTTAATGATGAAGCAGTGGCTGACCCAGAAAATACTCATTAACACTAGGTACAATATCAAAGGTAGCAAATATATCATTTTCAAGCAAGGCAATAATGGGGACCATTGCTCATTGTGCCCTACTTCAGACACCAGACATCTTAGTTGAAACAATCATTAAAAATTTGGGTTATAAAGGAATACTACCTAGCTGACACAGACGTGACAGGCAGAAGAATTCAGTACAGCTTCTGAACGAAATGGATCATTGATCTGGCCTGGTTTTGCAACTCATTAGTGGTGCAGTTACACTGAGCTAGTTAGTGCTGCAGCAGCCACATACAAATACACCACTTTGTTCTTTAAAGGCAAAGCAAAAGATCAGAACCATCAGCTGTAGCCCTGGCTCTGCTGAGCATGCTGGGAAACCTTAGTTACCACAAAAGCCAGCCAGCTGACTGGCACAGGAGCAGGAAAGGGCACCTTTCAGGAGCACAGGGCCTCCACAACTTCCACAGCCCTGACAACACCAGTGCCACGTGCTTGGGCTTCAGTGGAGCTCATGGCATTGTCTTATTGCCAGTCAACAGTGCCACTACTGTTAGCTCATTTCTCCTCACATCTAATGAGATTAGGCTCCAGTTAGCTTAGGAAAATCCATTTGTTGTGATATTAGACTAAGGACTGCATTTGGAGAGCTTAAACCACAAGTCTCCAGCTGTATCAAGTTCCCAGCCTTGATTAGCTCAAATGATCTCAAGCAATCTTCACACCCTCTCTGGTCTCAGCACAGTAACTACATCTGAATCTGGCCTAAAAGGCTCCTTGTTCGAAGATTAATTTCTTTCTGCTCCCTGAAGCATCAGGGCACCCTGCATTTGTTGTGGGATGAATGTGTACATTCCGTTCTTCTCCCTGATCACCTCCAAGTGAACCTCGGCCTCTGCTTTAAGTTGCACTTTCCCTGAGTCGCTGACCAATTCTGTCATTTCAATGTTACTGTTGATCTTAACAGTTCCTCAGCTGAAAAGAAGCTCCTCTTCTCTCTTGCAGTGCCTGGGCTTTATGTGATTGAGATTACAGCACTCTTAGAGTAAAGGAGCTCTCTTGTCTGCCATAGAGGCCCCACACCAACCAGCTGTGTGTCCCACACCCCAAGGAAATTGCCATTTAGGAGAGCTCCTATGACCTAACACTCGACACAGGGCCATTTCTGGAACTGTTTCAGCTAGACACACCAACCTTGGCCCTGGCCCTGCCTTCAGGCCCTGTTTTCTCTGACACAGTCCCAGCAGTTCTATCGTGAGGTGTGAGTGACATGAATGGTGCAATCCCAGCAAGCCATGAACTGTAAAGACCCAAAGTTTCAGAGGGGAATTTATTGTATGGGAGCATATCCAATATTTTTTGTCAACCATTCATGAGAATAATAAAAAATAGAAGCTTTTTAAATGACAAAAAATATAGTTACATATAATACAAATTTTCATCTTGCATTGAAGTGGAGCAGTAATAAAATGCTCACTTGTGTTTTCACAGTTGGTGTTGCTTCTCTAGGTTAAAGCATCAGCAACTCAAATGTTCCAGTCAGAACCCCTAGTTAGCAGTTTCATGGGATGATGGTGAGGGTGAACTCTCTCAGCATTCTGACACACTTCACAAGTAGAGCAGGCACACTTGATCCATTTCAGAACTACTGAAATTTTCAGAGGTACCAGCTACACTTGAGGCATCCCTGCTGCAACTGAAAGGGTTTTGTATCAGAACACGTTTTTAGGCCCCACTCAGAAACATATCCATGGAACACTCAAGAATGTGCTTAAATCCAGTCTGGTTCAAAGGGATCTGAGTTGATCCTTTGTGACTCCCCTGTTCTGCCCTCTCAAGCACTGCACGTGGGCATGAAGCTCTAACCAGTACTTGATCACATGTGTAAAGTGCTCACAAGACCACAAAGGATTTAACATTCTTCAGCACTCCACTTAAAGACCTAAAGGCATTCACTGCATGCATACATTTAGGTATTTACTACACACACTTACACCCAGCCCCCCAGTATTACTGCAATAATTCTTTGCTGGTGTAACAGCTCATACACCAAGTTTCACTTACTTAGTTTTCTACAAATATAGGGAAAAAAAAACCACCTGAAGAGAGCTAGAACAGCTTTCAATCAGTCACTATATTGGCATTGAAAGCTTTATTTTGAAAACTTTAAGCAGCAATACTGAATAAATAGACAGAATGATTGTTTTGTCATCTCCATACAACTGATGGCCTTCATCCAAAACATTAAAATACTGTAGCAAATAGAATAAACATGCACATTTCAATGTTCTAGAAATAAAAAACAAACCCAAACCAAAAAACAAAAAAAGGAGGTGTAATATAAAAGTAACACTTTGACACTTTTTTTAATACAGTACAGACCATTAGAGACTATTTTCTGGAAAAAAAATATCTGAATACAGTTTTGTTATTTACATGTATCATTAAGGCCCAATTCACTCAAGTTAATGCACATCAGGAATTTATATGCTTCAAGGTAACTCACTAAAAATTACAAGATCGATGTTTCTTTGATCATATGATCCCAGTTCACTAAAATAATGCAATACTCTTCATGCTAAAAACAAGGCAATTGCTGCCCCAAGAGGAGATTTTTATTTCACTAAAGGATCTTTTTCCCTCTTACCTCATATGTTTGCATATTGCTAATGCTAGTAGTGGTAGTTCTCTTCTTCAAGAACTTCCTCCCAACTTGCCAGGGTTTAGAAAAGCAAGCAATCTCAAAGCTAACATACCATTTCCAGAAGCAATTCAGGCACTTGGGAACCTAAGTCCCACCGAAAGATACTGGGAGCTGACTTTTCAGAGTGGGACTTGGGTTTCTCCCTTGCTCAGGAGTTCAGACTGTTCACCTTAGCCTTAACCTACTGGCTTTTCAGATGGTCACCCCCCTCTTTTCCCCTAACAACATAGCATCTCCAGCAAAAATAAACTGTATCCTCATGGATGAGAGAGGTAACACAGTTAACTTCCATTAGTAATAAATTACAGGAGTTCTCCATATAAATTCCCTGTGCACTGGAAAATAGTGCTTGTGTATTCAACTATTTAACGCAAGCAAAAAATCCCATTTTTATCATGCTGCCCAGTATATAATATGGCACTTGTTAAAATTAGTACGTGTAGCTTCCTTTCTGCTAATGCCCCAGGTGTAGGTTTGGAACACTTCTGAAAATGGACTTTTTGTACAGTTGTAAAGAAAGAGTGAGTTTCTGCAGTTGATCAGAAGCAAAACTCTAAACGCTGTAGTGTGAGGAATTTTTCTAACTGTTACACATGGGTCAGTTCACATCTAATGCAAGGGCATGCCATTTCTTTTTGGTTTATTTACAGAGAGGGTGAAAATGCTACGGAACTTCAGCCTGGGTGAAATTCAATAAGCAAGAGGAGCATGGTGGGGGCAGGGGAATTTGTCAGTGTCTCACAACTGGCAGGTCTGGATACCAAAGCCTCTCCTTGGCCACAGGAGTGGCTGAAGCTGCAAATGTTTCTCAGATCGCCTTGACATGTGCCAAAGGCCTGGCAAGGAGGGGCTGCTCAGGGGAGCTGCAGTGGTCACTCCTGAGCCAGCTCCAGGCTGGCCCCTGTGCCCAACAGCTGCTGCACTCAGCAGGTGCTACTTTTTAATTCAAACAGGAAATTCCTCCCTTGATTCTATTACAAAGCTGTATTTCAAGCCCTCCAAAGCTGCTCTTACTCTTCCTTTTAATCCTTTTCCTCCTACCTCTGTCTTACAGAATAACCTGGCAGAGAAAGAGAGCAGGTTTTACGATTCAAGAATCCAGTTCAGCTCAAACTGACATCTGTGGGAGATGGAACAGTCACAGCATATGACAAAAACATTAGCTGGGGTAAATATGCTGATCTGCCTTAAAAATACTTCATCTCAGGACAAGACTGTTTCCCCCCACCCCCATGCAGCATAATTTGGGCCAGACTTTGCAAGGTGCTGAGTGCCTCAGATCTCTAACATCAAGAGGTGCTGAAGATGCAAGATATCCACTGGAGAGGGCCATTTCATTTCTGTAAATTGAACCCAGAATGTAAGGCATATATGCTCAAGTACCTTGGACAGATATTGTCCCCAAACTATGTATATTTTACACTTTTTTTAATATATATATATACACACATTCCTTCTTTTTTTTTTTAATACAAAGTTATGGGCACAGTAAACATGAGCACAGAATTGTGATAAACTAACAGTAAAATGGGTGAGCACTGCAAAGGTTCCTCAGGTAGGAATATCTCATTTTCCAGTTTGCTCACAAGGGAAGATGGGGGAAAAAAAAAAAAGACCTGATAAGTTAAACAGTAAAAATTCAGAGTCCATTTGGAAAGGTCCTTTATATATTCACAGCCTTATCTGTTGCTGTTAGTCTAAATACAGCAGCAATTTTAGAATATATGATGCCATTAATAAGTGGAAAGGAAAAAAAATGCATTAAACACTCAAGAATCCTTCATCTTCCGCTATAGCTTTTAAAACTTCCATTTGTCAGGAAGCTCCTTTTTTAGAAAAGGAGACTTAAATTAACATTTATCTGCACGTCAGTGAATCAACACAAGAGGATGCTAGGAGTTAAGTATGTTTCTATGGCTGAAAGCTTGGAGTTCCCTAGCAGTGCTAAAATCCTGACCCTACCAAGGAGGGCATCAGGAGTTCAGTCGTGTTGCCCCTGACTGAGCCCAAGTTTTCAGCACTGCAGTGAGGGCACAGTGTCCCTCCTTGTGCCCAGGGGATCTCCAAGGTGGGCATGATGCTGTGAGTTGCTGTTAGAACAGGAAATCCAAACCAGAGAAGGCCCATACCTTCCCTAACTCATCCATGGGGCCAGCTCCCAACGCTTACAGTGTCCCACTGATGCCAGTCCCTTTCTCTGTGTCCCCTGCAGCAATCTCACTTCAAGGCCTGCAACCAACGAGCTATTTGGGAGTGGCTACTTTCTGCAGGGAAGCCTTTTTGTCTAATTCTTTCTTAGCTTTGATTGCATTAGAGCAGCATGAACATGTGATAGTTCTCTTTTCATTTTCTTTTGAAAAATGACCACCAAATGTGTGAATTTTCTGCTTGGAAGCTTTACGTTCTGTAAGTGACTCTTTCAAAGGGACCAAATGTCTCCACCAGGGAGCTGAATGAAATCCTGGCCTCACTCCTGTCAGTAAGAACTCTGCTACTGTCTTCATGGGACTCTGCCAGGTTTCTTCCCTTCAGAAAATTTGAGTGGATTCTGGAAGGCTGGAAGTGGATACTCATTAATGTTGTGTCTTTCTTCCCCTCCAACAGCAAGATTTGTTACAAAACAAGAACACTGTAATGGCTAGTGGAAAAAATAAAGTACAAAATCACACACAGTGAAAGCCTCCTACTCTCTTTTGGTAAGATATATGAAGACAACTTCTTACATTGTTCTTTTCTCAAAAGGCATATACAATGTGGCAAAATATTTCAAATATACATTCTATATAATAAAATATCATCTAACTAGTGCATCCTCAATCATATGCTGGAAATATTTTTACCAAGCCTGGTTTAAAATCCATAAATCTTTTGAACACTAGGTGCTTCATTCAAGGCAGATACAACAGCAAGTAAATCCCACAAGCTCACTTTTCAAGCCTTAAAAGGTAGCAATGGATGGAACATGACATATGATGACCCACGACAGAAATGAACAAAGTTAGTGGTGAGAAACCACTGCAATGGTTCAGCACCCCTCAGAACTCTGCATTGCAGGTTGCTGTACTTGATCAGATGGGGGATATTGGTACACACAAATTAAAGTCACCTTGTCAGACTGACACACAGTCATACGTGATAATTCACAAGTTAAAAATAAAAATATAAAAGGTCAACATTCACAGGTCCATTGATTAAAGGGAATAAATTAAACCTCAGATAAGTTGCATACATGGTTTCCTTCACCCTCAGTCTTCCATTTACGCCTATACAAGGAACAATACTTTCCCAAACACTTCTGAAGTCACAAAAACAATGAAGGTTTTTGCACTCAAGCTGTGTTGACAGCAAGGTCATCCTTGCCAGTTATGAACCGAGACAGCTCCTGTCTCTTTAGCATCAGTGCACAGGGTATGGCTCCAAGTGGTGTTGGAGGAAGAAGAAAAAATAACACGGTGGTGTAACAAAAAAACTAAACAAGAAAAACTTCTTCCATTCATCATTGGCAGAATAAAATAAAGTGTATCTTGTCCAGGGTACCTTGCTAGGTCCTCTCTAGAAGAGGTATGTACTGTCATACATAAATGCCCTCCGGGTTAAAACCAGATGACAGGGGGTTCTGTAGGATCCGAAGGTTACTGGGGAGTTGCCTCGATGAGCCAGGGCGCTTCAGTGACCCAGACTGAAAGGCTGGCTCTGCATGAGAAAAAGGGCAATTAGAAAAGTCATCCTCCTCCTGCTTAATGTAATACAGAAAAACCTATTCCACGTGTAACAAACTACTAAAGTGCCTGGCTAGGAAGTGAGGAGATCTAAGGTGCACACTTCCCACTCATTTCAAAACAGAATGAAACCCATGCAAAGTAATTACCCTCCCACAAGAAACATGCACACAGACACACACATTCATATGGTGATGTGCAGAAAGAGCTTGAACCTGTAACATAACTCAAAGCTTTAGCTTCCTGCACGCTTTAAAGAGTTCATACAAGTACTGCATTTGAAAGCCTGGTTGTCTTTTCCCCTCTCCCTACCCCCTTGCCCACCCAGTGCCTTTTGGTTATATGAGTTTTCTCAAAGTTTACTGGGCAGAGGGACAGACCCAGCACAGGAGAATGTGGAGACAAAGAGCCCCTTTCAAGCAGAGTGCTGGATAAAGCACACGACTGTGCTGGTGCCGCAGCTCTGACACGCATTCATGGTTCTGCCCAGGAAATTCTGAATCCAGATGTGGGCACGTGCAGGCTGCACTGATCTCACTGGGGGCAAGGTCAATTTGCACCCGCAGTAACAGCCATCTGCATGGCTGGCAGCCCAGCTGGATTAGCTCCTGTTCCCGTGCGGCTGCTGTCTGGGATTTCTGGGGATCCAGACACATTCCTTTTTCTGCTTTGACAACACCCCCACCAGAAGAGGAAGAACCCAGACGAACAGCAGTATCAGATGTACAATCACGTTCCGTGCTGGCAGCCAGCCACGGCGGCCACTCTTGAAAGCTGCAGGCTTAATGGGTTGCTGATGGGACAAACGCATGCCCGGGCACAGTGGGAGAGAAGTTCTCCACATACTGCTCTTTATTTAGAGCCTGCTAAACCCTTGGAATGAAAAGAAGTACTCGGCAATGAGCTCTCTTAGTGTTTTGCTAATGTCTTCGTTAAGGGAGCATTCACTTCACGTAGGAGTGCCAGCATTAAGCGGCAGGAAAGACACTGCCCGCCCCTTCTCCCTCCCTCCCACCCAAAGCATTCCGAGGGCTGCACCTCTCTCGAGTTCCACATGTGGGGCCTCCACCTCCACGGGGTCTGCCGGCAGCACCGTCACCTTGGTTCCTGTTTGCTGGATGAACTGCTGCAGGTTCACCTGCCGCAGCTCCTTTGTCAATTGCTCCAGTTCTTGTTCCCTGTCCTGCCAGGAAACAGAAAACATCTGCTGAGCATATAAAGCAGGATTTCATGACCATATTTAGAGCTGGGCAACTAATGCTTCTCTTTTTGATGAGAAAGCCTCCAATTTTTAAAGCTCAAATGCAAATTGAAAAGTTGAAAGGTATTTTAATCTTGTAACTCAAAAAGTGAATAAACGCTCACTAGCACTTACTAAAATCACAGAATCAATTAGGTTGGAAAAGACCTCTGAGATCACTGAGTCCAACGAATGACCCTAACTAGGTTTTTTTAATGTATTTTATTTTTATATTGCTTCTTGGATGACTAGCAGACATTTCTCATACCACCTGAGAAAAATCTCGGCAAATAAAGGTAATAGTGTGAATGCTGAAAAAATAATCAACTGAGCAGCAGTCTGGCACCAAGTCTTACTTCTTCCTGAAGTGTTCAGCATGACTTGGACAGCTCATTTAGTTCCTCTGATCTTAAAAGGAGTATAATTTCTTTTCTCTTCTCGTTCTTTGTGGTTTCTATTTAAACTTTTTTGGACATAACTTTCTCACTCTGCAAGGGTTTTGTGCAATGAAGCCAAAGCCTAGCTGATTCACCACCCCGCAAAAGCACAGATGATCATTTAGGATCTTCCTCTGTACTTCTGTCACGATATGCAAAACTCACAGCTCTGATAGATTATGACAGCCTTGGACTATTATTATTCCCCCACACAGAGACTAAACTGCTTTAGCAGGTCTCTTTAACTTTAGATACGCAATAAAATATTTCTCTATTCCCCCCCATCCCCAAAACTCCATAATACAGAGCTCCATTTATTTTCTTGTGGACTTCCAGATTTGTGCACCTTTAGGTTTAGAACAAGATTGGAAGATTTGAATTTAAAGGAAACTTTCCCAAGAAGTGAAACCTCAACTATGGAAAGAGCCAAGCTAGAAATATTCCGAAGTCCATCATAGCCTCAGTAAATGTGACTGAGGATAGATAAAACACATAAAGAGGACTTGAAGCTTTCCATCAGAGAAAATCCTTCAGCATAGCATGTCTGGAAACTTAGCATAGATAAACATGGCCAAAACTGCTTATGATTTTCATCCATTTTGCTTTGGATGAAAAGATTACTTTCCCTTCCCCCATCATCTAGTAAAAACAGCTCATACTGACATGGTTGTAGGGCAGGAGTAAGGATACAAAATCCCTTTACATTTTCACAGTGGAATCACCTTAATGCCACTGCAGCACTGCAGAATATACTAACTGTGAATCCTGGGAATCAGCAAGTACCACAACTACAACTGATGTGTGTTGCCTTAGGACTATCTTACATGGCACACAAAAATCCCAGGAGCCCCACTCTTTCCTCCACCTCATCCCACCTAGCAGCTGGTGTTCCTTTATTCTTTCATGCTCTGTCAAGTTCCAGATGATATCATTAACTTTAGGAAGGCAACATGGACTGGATTCTCTTTTGACACATATGCCACAAATGCCTGAGGTGTAGAGAAAAATAAAATTCTGAACACCAGCAAGTCAGTCAGGAAAAGAAGGATGCTGTTCTTTAAAACCAAAGCCCTGTAAGGTGGCAGGTACTTTACTTTAGCTCTGTATCTTTCCAGGTGCTGCTTTTGGACTGTTCTTTGTAATTCATCTCTTTTGGTGGCAGACAAACCTAGCGAAGATCAGAAGTTTATCCTCAGAGAAGGCTATGATGGTGAAAATTACTGCTTTTCTTCTCAGACAGTTTGAATGAGCAAGTTAAACACAGGTGAAGTGAAAACTCTCTGCTCTTCAAAAGAAACCCCACAAACTGAAATGCAATTTGAAAATGAAAGCAACACATTCCCCCTTTACCCCATTCCCTTTGGAAACTTTCTTGTGTTGTCTTTCATGGGCTTCAGATTTGTGTAAGAGAAATTAGTCAGTCTTTGACTTTCTCTAACTATGGATAAAAAGACAGTCTTACCTGTAATCGCTTGGTAGCTTGGCCCAAAGACCTTTCTACAGCTTTAATGCCATTTTCCAATCTCAGACTCTGCTGGCCCTGAATATCAATTTCTCCTTTCACCTTCTCGATCTTTTCCTTGACCTCTTCTTCATTCACTTGGGACTCTTGAACTTCCCGCTGCAGCTTCTCTGCTTCAAGGCCACTCTCCATGTTGTGGATCTGAGACACGTAGTCCTTGAGCTTGCTCTCGCACTCCAGGATCCTCTGCCTCATCTCCTGCAGCTGCTCCGTCAGCTGCTTTTCATTTTCCTGTTCGATCTGCAGCTCGTTTTCCCAGAACTCTTCCTCCTCAATCTCCACTTCGTTCCGTTTGATCTTCTGCTCCAGTTTGAGGATTTCTTCTTCCAGGCTGGCGTTGTACTTTTGCTCCCAGTAGCGGATCTCGGCTTCATTGGACTCCAGCTGCTTCTCGATGCACTGCAGCTTCTCCGTCTGGAGGTGGATCAGTTTCTTCAACTCATCCGCTGTTGTTTTACAGTTGTTGAGCACCTTTTGCTTGAACTCGGATTCCTTGCTCTTCCCGAAGATGTCCATTAACCCCTTGGCACCGCCGGTGAAGGTGAGGGATTTCCTTTTCGGCTCCCTCCTCTTCATGGCCTTGTCCCCAGGCGGCCTCAGCTTGGCCAGGGGCGGCAAGCTCTGCCGGTACAGAGTCCTCTCGGGGATGCGCGCCACGCTGTCCGACGTGGGCCGCTCGCTCAGGGAGGGCCCGGTTCGCCGCAGGATGAGCTGCACGTCGCTGGCGTACTGTCCCCACTTGTTCAGGGACACGATGGGGTTCTCGTGCGGCGCCAGGTGCCGCTCCGTGTCCCGCCACTTCTCGATCAGCGTGTAGCGCCCGGTGCGCCCTGCAAGGGAGCACAGCGTCAGCGCGGCCGCGGGGGGGCGCCACCGCGCCGCGCTCCGCCCGTGAGGGACAGGAGCGGCACACGGTGGGGACACGGCGGGACAGGACAGGACCCTCCCGCACAGCCCAGCGCGGCTCCCCGGCCCCCACACGCCGGTTCAGCGCACCTGCCCCTGTCGCGGCCCACGCTGCCTCGCTTACGGTGCCTGCACATCACCGAGTTCGCCTCTAAACACTCCCCGCGCAGGGCGGGAGCGGCAGCGGCGAGGAAGGACTGGCACCGTGAGAACTGCGGAACTGCGCAACCCCGGGGCTGCCGGCAGGCTGGGAGGGATTGAGATTCATGGAATGGCACAATGGTTTGGGTTGGAAAGGACCTAAAGATCATCTCATTGCAACCCCCTGCCATGGGCAGGGACACCTTCCACTATCCCAGCTTGCTCAGAGCCCCATCCAACCTGGCCTTGGACACTGCCAGGGATGGGGCAGCCACAGCTTCTATGGGCAACCTGTGCCAGGGCCTCACCACCCTGACAGGGGAGAATAAAGCCAGTAACCTGGGAGTGTTGGTAACCACCACATAAATACACCCAATATGAACCTCGAGACCACAAAAACAAGGAGTCCCAGCTCTTTCATACAGCCATGTAGAAATAAAAGATGTGAAGGCAGTGTGTTTGCTGTTAAACTTTCATCAATCAGAGGCAGCTGTTAATGACTGACAGAGCCTCAGTCCCCCTGTTGGTGGCCCCCAGTTCGCTCAGACACTGAGCCAGCCTGGGCCACAGCCTGTGACGCCCATGGCAGCACTGCTGATGTGAAGAACTTTCACTGAGGAGAGCAGAGGGACGAGAGCAGCAGAGGCTGCCTGAACTGCAAACGAGCAATCGGGCTCCTTGCACAAGCTGTAACAGCAGCTCCCACATCCCCGCTGGGGTAACCCAGCCTTCAGGAAGAAGCTCGAGTCCTTTCCTAAGTGTTGAAAGTTTTTCTGAGTGCTCTATTGACAGTACAATTTATGTTCGTGGCTTCATTTGTGCTGTTATCAAACACACTTAAATCAGGCTCAGCAGTCTTCCTCCTCCAACACCCCTTAGGGGATATTTTTCTAAGCACTCTCACTACTCTGAAATACAGCAGTCTCCCATTCCAGAAGAGTTTCCTCATCAAAGTAACCTCACTTAAAAGCCACATTATATACAAAAAAGATGTGAAAGATCAACTGCTTTTAAAGCATTCGATACTAATGAATTTCTGAACAGCTCCACAATTGTCATTAACCTTAAAAACATCATCAGCTACTTTAATGCACTACCTACATTCATTTTCATGAAAAATGATCATTCAAATGATTTCTTTCAGCACATAAAAGCCTTAAATACCTGTCATATATGCAACTACAGAGGGGAGGAGCTGGAAGAAATGCATTCAATGTGTTCTCTTACCTTATACTACCTGCCCAATCATCTCACTTTTCCCAAAAGGACAAAAATATCCTGATCTCAGCCTGGAGATCTGCCCCTGACCTCCAGTCACAACACTCACATGGACTCCTCACTTCAGATTTGTAGGAAACAAGCTGCACTGTGGTGATTAACGCACTGTGCACCCCACTAAAATCAGATGCTGCCTTCTAAAGAGCTTTCCGAGATACAACTGCTTTGGAAATGGTTCTGCTCTCACTTTCTCACAATTAGCTCCCAGTGCAAAGAACGAGAATAAAAATTGTCTGTGGAGGCACCACATGGAGAACAGGCAGCTTTGGCTCATGGCTCATCCCAGAGTGACTGGCTGGCCCAGTCAGAGACCAAAATGTCCACGTTCGCTTCCAAGTTAGGAGTGAGGGCTGAAAGATTTAACTGATGGAAGTCAGCAAAACAAGGCAGGCAGCATGAGAACAGCAATCCACCACCCTGAATGCCTTATAAATAAATGACTCTAGGTAGGCACTGGGGAAAAAAAAAGTGAGAAAAAACCCCAAACCTGTCAGCATATCAACGTGCTTGGCCAACACTCTCAGAAAGAGATCTAAGGCTTATTCTAATAAAGTTCTTCAAAATCAAGTCTATGAAGGTATACAGTATATAAAGCGAGAGACTTGCTAACTCATGATATTGCTCCTTGATCCATGAAGATTTACAGTTTGTAGTAGGCATTGGTGTTGCTACAGGAAAAATAAACCTAATAGTTTGCCATAGCATACTAACAATAAAATCCTGGAGAAGAAAAATTAAGTAAAAACATACCCCAGAACAAAGGTTGCACTTCACTGCTGTTTTGTTAATCTTAGAAGCTTTCAGCTTGTAATCATGGTTGTGCTACTAATGTTCATGTTGTGTCAGAAAGAGTCAAGTTCAAAGAAGTCCTGAAATTGCAAACAGGAGTAGGTACCACTAGGGGAGAGTGCAGAGTGCAGTTTCTATTCACTCTACTATTAAATTAATTACTTAAATATAACAGGAGACAAAAGAAAAAAAAAAGGAAAAGAAAAAATGGGGGAGGAGAAATAAAGCTCTAACAATTTTGACCAAAAGTGAAATACAGAATTAAGCACAGACTTGCCAAGAACTATTTTCATCTTAGCTTAGGGTTCCAAATCAACACGCAGCCCTAAATAATGAACCTGACACTCAAAATCCACATAAAAGAAAGTGTTTTGTAGAAGTAATACTTGCACAGTTCAACAACCACACCTGGAGCTCAGGACTGCTCTAAAACAAAGCTGTTCTCTCCCGAGATCATTACCCAGGTCTGGTGCTCAGCCTGTGCATGACGCAGATTAACAATATCCAGACAACCACAACTGTGATGTTTGCCTGCATTAGAGGGGATTAATTCACAAATGAAAGGGTGAATGAGTTAATTCAGAACTAATGACAGAGTATTTCAGAACACAGGCGTCCCTGTAACAAACTGCTGGTTTTGATGTGCAGCCACCACTGACAAGCAGAAAGCAGCCTGCTCGGGTTGTTGACGAGGAACAGTTCGAAGCCTGCATGCTGCTTCTTGCCCTGTGTGTTGTCTACAAGCTTCTGGACACAAAAAGCACCCGGCAGAACTCAGTGCAGCCTCATTCATGCAACCTTATTGTTTTAAAAATTAAGTTACAGTTGCATTCAGGTAATGGCCATGTATCAGCAATGTATGGCATTCCTTATAGTGCGTTTCTCCCAGATGAATATTATATTGAATCTCACATGGAATTTCGAGGTATCTCCAGGGAAAGTTCAGTGACCAGTTCAGCAGTGAATTGCCCTACAACTTCTGAAATAAAACTTTAACTGCAACTAGAACATATTGGACTATTTTTTTTAATCCTTCTATCAAAGCCTTGTACTGATGGGAATGGTAGAGAAAACCATCCAGGACAGGCCCAAAAAACCACCAGCAGTGCTGTGTTCTGTGGTTTGAGGGAAAGAAAACAGAAATTCAAGGGCTGGAGAAAGCACAGAACCTCTGTACCCTATTTCAGGTCCAGCTACTTCGCTGGCAGCAGGAGAAAGGGTGATTCTGCCCTGCTCTGCTGAGACTCCCTTGCAGGGCTGCATCCAGATCCTAGTGCAGGAGGGACAAAGAGCAGCTGGAACCCCCAGAACAGGGACACCAAGGGGATCAAAGGGATGGAGCTCTGCTGTGAGGAAAGGCTGAGGGAATTAGGATTGTTCAGCCTGGACAAGAGAAGGCTCTGGAGTGATCTCACTGTGGCCTTGCAGTGGCTGAAGGGAGCCCACAGGAAAGATGGAGAGAGACTCTTGACAAGGGCCTGGAGTGACAGGACAAGGGACAATGGTCTCACACTGACAGAGAGCAGGGTTAGATTGGATATGAGGAAGAAATTGTTCCCTGTGAGGGTGGGGAGGCCCTGGCACAGACTGCCCAGAGAAGCTGTGGCTGCTCCATCCCTGGCAGTGTTTAAGGCCAGGCTGGATGGGATTCTGAGCAAGCTGGGATAGTGGAAGGTGTCCCTGCCCGTGGCAGGGGGCTGGGATGGGATGATCTTTAGGGTCCCTTCCAACCCAGGCCATTCTGTGATTACTACAGAATAGAATGGGGACTCTACATGTACCATATGATTTTACTATCTGAAAACAATCACCAAGAACTTGTATCTGTTTTGCAAGACAGCAGACAAGCAAAAATAGAAGCAGATACATATTTACATCTCTAAAGCACCCTGCATCTGCACAAAGGGCATTGTCAAGGTTAATGGGTTAAGTTGCCACCTACAGCTCCCTAAGCTTACCATAGGTTCTATTAATACAGAAATACCTTCAAAAGAATAATTTATTTCCAAATTGAGAAAGACATCAAAAAAGGAAATATATGGATTCCAGAATGCTGATGTTCTGACAGACTGCAAACATCTGTCATGAGCAGTTTGAACCTGGCTCCAATACTATGACATTAAATGGCAAACTGCACTCAGTGTCCTGATCTGGCTATACTGCACAGCCAAACACAACCTCTGCACCCAGGTGTCCACACCATGTGCCCAGACACTGTAGTCTCATCTTGGGATTGATGTCCTTTGCTAATTTAAACACAGATTCCATCACAATGAATGGTGATTAAACTAATGAAATATAGGTACAAGGTAATGAACATTTTTTTAGACTCCCAAGAGGCAGATTTTAAAATTATACTCCATGAAGGTAGAAGGACTCATACAGCCATTACTCACTTTAAGCTCCTCTATATGCTTTAATATTTGCAGCTGACACAGTAGACAGAGCAACTATTTCTGCTGCCAAAAGTGAAAATGAAACTCCAAAGGAAAGTGGCAATAGCAACACTCTTGGCAGGACAGTAACCTGAGAGGTCATCAATTCCCTTTCTCAAGGCAGCAATGATTCATCCCTTTACTCCCACCCAAAAGTTCATCATCCTCTACAAGCAAAGCATTTCAGGCACTACATTTTTTTTGCTCTGCAGGTAGTATTATACACTGTGAAGAAGTATATCTGTGCCTTATCTTTCCCATCAGGCTACAAACGTTCATGCCAAGCACCAAGCATCTTTCCCTTAAATGTCTCCCATGCTTCAGAGCCAGGACCTACAGCAGTGAGTCAGTGCAAGCAGGTGACTCATTGCCCTGCCTCACATCATTTCTGGGAAAAGTGGTGGGATGAGCAGTCTTAAACACAAGGGTACCTCCCCTTCCATAGAGAAGGGGCTGGGGTGGGCAGGAGCAGCTCTTTGTCACCAGAGGTCATAGAATCATTCATGCTGGAAAAGGCCTCCAAGATCATTGAGTCCAAGCTGTGCCCGGTGCCCACCTTGTCACCCAGCACAGTGCACTGAGTGCCACATCCAGTCACTCCCTGGACACCTCCAGGGATGGGGACTCCAAACCTCCCTGAGCAGCCCCTTCCAGTGCTTGACCACCCTTTCTGTGAGGAAATTCTTGCTGATGTCCAACCTGAACCTCCCCTGGCACAGCTTGAGGCCATTTCCTCTCATTCTGTCCCTTGTTCACTGGGAGCAGAACCTCACCCCCCTGGCTGCCCCCTCCTATCAGGGAGTTGTGCAGAGCCACAAGGTCCCTCCTGAGCCTCCTTTTCTCCAGGTTGTGCCCCCCCCAGCTCCTCCTCACAGAACTGGCTCTCAAACCCTTCAGTGCAGTCTTGCTCCCAGTTTCTCCTTTTTCCCTGAGACCACCAGGATGCACTGAGTGCCAGGCAAGTTCCCTGGCAGGCACATTCCTAGCTCCCATTTTCCCCAGGCCTCATCACCTCTGCTGCACAGCAGCTGTGCCAAGAGCCTGCCCTGCAAGGTGGCACTCTGGACAGTCTTGGCAAAAATAATTAGGGAAAAAAAGAAAATCTGCACCTAAGATGGAAGTTTTAAGACAGCTAAACTAAAGGGGAAGTTGTATGAGTCTCACTCTTGAGCTGCATCTGAATGAACACCCCAGACTTATCACAGTCCATAATAAGAAAAACCACAGTCAGTCACCTGTCTGCACACAGGTTTCTGTGGAGGTAAAGCCAGAGCTGTCAACACTTGGCTCAAGCCAAACCCAGACTGCCCAGAGCACTGAAAAATGCACACCCTCCACAACGTGGATACAGCTTTCTGACCCACTTGGTTTCCAGAGACAGCCTTCCAGCCCTAGGCTGTCTTCCTTAACAAGGCAATGCAAAGAAAAAGTAATTGCATGTGGGTAAAATCTTCTGAGAACTCTTAATATGTGGAACATGTGGGTGAAAATGCTCTGCCTTACCAAAGGGACAACAGCATTAACTCCTGAATCGTTAACAGCACTGATAGAAAAGTAATTGCTGGCAATTTTAATCAACCCAGGATGATTGGAACCTAGTATCTTTGAAATATGAAGCTGACATTTCATTCATTATGTGATACTTAAGTTAACATCCACAGCAATTTCCAGAAAATACCATTCTGGCTACCTGAGAACTCATTAAATACCCAAGATTAAGAGGAAAAAAAACCCTTTCAAAATAGAGGTTAGAGTTTGCATTACTCAGATTTCTTAACTCATGCTATATTTTGCATCCATATGAAATACAATAGAAAATACAGAATCAGAGGAGGAGTCCAGGCCTAGGAAGAAATACCCACAGAGATATACAGGCTCCATTGAAGGTCTGCTGAGTTCTCCAGGCACAGCCATCTCTCCATGTCTTTACGAGGACTGAAGCCTTAGTTCATTACTATTATCCTTGCTCTCAAAAAAATGGTGTGCAGGAGATTATCACAACCTGACAGAACAAAGCTCTCAGAGTCATCACTTCATACCTTCAATGGCCTTCTGTTCAAACACTCTGAGCTACCACACTCATTTGAGCTGTGTCCTAAACAGGTGAAAAAACAGGGAAGTTTTGCTAAGGTCACACAGCAAGACGTGGCAAAGCACATCCAGCAGCCCAAGTCCCTCTCCGTGAGGTTACTGTCACCAGATTTCTGAACCAGAAAGTTTGCATGATCACACTATGGGATCACCACAGAGCACAGATTTTTTGTGCTTATCATCCCTCTTAATGCCACTATTTGAAGTGGCAGAGAATGAAATCTTGGGGCTGAAAAAACACAATTTCTAAGGAGATCCTTAGCAGGGACACCTTCCACTATCCCAGCTTGCTCAGAGCCCTGTCCAACCTGGCCTTGAACAGTTCCAGGGATGGAGCAGCCACAGCTTCTCTGGGCAACCTGTGCCAGGGCCTCAGCACCCTCACACGGAAGATTTTGTTCCTCATACCCAATCTAAACCTTCTCTGTCAGTTTGAAGCCATTCCTCCTTGTCCTGTCACTTCATGGTTTTGTAAAAAAAGTGGTTTGATCTTTGCAGATACAACTCTGCCTGAGCCTTACAATGCTCTAACACATGTTTGAGACAGCATTGACATTTTAATAAATACACTTCATTTCTCTTTGAGGAAAAATACTCAACTACAATAAAAAAAAAGAATCCTGATGGCTGCATTTGTTTAATTTTAAAAAGAGACAGCTGTACTTCTTGTTCAGTGAAGTACTGCTCATATTCTCCAGCCAAAGGCACCAAAATCCATAGCACTATTTAAAGCAAGTCTGCCAGTTCAATTATTTGCCACAGAAAATTACAGGGAGGAGGGATGAAGGTTTCTTTTGGTAAGAAATCCAAGCTCCATGTCTCTAGACTGAAATATTCTCTTTCTAGGAAACAAATATGTCATTCTGAGTAGAAGAGATGCATTCTAGGCTTCAGGGGTAAAAGAAATCACAAAAAATGCAGTAAAATTCCTCATGGGGGTTGGAAGTGGGAGAGAAGCACTTCTGAAGGAATGGGACAAGTGTATTTCTGACTGCATTATTTGTTACCACATTTCTTTGGAAGACTTTTTATTTTTTGTGTTTGAATGGAAAACAACCAGTAAAATACAATTAAAAAAAAAATCTAAACTACATTTGCCTAAACCATCAGCTAAAATTATTAGCTCACTTTCTTTAGGATAACACCTGCTTTTCCCCTCAGCATTGCAATGATTTTTTGAGAGGAGTCACTATCCTCACATACACTCAAAACAGACCTTTGGCTGGATTCATCAACCATCTCATCATACACAAATTTCAAAGTATCAACAACTCTTTTTACTTTTTTTCATTTGCCCAAATTATGAAGAGGAATCAAAATGTCCAAGCAATGTTTATATGAAGCCATTCTGGTTTTCACAGAATGCACAGAAAACTTAGTGGAGAATTTGCTGTCAAATGGACATTTTTAAAAGAGACAAGGATGAATCTTGGAAAAGCTCATCTCTCCTGGCAAAAATATTTTTAAAACAAGACTCGTGGTTCTCTATCTAAGCTGTGTGCTGAGGTGTATTTTTGTTTTGGTGAGGGCTTAGTTTGTCATGATGAAACAACCACTTCTCTTATTTGTATTTAAAAAGCCATATCTTCTTTGTCACTTGCAAACAGCTTGAGTTAAAAAGAAAATAAAGCAGACCTAGATAAAACTCATAAAAGGTAGCATCAAGTGTTCTTCAAGATCCCAGTGAGAGATGACTTCACTCTCTGGAAACTTGTAACTGAATAGTTTTATGTCTGTCTTGAACAGAATTCCAGCGACCCACCCTCCAGCTACGGCAATTCCAGCTCCTTCTAAGTTACAGATACAGACAATTTTAGTATCCAAAGTTATATCCAATCGGTATTACTCTCTCTTGCATTCAATAAATTGGAAACATACACATTTTTTTAAATAAGCTTTGTTGGGACACCAAAGGAGACAACTGTCCCTTCTTTTTTTGTTTTAAAGAAGGAGGGGGGGGTTTGAGATTGAATTGAAACCCTTTAACTTCAATGCAAACAGAAATTTAAAAAGAAGAAAAAACCCACAACCAACCAAAAACCCCTAAAATTCTTACTTTGGGTAGAGTTATTTCCTATTCTGCAGTGATCAACAGATGGGCAGCAGGGGAAGGAGCTCACAGTGCAAGAACAGGTAACACAAATGTTATTCATCAGGAGTACAGCCTCAGAGGGAGACTTTTTACTGAGAGAGCTCCAATTTCTAAAGAATCAAGGAGCATTAGCCAGGCAAGTTAAGTGACAGAATGCCATGGCCAAAGGATTAGACACTGGATATGGGACAGAACCTCTTAACAGAGTCTCACAGCCTGGTATAACTTGACTTTTTACACTAAAATAGCCCTAGGAACATAAAAAAAAGAAAACAAAAAAACCCCAGAAACCTTTGTATCCTGAAGTTGTTATTGAATTTCCATGACATGGGGGAAGAGCTGGAAAGTGCAGAGATGGAAACCTTTGTGTTGTTTTTATCACAGCAGGAGATCAGGAGACAGGGCCCTGCATTTGATCAAGTGACAGCTAAAGGCCCGTTTTGAAATACAAGAAATTCCATTTATGGACAGCACACTCTGACCGCCAGGGTGAGTGAACACTGCTACAGTGGGGTCTCCACACTTCTGCACATTCAGAACCCAACTGCCCCTGGTCCTGAGCAACCTGCTCTGCCTGGCCTGCTCTGGGCAGCAGAGTTGGACTGGATATTGTCTAAAGGCGCCTTCTAACCACAGCTCTATAATAATTTAGATTTTCCTATTTTTGAAATACAAAATAAAGCTTCATTTTTCATATGTCTAAAATAGAGGCAGCTTCATTTGTCCATGAGAAGCTTCTTAACTATGGATGTCTTAATCCAGGTATCTTTGGCTTGTGGATATGGCTGTAAAATAAGCCAGTTTGCAGATATTCCAGACACTGCACTTCAAGAAAATAATATACTCATTGCAGTTCACATTTCAGGCTCAGTGAAGAAGACTGTTGTGTGTGTTTGTATGCTTTAAGTCAAGGATCTAGTAATAAACTGTAAGGCACAATAAAACAAAAGGAGCATCTCACAAACTCTACAGACAGACAAAATAATCCTGAGTGCAGCCAAGTTATGTGACTGCTGAAGGAGCCAGACTGCAAAGTGGAAAATCCCATCAGAGCCAAGCAAGGGGGAAGCCAACTAAGGCTGGCTACTTTCCAGCACCAAATGTCAGGTGAGAGCTAGAGGGACCCATTTTCATAGATTCCCATTCAAATTTGTGTGACAATTACTCCTGGTAAGCTGGGACCTACAGCCAAATCGCAGGGGCAGCCAGATGGTTCTGTCCTGATGAATGGCCTGGCAGGAGGGCTGGGAAAGACACATAGGTGTAATTTATATGGTGCTTGACACTGTCCTAGCTGCCCCAGTCAGAGAGGAATTGTTCTGGGGCTTTTCTAGAGAGGGTATTTGCCTGGGGAAGGAATTTCCAAAGGATTATCTTGGTTTGGCTCTGGTTGCAGCTGAAATTTATCTCAGCATGGAAGCAGAGTTGCCTGTCCCAGACAAACTGGTGACGTGTTACAGAAAAGGATGTCTGCAGAGCTGACAAAACCTGTGTGTGTTTCCAAGGCTGAAGGAGTCTTTACAGAGTTCAGGCTAATAACTGAGGATACAGAAAAAACCCAAGGAGAAATTACACAGGAGAACATTAAATTACTGTGTAGAACTGGGAGTCTCATATTTCTGAGGGAGAAGGCAAAGGAAACAGAATGAAAGAGATATTGAAAGCAAAGTGAAGAACTAAAAGATCACAACCACTTTATTATTTCTATACAAGTATCACTTAATCATGACTAGAAAATGATCATGTTAGCAGAATTGTTTCTCAAAAAACCTGCAGGCAGAAAATGAGATATGGAAACAATTCATTAACCTATTAATACAAAAAGCTGCAACTAACAACCAGTAAAGAAACATTTAACAGTTTAACATCAGCTACAAGATTTGAGAGACAAACTGACTTTCTACAATTTCTAAATGAAGCTTTAAAAGGTATTTGATGCATATTGATAAGCACATGCTTGTATTTTGTTCAATCCTCTTAAACTATAAAATAAAAAAGTGCCAGTCTTCCACTCCATCAGACAAAAGTAGATGGAAATGATGTTTAGAAGTTTAACATTTAAATAAATAAACATCACAATTTCAGAGAAATTGACTTTGTGCTTACAGGTAGACTACCTTGTTGACATTCACAGGTCTAACTTTTTTTGCTTTTTATCAGAAAATTATTATTTTCAAACTGAGTCAGACTTCTAATAAAATCTTGCAGAACTGCTGGCATACTGAAAAATGCAGAAGCTCATCTTTAAACTAATTAATTTTAAGTAAAACACAGGTTTTAATGCCTAAATTTAAGTAGTATGTAAATCCATTATAACATTTTTGCAAAGAATAAGTATCAGCATAGGAAATACTGAAGGGATGAGGTTGAAGTTTATTCAGGATGCCCTTAATCACCGAGAAAGATCTGATAAGACTTTCCTGTGGTGGAGCCTCAAAGATTTTATTTTTTTCTTCTAAACTGTTCAGCAAAGGAGTAACAGTGTAGAGACTTCCAAGTTACCCTTTCATCAGCAGTGAGTTATGTGGCATGCAGGAGTAAGAGGAGACCTTGAAGGATCTATTTCATTGATCTATACTATTCCCAAAGTAGCTAAAGATACTTAAAATGGGTATAATTTCAACGAACATCATTAGGATGTGAAAGCCAAGCAATTATATTGCACTGCTTTTATATTTTCTTTGGTACTCAGAATATTGACAGTTTAGCACCTTCCTTAGTCCAGGCTGTATTTACAACCATCCTAATTATTATTACTACTTAGAGAATAAATTTTTACTGAAGGAAAGTTTACCGATTTCAAAATCTTTCTTTTCAATCTCTCTGGCAGGTGAAAAATCCAAGGCTACAAGTTTACACTGCAAGATTATCCCTCTGTGCATTGCATTTTCTGCTCTGCTGGTACCCAGTGCTCCCCCACCTCCTCTGCGTTTAGCTTCACAAAAGAGGCTTCACCCCACTTCCCCTGGCAATACTCACCAATAGCCTGAGCAAGGGCTATTACAACTTCCTGGCATGTTGTGACTTCGGTGACCCCACACACGATTCTCTGCACTCCATCCACCCATACTTTGAGCTCCATGGTTCACCAGATCATCCAAGAGCCATGAATGCGAAGCAGTCAAGTCATTCTTGCAGCTGCACCAGAGAAGATGCAGCTGACTTCCCACAGCAGCTGGAACAGAGAAAAATCCTGGTGTTTAGAGCAAGGAATCACCAATTTGAAAAGTTGACAATTTCACCTTGACATCTATCAGGTAGGAGAGCCAGAACAGCCCCTTTCTTTCAAAACTACAACAGGAACCAAACATCCATGCATTTTGGGGGCAGAGTGGCTGGAAAGTTCCCACTAGAAAAGGACCTGAAGGTGCTGATTAGCAGCAGCTGAATGTGAGCCCAGCTGTGGCCAGGTGGCCAAGAAGGCCAATGGCTCCTGGGCTGGGTCAGCAATGGTGTGGCCAGCAGGACCATGGCACTGACTGCCCCCCTACTGAGGCCACACCTCAAATCCTGTGTCCAGTTCTGGGCCTGTCACTTCAGGAAGGACATGGAGGGGCTGGAGAATGTCCAGGGAAGGGAATGGAGCTGGGGAAAGGGCTGGAGCACAAGTTGGATGAGAAGTGGCTGAGGGAGCTGGGAAAGGAGCTCAGCCTGGAGAAAAGGAGGCTCAGGAGGGACCTTGTGGCTCTGCACAACTCCCTGACAGGAGGGGGCAGCCAGGGGGTCAGGCTCTGCTCCCAGGGAACAAGGGACAGGACAAGAGGAAATGGCCTCAAGCTGTGCCAGGGGAGGTTCAGGTTGGACATCAGCAAGAATTTCCTCATGGAAAGGGTTGTCAAGCACTGGAAGGGGCTGCCCAGGGAGGTTTGGAGTTCCCATCCCTGGAGGTGTCCAGGGAGTGACTGGATGTGGCACTCAGTGCTCTGTGCTGGGTGACAAGGTGGGCATCAGGCAAAGGTTGGATGTGGTTGTCTTGGAGGCCTTGTCCAACCTTATCACTTCTATGATTCCATTCTAGGATCCCATACTTTACCAATGTCTACTTCTTCTGCAGACATACCCAAAAAGTTTTATTACAATTTATTTATTATTTCCTAAAATTTTATGAGTTGTTACAAAAAGAGCACCCAGAGAAATAGCACTAAATAAACAACTCCACAATAAACTCATAACGCTTTCCACTAACAGGTGCCCCTATTCCTTTATATGCTGCCTGGATGTCTCCAGGGACTGGTTAGGGATGCTTTCAGTGTTTGTTCAATAATTTCTAGCAGGTGGGGCTGTAGAAAAACAAGGGGGAAACATTTTTAATTACAGCCATTCGTGATAGTCCAACTTCTGTCTCCCCTGAAGAAGCAGCTGAAGGTTCCTATTCTCAACAAACCTGTGCATTTTGTACCAGAACCCAGAAAACAAAGCGAGCAGACAGATTGCTTCTCTCTCCCTCTAAAACAAGGAGATGCATCAGGGAAAGTGTTGTAGGGGTGCTTCAATCCCTGCCAGCACTGTGCTGGTTCTGTGAGGAAACAGACGTTGTCTAATGTCTTTTCCTAGGTTTTTCCATAGGCACTGCACTGATACGAAACCAAAAATTTTGAAGTAAACCCACCAAAAATTGCTGTTTCAAAAGACAGAACCTTCCCTCAAAAATGAAACAAAACCCAAACCACAATAATGACGATTAAGTCTTTAAAAACCCCAGAAACTAACAAGAAAGCAAACACCCAAAACCCACCTAAAAACCAACCAACAACAAAGAACCAAAATCAAATAAAGAAAACCTAATGAGACAGCTGAGCTACTTAAGCAGATAGAGGGAAAATAAACTGTGATAATACAATATAAGAAGCTCATGTACTCAGGTAATCCCGTATGGATAAAGTGATAAAACTAAAGACAATATTTTTGAAGAATTAAGTACCAGGAAAATGAGTTACACAGGGATGGAGTAAAAGAAATCTGAAAATTATTTAGGGGACATTAGTGAAGACAGGCAGGGTAGGGTTACATGAGAAACATGGAATCTGATCATGCTGATGGATTGAACAGAACTGCACGTGGAGGCAGAAATGGTGCAGAGAACACTATGCAAATACTTAGTGCTGTTCACATTCACAGTCTCACCAGAGCTGCTTTCTCCTGGGGAAGTGAACATCTCTTCCTGCATCTAAGAGATGCACCAGTGCAGCCCCCAAGCTAGAGGGGAAAAGTGGCTTTCCATCTACAACCAAACAGTTCATCCAGCAGCTGACAAATACTGACACACAATGCAGAGGACACCTGGAAGATCCTCACCTGACAGGCTGGGGCAGCAACAACCTCAGAGCCTGTTAGAGCCACAGGGGTCTCACCACACCGACAGGATGAGCTTTAGCAGAGAAGCACTAAGCAGTAAAGTCAGGCCAGCACACACCCCCAAAAGCCCTGCCCAAACCTACCTGTTCAGAAGTATACATAAAATTTGTAAGTGAAACCAGATCTCAAATAGACTTGCACACTCAGTAGAAAAGGGATTGCTTTTAAGAATATCAATGCACACAAAAATAGTCTTTTGAGACACGAACAAGCACCTGAAAACCCAAAGAGGTTTTGATAAACATTTTCCCACATAAAGCTAGGTAATTCCAAGAAAACTTCTATCTGCATAAGCATTAACCAGGTACAAACACAGAAACCCTTCAGTCAGGTTAACAGCATTTTAATGTACCAATAAACTAAGGAGAAGAAAATCTTTTACCAGCCTGTTACACGGCAGTGACTGAGAAAACACCTCACAGGCCCCATCGGTGACCTCCGCTATTTATTCTTGGACCAGTTGTCTTCACAAATAAACAGACCTCACATTCCAAGCCCAGCTGTAAGGAACTTTATTAATTAACTTAATAACTTGCTGAGGGTTGAACAGTTCAGATTCCCTGGCAGGGACCAAGCCATCTCTCCACGTGACAACGCACACGTCAGCAAAGCATCCGACAGCTCTAATTGTTTTTCTGTCTGTCAACATCCAAAGTATTATCTCAATTTAGCAAGCCAGCAAATGCCTTTTTTCCCCCAGTCAGCACACAATGTACAGTCTTGTGCTCAGTGCAGATCAGGTTTGGTCATTTGTTTTCCTACAGTCCATCTTTAAAAAAAGAAAAGCCTAAAGAGAGGCATCATATAATAAGGAGATATTTGCTGACACTTCCAAGTTTGAAAAAGCATTCACCAAAGCTGCAAATGATCTGAACAAAGTGCCTTTGAAAGAGTTCAAGCTCAGGGGAAACATTCCCATTCATTTCTTAGAGGATAAATAGCTTTAACAGACTAAATAAGATAAAGTATTTGCAGTATGTGCATCCCTCAGACCAACAGGCAGGGCTGAACTAAAGGAGTGTGTTAATAAAAGGGCTGCCCAGGTGGAGTCCCCATCCCTGGAGGTGTTCAAGGAACAACTGGATGTGGCACTCAGTGCTCTGGTTTAGTTGACGAGGTGGGGATCAATCACAAGTTGGACTCAGTGATCTTGGAGGTCTTTTCCTCCATGGATTCTGTGATTCCATGTGCCCCACAAGTGCTCACAGGATTCCTTTGGGGACCTCCCACCAAGAACATACACTCATCAGAAATGTAAGAACTCTGTGCTGGAATCACTGTGTCTCATTAGAGTTTCATTTACCCTCATCTGTAGTAGGGTAAGAAAATATCTAGGATTGGTTTGATTTCTAGGATTGTGCAGCAGAAGTTCACAGAGAGGTCTGAAAACCAGAAAACTGGGCAGGTGCTTATCTCTGCTTCCCAAGTATAACTCTGTAGCACCTTTTTATTAGCCTCTGGTTTTCCTTCACAGGTATTCAGCTCTTTATTTCCTGTTAACTTAATTCAACAAAATGTTAATTTTTCAGTTAACTTTCATACCAGTAAAAGCTGATTTGCTTCCCCACGGAGGGTCATCTGACAGCCCCAAATATATTTTTCCATCTGAAATCTGTGTCCAAAACACACATTGAGCTTTTATCTTAGAAGAGGCAAAAGAATCCTTACCTCTAATACTGTGCAAATTTCTTTCTAAAGCCAATGGAAGGGTGGAGAAAAAAAAACAAACCTTACTTTAGGTTTCTCAATCCCATAAGTTCAAAACCAGTTCACCTTATGCATAACTTATTTCAGCAATGACTGGGAAGAGGAATGCAAAACTAATTTACTGAGAAGCACACAAGCCAAAGCACGCCTGTGATCACAGCTTTTCCCCAGTTTGTCAGCCATCATCTCCATAGCCACACGTAGTTCTGCTTGGAAGCAAGCACTGGAAATCTGGCATTCCACAGCTACTTCCTTCCTCCACTTCTCCATTAACTTGCCTGAAGCCTCCTCAATTACCTTGTTTACCATGCATCAAGCATTTTCCCTAAATTCTCCTTTCATCCTAATTGGCTGATGGTATCTTACTCTTTCAGGTATTTGTTCAGTTTTTTAAGTGTAAAGAAAATCCAGCATATATATATGTACACATATACACACCAATATATATAGCATATATATGCTACTATTTAGCTACCTTTCCATAACTTGTTTACAAAATATACAAAAGGCTGAAGCTTCACAAAAGCCAAGCAGGACAAATGAAATGAAAAGGACTTTTCTAGCATTTAAGAAAAAACAATATTCCAAGCAGAAGTTTGCTGAACATCTTGCCATAAGTGTTGAGACATGAGGAAACCTGAGAGCTAAAATTAAGATGCCAATTTCACCTCATTTCTAATTTTTAGAAGGTTCACACTGCCTGAAAGCATCATGCACCTCAAATCAGGGCTAAAATCCTGCTGCAGCAGAATTCTGACCAACCAGTTCAGTGACTTTCTGTAGCCCCAGAAAGTCACCAGCATATTGTTTACACTAAAAGTCAGGGTGCTTTCATTTGTAATTAGCAATAACCAAACATCATTTGGAGTTTGGCATTTACCCTTTATTTTCCATTCCCTGTGCACTATGGCCAAGTTGTGTTCCTTGTTTTTCTCTATTATGACACCAGGTAGGGCCCTGGACAAACAGGCAGCTTGTTCCACCCATGCTGTAAGCCATTAATAAGAATAATTAGTCAGTGCTAGTAAGGCTTGATTGGAAAATACCAAACAAATGAGCACAAATAAGTCAGTCCAGCTACCCAGGAAGAGCTTACAAATCATCCAGAAGAACATGAACAGGGATGCATTTGGAAGCTCTTCCCTACCAGAAGAATCCTGGTATGGAGCCAAGTATCATTTTCCAGATGAAGGTAACTGCAAATACAAAATTGTCTACTGGAAATAAGCTCCCTAGTATTCACCAAAAAGCCTCCTCCCTTAGACTGATGAAGAAGAAATAGCCTATAAGACATGCAGCCTCCCATCAGTAAATGGGCAAAAATACTTCATGGCAGGTTCAAGTCAAAAATATCAAGTGGAAGTCTTCTGCAGGCAAAACTTTTATCCTTTATCAGAAAGGAACAGGCTGTGGGTTTGAAATCAGCCTATGACTTTCATTGAAAAGTGTTTACACAGAGAAACATCCAATGTATTTTTGTGGGACTGACCCTCGTGGATGCTATTGCTATTCCAGAAGAATGCTCTGAGATAATAAGCACTGCTTGAAACAAATAAACCAGAGGTCCCACAACCATGAAGATGACAGTGTTGAGAACAAGCCTGAGAGAGAGTTTAAGACCAAGGAATTTTCTTCCATGAGACTGGCCAAGAGATGATCAGACATCTCTCTGTCAAACAGGCCAAAATCCCAATGCCACAAGTGATATCCAAACACACACAACACACACACTCACACTCCTCTCACCTGTGAGAGGACAGCACAGCACCCACGTTGGGGTTTGTACAAGCACTGAAGTGCAGGCAGTTGTTTCTGGCAGCCATGGCTGCACAAAATCGTGCCTCTGGATAACCCAACATTCCCCAAGTCGCAGTTTCCCAGACAAATTACCAGTTGACTTCCATCCAGGAACCCTCAGCTGCTTAGAACACAAACTGCTGCTTGCACTGCAATTTCTCCTGCTGCAATACAGCTAACAATTTGGTGGGAAAAAATGAGGGAAAGAAACATTGTTCTGAAGCAGGGAATACTACAATTGGTATTTTGCCTAATTACAGAACATTCCCGACCTCTCCCTGAGCTACAGTCTCTCCTTGAGCTGCAATCTTTACAGCACAGAAGAAACAAATTGTCTCTTCTCTTTATATTGGTGAGAATTAGTTAGAAGGAATTAACTTGTTTCCTTTTGGGGGTGGAGGAGTGATAAGAGGAGGTAAAGCATTCATCCACTCTTCTTGTCAGCTCTTGCAAATATACACTTTGTTAATGGCAACTATTGACTTATTCCCTGAAATCATTCTTCCACCTTGAAAACTGTATTTTTGTCTTCAGTATTTTAATCCTAAGACTGATCTCTGACTTCAGCAAGCGTGTTAAGTCTCCAGGACATCTTACTGCACAGTGTTTTAATCTAAATCACATGTGACAATATGAAGAAAACAGAGACACCACTTAATAATGATTTAACTGCAGCACAAAACATTCACCGATCTTGGGATACAAGTGATGGCATAGCTACAAACCTCCACGATCACCAACTGTGGCTAAAATTCTCATGGCCTTCAAAAAAAGTGAGTTCCAACCATCACAAACACAGATCAATGGCTGGAGTGACAGTGCTCCTATTACAGTCTGTAATACTTGTATTTTAAGTTGGGAGCTACAAGGCTGGACCCAACTGAGCTGCAAAACATTTTCAAATCCCCACAAAATGTTGGAAAGGAAACAAGCCAGCAGGTGAGCCAAGGAAACAGATGGCTTACTAAAGTTCCTTAGTATTTGGTCACTGCTGAGAGCACAACCTTGCATTTTTAAGAGTAAGTTTCACACTCTTGCACTTGAATTTAGGAACAACAACTCTGAAATTAATACTCTCCTTTCCCTAAGATTAGGCACAAAAAGCATCTGAACTCCACATGGACTTGTGGTATAAAAACCCAAGGGTGTTTTGAGAATGTTGACATCAATCAAGCCAGAGTTTCAAGGATCCTTGCTTCTACTAGATTTCAGTCAGAGAGTTTCTAAGGAAGAAATTTAAAAATTTAAAACTTAAGAACATTATATTTATGGTATGTACCAGCAAATCAAAACAATACCTGATGCAGCACTTCTTTCAGCTCTTGAGACAGGATTTACTGTGATACAAGTGTGAATTCAATTCAAGCAGGCTTACTAAATCCCAGCCCTGAATCTGTTTCAGGATTAGGACTGAAGCATCACCTTCATCTTACATGAAGCACTCCTTTTCCTCATTCTGTAGTTTAGCTACTAACAAACAAAACTGTCAGTATGAAACATTATGATCCTAGAGAGGCAGGATTGAGTGGACTGATCCTAGAAGCCTCACTGGCCACCACCGTTCTAGGAAGGGCTGGATCATAGGATGGTGGAATGGTTTGGGTTGGAAGGGACATTAAAGATCGTCTCATTCCAACCCCCTGCCATGGGCAGGGACACCTTCCACTATCCCAGCTTGCTCAGAGCCCCATCCAATCTGGCCTGGAACACTTCAGGGATGGGGCAGCCACAGCTTCTCTGGGAAACTTCTGCCAGGGCCTCACCACCCTCACAGGGAACAATTTTCTCCTCATATCCAATCTAACCCTGCTCTCTGTCAGTGTGAGGCCATTGCCCCTTGTCCTGTCACTCCAGGCCCTTGTCAAGAGTCTCTCTGCATCTTTCCTGTGGGCTCCCTTCAGCCACTGCAAGGCCACCATGAGGTCACCCCAAAGCCTTCTCTTCTCCAGGCTGAACAATCCCAATTCCCTGAGCCTTTCCTCACAGCAGAGCTGCTCCATCCCTCTGATTCCCTTGGTGTCCCTGCTCTGGACTGGCTCCAGCAGAATAGCTGGTGGCAGCACAGCAGAGGTTCAGACAGCAGCTGGGATGATTTATTCTGTGGCAGAGGAATATCCTTTTCCAGATACGTTAGCCAAGGAGCCTGCACTGCATATAAATACTGTGACAAACACCTCAAAAAAAGACATGTGCATTAAATAAACATCTCCTGATTCATCATCTCAGTCAACAGGCAGACATTTACTGTATTCTAATGTCTTCCAAAGCTGTGTAAGTATTTGTTCCTCATTAGTAGCAAATATATAGTGCTTTGAGAAAACAGCTTTATTACACACCACTTTATTAATAAACAGCAGCATTAGGTGGAAGTCACATCTGTACATCTCTAATATGGTCTAAGTAGTGTGTGGGAGTAAAAGAAAACAAAGAGCAGAGAAATAAGCAAGCTGGTTCATTGCAGGGGAAATATTTATACAACAGCTACAACACACACACACACCTTACTTCAAAGGTGCCTTAGACCTCGAGATGCCCTGGCTTCAAAGGAGACAAAATAGGTCATTCTCCAAACTGGTTCCAAGGAAGACACAGCTCCACCTGTTCAACTTTTCCCCTTTCCCCTCACAGCTTGTCCACAAACATTCACACCCAGCTAAGGGATTGAAGACATTCGTGTGTAATTGCCAATATTTGCACTAATGAGGCAATGAGCTCATCTGCTCCCTTTTGGCAAGACCTGCATTAACTCTTGGTTTTGTAGGGCTGAATCTGTTCTTTACACTTCAGTCAAGCCCACGTGCAGCATTTGCTTTGTCATTTGACTACAGCCACCCTGAGTCTCAGCTGTTAGAGAGGCATTCCCTGCACGTCAAATGTGAGCTGAGGGCAAATTTCAGGAAAAAAAACCCCAAACATACAAAAAACTTATTACACTTCCCACATTTCAAGATATGGACCAAACCACAACCCCTTCTTCCTCTATATTTTGGTGAATCTTGCATACAAATGAGCCCATTCCTCCCCTTCCAAGTTTGCACTGAAGGACGCATGAAATAAAATACATCCTGCAACTGAAATCTATTTAAATTTGTATTAACAGAAGTTTTAAAAGTCAGTTAAGCACATGGTTTAAAGCCATGGTATGACACAACTACTGAAATCTCACTAACAAAATCTCGACTAACGAAATGCAATTTCTGAAATAGAAACAAGGTGAAGCACTTTCAACTTAATCAACATAACTGTTCCAAAAAATTATAATCTCAAATCTTTACACAGCGAGCAGCTACATTATTCATTAAACATTACCCAAGAAATTTCAAGTTGCTCTCCTGGCAACCTAGAAAAGTCTGCAAGACAGAACAGAACTTATTACTAGGAGGAGTCTTTAAACAGTTAAGCAAGATAAATGAGTGGGGGGAACCTATCACTTTCTAAAATTTACACTTGGCTGTGCTTACTTCCATATTTCCCAAGGCACAAAAGAACTTTGCTTCTTCTATTCTCTGTTTATAGGCCTCAGCTGGATCACGTAAGTATTTCCCCTCTCTCGACAATTGTGAGCTTGGCTAATTTTATTAGAGCCAAATCTGAGGTAACCACACACAGCAATATCTTATGGGCTGAAACACTCAAAGTGCATTACTTAATTCATGGAACCACAGAATGGGTTGGGTTGGAAAGAACCTTAAAGTTCATCTCCTTCCGGCTCCCTGCCATGGGCAGGGACACCTTCCACTATCCCAGCTTGCTCAAGCCCCATCCAGCCTGGCCTTGAACACTTCTAGGGATGGGATAGCCACAGCTTCTCTGGGGATCCTGTGCCAGGGCCTCCCCATCATCACAGGGAAGAATTTCTTCCATATATCTAAGCTAATTTCCTCCTCTTTCCGTTTGAAATTCCCATCGTTTTCAGTTTCAATTCCCATAGCTCTGTGGCAGTGCCACAGGCAGGTCCAAGGTAAGCCTACACCACTTTGGCCAGCTGGCCACACTGCACAGAATGGATGTGGAACCAAATTCCACTTCAGGAGGTGGGCATGCCTAGGTCCTCTATTCACCTGATAATTTTAGGGAAACTGTTACAAACTTTGTACTTTCTAAACCACTAATTCTCTGTAAGTTTGGCTAAAACTCACCTGAACTCCAAAATTCACTGGGAGAAGTGAGAAGTGCAGAGATGAACATTCTAATAAACACACTTCCCCTTGGAAATCTTATGAAGATCATGTATTGCATTCATAGAAAGACACAGCAAAGAGCTCTTCAGGAAAAACACGATTCTCTGCCAAAAAACTGACAGCAATTAACAGAAGTCACAGCCAGCAATGCCGATGGAAAATGGATATTAGGTCAAATTCAAAACAGCAAGGGGAGAAAAAGTTTTCATTTTCCTGCTCCTGCCTTCTTTCTCTGTGGAAAAAATTTTTAAACCAGCACAACTTTCCACATATTGATTTCCCTGTGTATTTCAGACAGCGTCTAGATTTTGCACTCTGAGATTCAGCTTTTCGCTGTTGGCTACACAGTCACAGGCTTTCATCTCAGCTCCTAATGGCTACGTCTTCCTCCTCACTGCCCCCTCAGCAACCCCATCATGTCCATTTGCCCAGCACGATGATGTCAGGACAGATTTCGGGTGTCAGAAGACTTGCCAAATGCCCTCCCCTTTCTGGACTTGATTGACTTATTTTCACTCAGGAAGTCCTTTCACACTGATGTCTGCCCTTATTTACTTCTTGCTCATTTTACCCAGTTGAACTCTTTATGGCTCAGGAGCCAGAGTCACATCAGACATGCACATGGAAGTGAAACTCCACCAAGTTACTGGTTAAATCTCTTTATCCTCCTTCACACTGCCACTTAACCCACTTCTGCAGAGCCCCTACCAAAACACAGTGGACCAGCAGGTGTGACCCAGCTGCTTTTTGGGCTGACTGAGCTTACTCTACTCATCTCCACACCTTGGGCAGGATGCACCTTCTCTTTGGGGTTCTGCTGCCTCTCAGAGAGGCCAAGACAAGCACAGTTCTGCTTTAAAGGGCTCCTGCAAAGCACCCAGAAGATGGGAAATGTAATCTAGACCTTCTAGAAGTATGCTCATCTCTTCAGAAAGAATTTTATCATCATTCTCCTTCACCATATTCTCTGAACTTATGAGATACCTGGGATGCCAGACACTGGTACTGAAGAACACAGAATCATTAACATTGGAAACATCTCCAAGATCATCAAGTCCAACCTCTGACCAATCATCACCTTGTCAACTAAGTGCCACATCCGGGCTTTTCTTAAACATCTCCAGAGATGGTGACTCCACCACCTCTCTGGGCAGCACCTTTGTCTTGGTTTGAAAGACAGAAACCAAACCCAAAGGCCCAGTATCTGCGGATTCTGCTTCTATGGATTCCTCTTCTCCCCACACAGAAATTCTTCCTGAAGCTCTCCTGACATAGAGCCCCAGTTAAGTAAAACAGCATCTCAGCACTGGTGCATGAATTGCTGTGATGAACTCTCTGCGTTATCATCACACTGCTCATGAAGGACGAAGTCCAGCCTGCATTTCTCTTTGGAAGCAGAAAAAAACCCCAAACCAAACCAAACCCAAGAGATCTGATAAGGACAGACAGACCAGTTTCCCTTGGTCTTTCTTACTTAAAAGACCCCCAGTATCTGCGGATTCTGCTTCTATGGATTCCTCTTCTCCACAGAAAGAGGAGAGAGGCTGTGCAGCCTGACATTTCACTGGCAGCATTGAGTAAGTTAATAGACAGGGTTATGGATTTAGAACTGTGTGAGGGAGCTTAACGAAAAGAGTCTGGTCAGTTTTCTGTTAAATAAAAAGTGGTTGCTGGGATTTCTAATCTTTATTGATATGCAGCTATGGAAGTGTACAATACCAGGTAACATCAGGAGGCCAGAATGGCTTATTAAGCACAATTACCTAGCAAGCAATCTAAATCCTGGAAAGAACTCAAGGGGAAGTGCCCACAGAAAGTTTGTGCTAATCATAAGCTAGTAAGCAAATAAACACTAAAACTATGCAAAATTTAAAGCATTAATGAGTCCAGACATCCAAAACTTGACATTTAAATTAAAATGCAAGTACATGAGTCTCTTCAGACCTAGGAAAGGCTATAAGAAAGAAATCTGGAATTATTTTTTATAAAACTGTTATATATAAAAAGTACAAAGCCAGGCTTACAGAGTGAGGTAAACCACATTTCTCTTCCTACTTACTTATGAAGGACCTGAATATTAACATGAAGGTATTTGTAAGATTTTTTGCAATTTGACAAATGAGATACATTTAAATTTGACTTCATTTACCTGCTATTTTTTCTTCCTCAAATCAAGATATCAAATACTAAAGCACATTTCCTTAACAATTACGATTCAAAATGTAAACCTTTATTTCTGTAAAGCCCAGAAATTCTCATTTTTAGACATTATGCAACCATCCTTTGTAGGAAGCAGTCTGCAGAACTGCCAAACCTACATGGAACAAAGAGAAGAGATTGTATCAGAACAACATGCCTCCAAAAAGCTGAGTTTCTTTCCTGCCAGAGAGAGAAATGACTAATGTGCATTGCAATTAGTGCAAAAAACAATACTATCTTTGCAGTTGCAGACTGGGAAAACTACATTTTCATGTTTACACAGCAGTAGATAAAGTGGGAAAACTTTTGAGTTGGGTAATAAGCACATTTTTCATCTCAAATGTTTAATGACAGTGAATCATTAAACACCCATGAGGTGAGGTCTTCCACATTTTGCTACTATGAAGATTAGAATATTGCAGAATTCCCCAGTGATTGATAAATTAATAAAACCCAAACTAAGTAATTTAGAGTCCACAAGAATTGCAGGATCCCATTTTTTTCACTGCTCTACAGCAGGAGTATCCAAACCTTGCCAAAGCGTGATAAATTCATGAAAAAAGAAGTAGGAAATGGTTTACCTGCAACACCCAGAACACCCAGGCTTGGATGCAGCAGCTCATGTCTCAAAAATCAAATATTTTTGAAGCAGCAAAAGCCAGGGACTAGTGTCTCTTCATGTAAGTGGCATTTCCACACACCACCTCCCCTGCCATTTATTATCAATACTTCTATCCTTTCCAGACATCCTGTCTCCACTTCCATTCCATTTTCAGTTTGCCCTCAGCTGGCAGTCACAAGATGAATCCCAACTCTGAAAAACCACTGGCAGAATTTTTTCCCCCAACCATCAGACCACTGTATTTCCTCAGAAACGTGTTCAAAGTATTCAACTTGAAATGCATTTCAAATACTTGAAGTACTGCTGCTCCAAGTGCAAATGTACCGTTCAGATGGGGATAGAAGATCCAAGCTCTATGTAAGGACAGATTTGAATGGCACAATAAAGTGAAGGAAAAGATGCCTTAAATGAGAAAACAAGAAGCTACGTGCAATAAAAACATGACCAAGTGAGGAAAAGGAAAGAAAAGGATGCACTTGCCATGTTATCTTCAGTTTCAGCTCTGCTACCTCTGAACAAGTGCAACACAGACAGCAAGGGAACAAGAGGCACTTTGTGCAGTGTGCAGCTCTGGAGTGGGCAAGAGAGACAAGAGATGAAAAGTATCTCCTGTAATGCAAAGAATGCAGCAAAACTCAAGGATCCCAGCAATACCACTGTCAAAGGAATCTTGTTTTCTTCCTGCAGTGACTCAATGGCCAGGCAGCAGGAGAAAGGTGTGCAGCCAGCAAAGCTGAGATGGGCAGGAGAAGCAATGAGAACCTGAGAGGCAGAAATTTCCCCTTGAGATTATTCCTCACCTCAACCAGAACTCCCTGGCACGTCAGAGCAAAACTCTCCCTGAGCCAGAGATCCTCTCAGAGAGCACCCAGGAACTTCTCCCCCCTATTAATGCCTTTCAGAAGATACCAATCAAAGGTGAAGGGCCGAAAAGCATGAGCTCAATGAATGGAGTATTTTCTGATTCATGACCTGGGGCACTCGGATGAAAAAGGAATTGCACTCTGCTTCCATGGTTCTGGAAGGGAGCACACAGGTTTTTTAGCCCAGCCAGGAGCAGAAGTATCTGCCCAGCTCAGGTAGGTCAAAGACATCTAAATTACGACAAACACAGGCCACAAAACAGCTGGAGGATACAAATGAAGTCTCAGTGCTCACACACCAACAAAGTCTGGTTTTGTTGCTTATCAAACATCCCAGAAAATGCAATATCAATATGCAGAAAAACACGAAGTAGCATTCTGTGAGTGAAAGCTTCTGAAGTGGCTTTCAAAACAACATTTTTGTCAACTGTATTTAGGACTTTGTATGAGTTAATTCAATTTAAAGAGTCGTCAGACCTACTCTGACTTTAAAGAAAAAGTTATGTCTATTTTTGTCCACTTCTCATTTTTAAAGTTTAAGTAGTGAAAGAAAAACATCTCCCAAAATTACTCCTCTGATTTGATGTTCACTTGTGCTGCTAGAGTAAGTTCTGTTAATTTTCTTCATTATTTTATTTATTGATTAACACTTATGAATAAAAGTGGATTGTTTTTTTTTTTAAGTACAAAAATCTATTATTACTCCATGATTTCAGCTGGGGAAAAAAAAAATGTTTCACCAAAACACATACTACAAGCTGACCCTGTCTTGTGCTCCAAAACAGACAGCAAAATAAAGTCACGTAACAACAACAAATTACATTAGTGATGCTTAAGGCAAATTAAACCAAATTGGCTTATTCAAAACAAGAGAAGGTAAATACGTAACTCTCCCTGTGTGAGGATGGGCAGGTAGCATCCTGATGAATTCCCAGCAGGCAAATACCTTCTGCTCTCATACAATAAAATCATTCAGAGACAGTAAGTCACATGACTTGTATCAAAGTGACAAATAAAGGAGTGACACTGCAGTCACCTGGCAGCTGGCCACAAACTCGCTCCACTGAAAGGAATTTATTCAAAATAGAGTCAACAACAAATTCTTAAATATTTTAACTTGGCAGAAGAAAACCTGGCTCAACACCACTACATTCCAAGCCTGCTGGAGTTCCAGGTTAACATACATATGTATATGTCCTCTGGCTAAATGTCACCTGGGAAAAATAAGAGAGCAGTGTCTGTCTAAATTCTAGGTGGTGGTTTAGGCAGCAGGACTGTCCCCATGGCTGGTACCACCCCCAAACACAAACCACCACACTCCTTTAGCAAGAAGATGTTGTTGGTTGAAGGCAGCAATTAATGCCCTGGAAATGTTTGCTTTAGAAACAATCCACTGATGTGCATTAAAGAGACACGTAATGTGCCTAGAATGTAGGGCTGAAAGTGCTTTAATGAATAACCTAAAGCACCTCTCAAATATTAGGCAACTTAAGACAAGTCTGAAGCCAGACCTAAGTCAACACAGCATTTTGGATGCTGTACATATGGATAGATGCATCCACACACATGTACCACCCTTCAACAAAGCTCCTCTTCACCATACAGAGTGCATTTTAGATATGTGCATTGATATTTCTACTAGTTCTATACACTATATTAAGGATAATGAAAGTATCCATCCAATGCTGCTTTGCTTCAGCTTTTCCTATAGTAAGATAAAGCTGTTGTACCTTTATCTTTGTCTGTACCTCTGATAAACAGGAGACAAGCTGTCATTGTTGCAAATGAACGAAGCATTTTAGTTTATTTAGCTCTATTGGTCCCTCAGCTGCTTCAGTTATCAACAGAACACTGCTATAAATACTGCATTTGCAAGAGAAGGAGTTGTAGAATGGCCATATACACACAGAAATTAAAAAGATGGTGTGACTGCTATGGAAGTCCATCACAGAAGAGCTGATGTGTGCACAAAAGGCAAATCAGCTTTAAACAAGGCCTGTAAATGGCGACAAGCCAAAGAAGAAGCTGCATTCTCACTTGTTCTCACTCCACCAACCTCACCTACATCATAAAACAGGGCACCCAAAAAATCAAACCACCATGAAAAATAAACCAATGCATAATCTAGAAGTATATATTTTAGTCTAAGTTCTGATATTTTTCCTGTATCAAGGATTCATCATATTGTCAGGAAAAACAATATGATGTTTACTGTTTACTTGACAACTTTTTTTTGATTTTTGGCAATGTCTGAGTGGCAAAGCTGGGGACAACTCCTTACAGTGAATCACAGCTCCATTAAGGTTGGAAAAAACCTCCAATATCACGGAGTCCAACCTTGTACCAAACACCACCTTGTCACCTAAACCAGACTTGTTTCTTGAACACCCCCAAGGAGGGTGACTCCTCCTCCCTGGGCAGCCCATTTCAATGCTTGACAAGACTTTCAGTAAAGAAATTCTTTCTCAAGTGAAGATCTGCTGCCCAGGATTGTCTGACAAGCAGAGGAGCCAAGGACAGAAGTCTCCTCTCATTCCACACTCCCCAGTGACAGGTTAGCTGTGAGCCTCCCTCTTACACAGCAGGAAGGTGCATATCGATGGAGATCACACCATCACAGGAGAGAGAAATGCAGCAGGGCCAGGGCAGGTCTGCCCAGAACACAACTGTTAGAGAAAACATGGTGCACAGAGATGGGGAGCTGGGATTTTGCTCAAATTTCTCATCTCAGGAAGAAAGGGGGAGTGGTGAATTTATGAAGTTGCCCCATCCCTGGAAGTGTTCAGGGCCAGGTTGGATGGGGCTCTGAGTAACCTGGGATAGCAGAAGGTGTCCCTGCCCATGGCAGGGGACTGGAACAAGATGATCTTTAAGGTCCCTTCCAACCCAGGCCATTCTGTGATTCTTTAAGCTTTAGAATTTTTGGAATGCTTTATATGCAAGTACTTTGAGAAGGGAGAAAGGAAACTCTTCCCTGGGGGCTTTTAGTGCTAACTTCTTACCTGCAGATGAATACAGAGATGTCTGCTTATGCACAATCTGCTACTCCAGGCATCAGTGTCCACTCTGCTGAGGAGAGCAGTTCCTAGAAGGAAAAGAAAGAAATATTGTTATACATTAGCAAACCAACCTTCTTGAGGATGAAGTTCTATTCCCCCTCCCTGCTTTAATGTTTTGGAAAAACAGTGTTCACCTGGCACCTATGGACCTACAACAGCCTGGTACACACAAGCAGTATTTTATTTTTGAAAAGTTAGTTCAAAAGAAATGTGGGATACTGCTCTTAATTTGCTGCTTCTTATACCTGGTGTGACATGTTCCTGCTATAAATAACTAAGTGTGGTAAACAACATTTCAACAGCTTTCCAGAACATTAGGAAAAAAAACTCAACAAACCTTAAGCACTGTATTAGGTAGTCACGAGCATCTACCACTGCTAAATTGTAAATATAGGAGATTGTGAAATAATCTTCTTTCCCAATTTTCTTTTTAAGGAAAATAATCCTCAGATTGGAGCTGTTCCAGATGTATAACCCACCAAGTGCTCTGGAGCTGCACACCCTGACTCCCTTGCAGGAGTGAATCACGAGCAATGCACGCAACATAGCCAAACAAACTGGGTAAAAGGTAACAAATCCCTAACTGCTGATTAAGACTAATAATCAGCTTGGAAGGGATGCTTACTACAACAATGTTTAACAGCATCATTGTGACAGACTGACAGACATTGCCTAATATTATGGCACAGCCAAGGAGAACATGTGAGATGTGGTTATTTTTAATATGGTCTTCATGACCAAACATTTTCTGAATAATATTTTAAAGGAACATATCTATTATGTGTAACTCAACATGGGAACTTTATAAGAGTGCAGCACAGAAAAACAGCTCTAAATCAGAAAACCCTTCCACTGGTATTTCAGTTTCTCCTCTGCCACTGTTGTGGGACATTGAATTTTGTCCAGACAAAATGTTTGTCTCCTAATATCTGTCTGATGGAAATATGTAATAAGGACCAACTCCAGCATAAGAACATCATAAGAGTACAGAAAACAACAAAAACCTCTTAAAGATCTGGAAAGAAGGGAGGTCTGTAAAATACTAAACAATGCACACGAAGCATCAAAGTCCTTTAAGAGTAATTACTTATCTCATCATAGACCAAAACTCCACAACAGGACATTCAGGAGCTCCAAAAGTCTCAGGCACATATCAAATAATTTTCACCACAACTGACTGAACATGTTTCATTCACAAATTAATATTAATTAAATTCCTGGGTTACCAGAATATGTTTTTGTGATGTTTTGTGCTTTCCACTCTGCAGACCAACTAACATTTACTAATGGTTCACATGAGCCTTTTACTTTAGCTCTGAAATGAACAGAATAGTTTTTGGTGAGTTTATGGCTCTCAGCTGAGAAGCTGTAATTTAACAGAAGGAAGATATTGTTAAATCTCCTTAATGTATTTGATTGCAGTTCCATTACAGAACATTGCTTCAAGTTCTCTACTCAAGTTTATTCACCACATAGTCATAAGTATGGTCAAACAGTCATAGAAAATGCAGAACACATTAATCTAACCCACCACATCAGGTTAAATCACCAGTGCTTGAGCCCTAGTTACCTACCAATCCCCATTTACACATGTTAGATTAGGAAAATAAATCTGGTTTTAGGATACAGATGGTGCATTAGTTAATCCAGAGGCACAGATGCTTGAGTTTTGCTGGGGGAGGGAGAGATAGAGAAGAGAGAGATAATTATCTCACCCCAAACTATGAAAGCTGAGCTTTGAGAGGCTAAAAGTTGTCCTCATCTACTGCAAACCGATAATCGCCAATACATAAGTACTAAACATGTCAATTACTGCTGTTTGTTAATTACCCCAGGACACTTTATACGAAAGCCAAAGAATAGTGGATTCTGAACCTGAGAATGGAGTGGCTGTGACGCTGATCCAGCAGCAGGACCAACATTTCCACTCCAACAGAGCTGCATTATCTGCAGCTCTCCTGAAGCCATAAAGCTCTTCTCAGACTGCTCTGCAAACTGAGTGGGAAGGAGTAAGGATAAGAGCTACATTCTGGCCTTAGGGACCCCTATTAAATCAGATTCCCAACATCAGCCACTTCCTCTTTGTTTTCCTCAAGCCATATGGCTTCCTGACAAAATCTGTACAAACAATAAATCCATTAATCAAGCCACTGCTGGAGGAAAAGGCTTTTTTTTTCCCCCCTTCCCTTCATCAATCCAGACATTTTAATGGATATGTTTTATGTATTTTAGTTTATGAAAGTCCCAAGGAAAATACTAAAGTGGCCTTTGTTCTCACACTGCAGCCCCAGTTCCAGTTCATACTTGTAGAAGGAGATCCTCACACAAAATGCAGAGATACAGGAACAGAGAGAAGTCAGTCAAATCAGCAAGAAAGGAGTCCATTGACTCCTAATTGAATCTTAGCAGGGAGAGACATAAATTGCTGCCTAGATTCACCAGCATACTGTCCCAAAAAAACCAAAATAACAAAACTTACAAAGAAAACATAATTAACAGAAGTAGGTAAAATAAGAGAGGCATTAAAAATCTATTCGACAAGGCTCTGAGGAGATGCACACATGCAAGTGCCATAAGTAGCTCAAAAGAAGAGCTTCTTTTAAGAGATGCCACAAACAAGGACTTCCCAAGAGGCCAGGTTTCTTCTCAAGGTGAACCAAGATGACCAACATGCTACACAATCCATCTGTTTGGCACCTCCACACTGGTAAAATCGTGCTGGTGACGATGTGCATCTCAGATCAGGAGGAAATACACACTGCACGTGAAGGGAACTCAGTGGGAAGGAGGAAACACAGAGAGCAGCAAGATTTCTACCTCTTGTAGATGGGAAACTCCCTTTCCTGCAGGTGGAAAGATCTCACACTCCTCTGAACAAAGGGAGAGGAAAATTAAACCCAAACCTAACCAGGCTCGTTCTTTCACCAAACTAAACATATACTTGAGGGACTGCTGGAAATGCAAAGTGCCTGTTTTGATGATCTCTTCCCAAGGAGGCTTTTTCCAAAACTTTTTTGACTAAACTTTTATTAGTCAATAGTCTGCAGTGCAGGAGGAGGATTGGGAAGAACAAGAAATTACTTTCCAACTCAGGTGGTCTCTTTCAGTCACACATTTCTAAAGCAACTGTGACCCTTCCACTCACATGGACGGAAAACAAGATTGGCATGGTAACAAATCTTTTTACCTTAAACCACGTTTTATTTTCTTCACAGGTGGTCTATAGCCTAATGTTCCTCGATTCGTGTGAGGCAAAGCAACCCTGCGTTTAAATGAAGTTCAGGAAACACAAAGCAGTTTATGGCACTGACAAATACCTTACAGAGAATGAGCATTAAAAAAGGTATGAAGTTCACTTTTCAAAACTTGGAGTGGGTTTTTTTGGGGAGAGGTTGGTGTTTGGGTTTTTTTTAAATACAGGAAGGCAGGATTCTTGATTAAAAGCAGGAAATCTTTGAAATTACATCCCTTTCTGTCTTTGTTGAATTAAGTAACAATTAGCCACAAAGGAGGAAAAAATATGGAAAGAATAGCTTAGAAGATCTGAGTTATTATCTCCAAGGAGACACATCTGTAATTTCAACAAGGTCAGAACATTTCAGTCAGTTCTTGTGGGTAATGGGAAATACAAGATGTTAGCTTCTGTTCTTATCAAGGCAGTGACTCTGAAAGACTGCAGATACCACTTGGAGCCTACACCACGATGAATTATTAGCCTCAAGGCCACAGGCTGGTAGGATACAACATCATATCCAAACTACACATGGATTAGTGGATGCCTTGAGGTAGTGATGAAAGGTATGTTTGTTTTGGACAGAGTGGTGAGGAGGATCAGGTGCTGCCAGCTAGGGAGGCCTTTTACCACATCTGGGGCAGATGGTCCCAATTATCTTCTCATCACTGGTAATCAGAAGTCATCCTTCAGCAGCTATATAATAACCTATTTAAAATAAACCTGGGATTGGTGCTTGGCATTAGCAAGAGGAGAGCTTGTCTGTCACAAGTCAGTCAGTGCAGGCAGCATCCTGGCTCGGAGTCTCATTTACAAGCCTGTGGTATGAAGGTCTGCAGGTGCAAGATGGTGTCTTCACATCAGGTGTGAAAGTGGAATACAGGAAACACTGACAAGAAAATTTAGGGGCACACCAGTGGGGAGGAGAAGGCACTTCTCTCTCCTGCCAGCTCACTTTTCAGCCCTTTCTGACCCTATTGATAAACAGCATGTGCTCCCAAATTAACAGGGTCTGTATCACCCTGCTTTGGCTACTGCTCTTACCTACAGGGACAAAACTGATCCAAACTGGAAGCAAGACACATTATAAGGAAAATATGAAGAGCATCAAGCTCTTAATGTCTTCACTGACTGCAGTCACTTGTCCATGTCCTCACTTGACTGTTGAAGGTGGTCAGTCACAGCAAGATCCAAAAAATTTATTCCCTCTTTTCCCTGAGCAACCCAACACCTCAAATAGAATTGAGAGAGTACTTGTCCAACCCAGACTTCACTGCACCATTAAGTCCCATATTCTATGTTAGCAGGAACAACACTATTTACATCCCAGAAAAGAAGGTGCTTCTTTGTTACTGCTATTGAGCTCTTTTCAGGACGAGAAAAAAAACTGTTTATCTTCAAATTCAACCCTAAACTACTCCTTATTTGCTCCCAACAATGTATCCTAGTTCTTAGAATCTACTGTGGTGTTGAAAAGCAAGTGCTACAAAAAAACATGTTGACACATAAACCAAGAAGAGTGAAATTAAAATTATAAATCAGCTTGATGTAAAAGAAAAGTCTTGTCTGACATCTCCAGAGTTCTGCCTGTCATTTTTCTCCTCGCAAGTACGTGAAGGGCATTTGCTTTCCAGGAACAAGAGGCTTGAATTCATTTATTATATTTCTAAGCCTTTCGAGTTCCAGTTGTTAAGAAAAGAGAAAGAAGAACACTTGAAGTGATTCATTTTCTTTAAATAACACAGCCAAGAGAGTCCCAGTACACGAGCTTGGAGGACATCAGAGCAGAATAACCACAGGTGGAGCACACTGCTTTCTCTTCCTCCAAACGAGCACTTTATTTTGCAACCCCTGGGATTAAAGCCCATGGAACCATTGCTCCAGGATGTAAAGGGGGTGCTGAGGCAGCCAAGAACCAGCACAGCTCACCCACAGACTCACCCTCACATCCTACTCTACTCCCTCATCCCCATGGCTGCACCTGCAAAACACCAGGGGAATTGCACAGAAACCAGGAGTTTCTCTTCTTGTCAGCAAGAAGACTTTGTTTTTTCAACACAGGAGGCACTGAGGTGTCACACTCTCTGACAGGAGGAATGCTTTCCTCTGCTTCCTTCAGCAGCCCTGGGAGAGTGATGGTTCCAACAAGCTGCTGATCAGAGGATTCCCTCCCAAAACACTGACTTGGCCACACCACTGTGGTTCCACACAGTCAAGCTCACTTCACAAGGTAATTATCCAACAGAACAACAGAGAAAATCATGGCAAGAATTTGCTTTGTTGTTGAAAATTTCTTCTTTTTTGACTCACAGTCAAACCAAGTCTGCCCTGTAGATTTAAAGAGAGCAGCTCCCTCACATTACATTCCTGCCTTACCTGCACAATTTCACACTTGACTACTAATTCTTCAAACACAGCAAACTCTTGCCATGCCTACCTATGACTAAGTATTTTGCACTGGTTCTCAGAAAAGCATGTATGAGAAAGCATATTTAAAGAAAAAGAGCAAGAGACCAAGTAATACAGCCAAGCAGCATTTAGCAGAAATCAGGATGAGGCCTGTGTATTCACATACCCACTGACCTGTTTGGGTTGGAGGTTAGCTCCTGTTATTAATCCTACTGGTTAGAACTACAGGAAGGCATTTTAAAGGAACAATGCAAGTTAAAACTTGTATGTCATTAAGCATGCACATCTCTGAAAAAGTTCAGTTGGGTAAGTCATCCAGGTATTTAGGCAACATAGAAGGGGTAGCACATAAAAAAAAAGTACAATGACGTGGCATTTGCTTTCATTTCTCTCCTTGAGGATAAGTCTACTTGACAGCAACTGAAAAAAAATAATCCCTGAAGATTCTGGTTTATTTCCATTTGTGTAGTTGAAACCATGTAGAACTAATGAAAAATAAAACCCAATCTCCCTTCCCAGAGAGGTTGTGGCTGCTCCAATCCCTGGAAGTTTCCAAGGCCAGGCTGGATGGGGCTTGGAGCAAGCTGGGATAGTGGAAGGTGTCCCTGCCCATGGCAGGGGGGTTGGAACAGGAAGGGCTTTAATGTCCCTTCCAAGCCAAGCTACTCAAGGATTTTATGATTCCTTCACAGTGGCTCACCATGCAGCCTGGGACTGCAGTGCAGCCAGAGCCCAAGGGCCCCTCCAGCTCACTCACAGTCGATATTACAGTTCTTGAGTAAACAATGCTCCACTTTCTAGGCACTGCCAGACAATTTCCATTTCCACATCATATCAATTTATAGGCAATTCTTGAGAGCCTGTTCTATTTTTGAAAATAATGAAAGACTGCTGCTATCTTTGCTTCCCTGGGTTGTTTACACAGCATCCCTTTGTGTGATGATTTAGCCTGGTTTTGTATGAGCCCTGAGGTAGGTTAGTTTGCAGAGCCCACATCAGGAACATAAACTAATTAAGATATCAGGATCAAACAGGCACTGCAGATTATTTGTAAATTCAAATTGGTTCAGTTTAGGATTAACCCATGCCAGTGAAAATATCCTGTGTCAAGTCAGTTTTGTCTGTAACATCAGCAGAACATTCAACATCGCTCTGCATTTCCAAATAACCCTTTCAATACAAGATAGCTCTCACCCAAAACCAGTGATTTTCCAGAGTGTTTAAAGGTTAACTTCAATTACTCTTTTCTTGGCAAGGAGTCATAAGCCACTACTAATAACCCCCAATTCCAGACTTCTTAGAAATACACAGGACAAAGCAAAGCACTTAAGACAGTGCTCTCAGCAGTGGCAAAACCTGGCAGGTGACAGAGAAATCCAGCCCCTGTTCCAAAGGTCTGCAGGGCTCACTTTTGTGATGGCCACTGTGCAGGCAGTGCACTGCTGCAGCCTTCCCTTTGATTCCACAAACACATCTTTTCCCTGTTTCCAAAGCACACAGCTCCACTGACACTTGAAAGCAGAATTCTGAACTGTACCATTCTCCCTGCCTGGCCCACGTGGCACCCCTGAGTGAACTGGGTCACGAATCAAATCCACTTTTGTAAGAGCCAGAAGCTCACAAAGAGTCCAGCAATATGCATGAGCCAATGAAACTACACTGCTGAGAGGATAAAAGGAGCCAGTGACTTCCTCTCTGGCCATGCCAGTGTTCATCCACAAGGAAACAACATCACCAAGACAAACCACATTCAATCACGAGAGCCATCAAAAGCACACCTCTTGGTTCTGCCTTTGTACACAAGGCAAAGTTAAAGTGCTCAAGGGCCAAAGAGGCTTCATATTATCATCAATACATTAAGAGATCTTTATCTGAGATGATGTCTTGAAAAAGCTTCACTAATGTATGTGGAAAATGGAAAAGTGGACAACAACATGTAGTTTGCTTGTATATGCTGAAACACCCACAAAGTAACTCAATTTCAGTATAAGAGTAATACAGTAAGTTTGTTAAGCAATAATTTCTTCCAGGTAACTTGTCTGCATATAGCTTCCATCTAATGAACTTCAAATGTCTTTAACTGAAAGCACACACTGGCTAATAAGAGGTAAAATACTGAAGTGTGCAGCTGTTACGTGTGTCAGGGCTGTAAAATACAGACACAGATGGCACCTGCAGAGAGCAAAGCCAGGCCTGAAAGCTTGCAGATTTCCAGCTTCCTCCACAAGCATTTGTCCTTGGGGAAGATGAGTACCCTCCATCAGTCCTTCATCCAACATCCTTGTCCTGTGCCACCGTGTTCCCCTCCCAGAGTATGTGAGGAAACATTATTGGGATTATAATACACCATTTTAGTTACTAACCAAAGAAATAAACATCTTACAGTAGCTACTGCTATTATATAATCACAGATTTCTTTTCATGTGGAGCTTTAATCTCTCACTTCATTATGTAGTCAAGAGATGCCAAACTTCCTTTTTCTTTCCTTGCAATTACCCATGAGTCAATGGAAGACAAACACGGAGCTGATTTTTGCTGGATTTACTGCACTCTGTCCAAGGAAATTTAATCAATGCTCTGCGCAACAAATTCCAACTACACTTGGACCTCACACCAGTGTAAGGCAAATGTGAGAGAGAGAGAGAAAAAAGTTAATTTCTCTACTGCAATCCACAGCCTCCTTCCCAAACAGCAGGAAGTAAAGCCACAGCATTTGTCTCTCTTGAGACTTTAACTTAGGAGAAACCCTGCAGAAAGTGATCAAGGCACAGCAGTTTCAGAACTAATTACAATCTCTAGTTGGACACTGACTGGTGGTTAATTAGCACCTGGGAGATACAAGAGCCAACTAATCACCAGCTACCAGGATATGCAAATTATGCCCTTAAAGCCTTTGAAATTTATTTATTTTATAGTATAAAGGTAAATAGCAAGTTCTTGCTTTGTCTACTACAAAACTTAATTTTTGTCATTGGCAACACAACACTTAAAAGGTCACTAATAATTGAGAAGAAAGCAACACTTTACAGTCCAGTTCTAGAGTTCAGCTTACAGCACAGGCTGGTGCTGTCACTATTAAATCCACCTCCTCACATCTCAAACCACTGTGGTTGCTAAATGTAAATAAATAACTTGTTTTTAATGTTTACATTAAAATTTTCTTATACAAACATGACCCCTACCAGTCAGTACTTGAATTCTCTGAAAAAGGTACATTTTTGGGGGTGAGATGCAGGGTATGGGATAGGAGACAGGGAAAACTGCTTTTATAGATAACTGCTCAAGTCTGCTAGGTCAAATAAAAAAATAAAAGTAACCACAAAAAGGTTTGTCACAACAAAGAAGATAATGGGTTGGTTAAAAAATATGTTGTATACCAAAGTGAAAATAAACATAATAAAGCTTAGTGGCATCCTTGCCCATGGCAGGAGGTTTGGAACATGATCATCTTTAAGGTCCCTTCCAACCCAAACCAGTCTGTGATTCTATGACTACCAGACTGTCTAAGCACTGGAACAGTAGAGAGAGAGGAAAGCTTCCCCAAAGCTTTTTCTTTACAAGATCTTCAAAGCAGGAAATACTTTATTTTTAAAATTTCCCTAACTGACTAATGAAGTCCTCACATTAACCATACAATCTGTCCTCACAGTGTCAGGCCAAGGCAGAAGTTTACTTTTATTCAAAGTCCTTTTAAAGTACTTTCACAGTTACTTTTATTCAAAGACCTTTCCTTACAGCTGAACAACCAGTTACTTATTCACTTTTTTTCTGGTTGGCTGGTTTTGGTAGGGGACCATCAGACTCCTTACCTAAAATTAAGTGCTCAGTATAAGCCAGAGGAAATGGAAAGATTTCTTCAGAGTTCAAAAGGAGGATTGAGATGCTGCTGCCATTAGCAGAACAAACAGGAAAAGAATGAAGATAGAGAAAAGCAGCAATAAAGCTCATTGTGTCTGTTACGCTGTATTCAGACTTCCGTGGAACTGCTTCTCTCCTGATTTAGAGCAGCGGCCAGCAAACATCCCAAATTCCCTTTGAAAAGGGAACAACGTGTGGGAGGGTCCAAACTTCTGCAGTTCAAAGCCGAAGAACTGCAAACACACGAGACCAACATGTTGTAAAGATGTACTGATACCTTTCAGAGTCCTGCTCAGTCAAGGGACACCTAAAGCCAAGTAGCCAAAAACCAGACTGTCCTGGTCTGCTGATAACACAAGTCTGGTTCTTTTGATGACTTTCCCATTTTTTCAAGTGTTCTTATCAAAGTTCTTCTTTCAATTATATCTAGACACAATTTTATAAATTCCCTTCCTCCCCAAACCTAGTTGTCTGCAAAACTGCAAACGTGTTTTACAAGGCATTATAAATTTGGTTCACAGTATCACAGAATGGCCTGGAATAGAAATGACCCTAAAGATCATCCAGTTCCAAGCCCCTGCCATGGGCAGGGACACCTTCCACTATCCCAGCTTGCTCAGAATCCCATCCAACCTGGCCTTGGACACTCCCAGGGATGGGGCAGCCACAGCTTCTCTGGGCAACCTGTGCCAGGGCCTCCCCACCCTCACAGGGAACAATTTCTTCCTCATATCCAATCTAACCCTGCTCTCTGTCAGTGTGAGGCCATTGCCCCTTGTCCTGTCACTCCAGGCCCTTGTCAAGAGTCTCTCTGCATCTTTCCTGTGGGCTCCTTTCAGGCACTGCAAGGCCACCATGAGGTCACCCCAAAGCCTTCTCTTGTCCAGGCTGAACAATCCCAATTCTCTGAGCCTCTCCTCACAGCAGAGCTGCTCCATCCCTCTGATCCCCTTGGTGTCCCTGCTCTGGACAGGCTCCAGCAGCTCCCTGTCCTTCCTGTGCTGGGACTTGGAGACGATTTTAATTAACACTGACTCAGATCCCAACCAAATTGCACCAATTCTGATGAGCTCTCACAATTTCAATTTCCAGAATTTCAATGAAAACTAAGAAACAGTTAATTAAGCTTTAGATAGGATAGCTTCTTCCCTGGGGGCAAATGGAATCCACCTACACATGAAACTTACACAACAGTCAATAGCAAAGTGTAAATATTGTCTGAAACTAACACTCACAATCAATGGAACAGCTTTTGAAACTGCAACTGTAACAGACAAAAGAGGCTGAAGAGGTTGCTTTAACCTCCTTTGAAAATGACAAAGACTAGCAATGTTAAAATGCTTTTGGAGGGTAAGAGATGCACAGCTTGTTTCTATAAAAAGTCTATGGCCAATTCATTTAAAAATACTCTCCTGCTACTACATCCAAACAGCAGGTGGGTACACAATGACACCAGACAGCTGAGCACAGAAACAACCAAACCGTGAGCACAAGAAGAGTGACCAAACTCCATCACAAACCTGCAGGGCAGCACTACCTCTCTGAAAATTATTTAAGGAAAACATCTATTTTTCTCCTTTACGTTTCATATCACTTAATGAAAGGCTCAGAAGATATCAAGTGATGAAACCACCTGAAAAAAACTCAGGTCTTGGGAGTACTTATCCCATGCTGAGATAGCTGGGAGCTGAACAAGAAAATCCACATTAAGCATTCTCTATTTACTCAAGACACATATAGACAATGAATTTGCCTGGCTCATTCATCCCTGTGCTAATTCCCACAAGGACACAAGACAATTCCACTTCCAAAGAAACCAGCAGAAACCAGCAATTACCCCAAAGTGCCTCAATGATGCCCTTAAGCAGGCAAATATTTCCTTATGGAAATGCCATATAGGCACCTAAAATTCCACTGGGTAGAAACACAAATATCCCCAGAAGGTCTGCATTTGTTTTCCTTTCTATTGTGTGCTTTCTTGTTGCACCATCAAGTACAATCTGCACAGCTTACTCTTTAAATTAATGCTTTGTGAAAAAAAACCAACAAAGAACACTCAGTTATTAATATTAATCCTTAAGTATTATGTTAAGAACACACCAACTCAGTTGACTTAGCATGGCTATGCATTAAAACTATCAAAAGCTTTAAAGGACGTTTACATAGTTTCTAAGATTAGCCAAATATTAAGTGAAAATCCCACTTTATGGTGAGAAAACGGGCCACTTCTCAGGACATTAACAACCTCTTAATTTTTTCAGTAAAAAGCGACATTGAAACATTTTTACTAGGCATTACTGTTTATAATCACTGGACAATGTTCGAGTTAAGGCAATCTCTTCAGCTGAAGAAACGCATCTAAGCAATGAAAATTTTATTCAGCTTCATAAAAAAGTATCAACGTCCTTTATAACATAATACTCCAGTTGCACACAATATTAAATTCAGCTGCAGTGATTGAGAATTCTCTTTGCTGACAGAAGCACAAAAAATAATTCATTTTTCACCTGATCGATTACAGCTAAATAATTCTATACTGTAGAATGAAAGGTGGTTCTTTGCCCCAGCACCAATCCCCTGTGTTGAGACTTCTCTGTATTTCCAATACCAGAGTCTAACAGAAACTACTGCTAATTAGGTAATTTCTGGACTTCTATAAACAAAGCAACGTTCTACAAACTGCTTACGAGGGCCTAATCTTGACTTTCCCCGTGGATGCTCTGTGCTGAAGAAATCACAGAGCAATAGCCTAACACTGCTGGGCAGAAGCACTTCTAACTTGTAAACAAAAAGAACTATTTTGCTCCCAAATTCAAACAGTTTTAGGTTAGTACCACTTTCCTTTGCCAAATTTCTTTCAGGAACACTGTAGCTCCTTGTTCTCTCTGTTAGTCCAGGTCTGCGAGGCACCAAGGAAAAGAAGTGATGTAGAGGCCTGCTAAGCAGTTTTAAAATAATTCTGTGCATACATGATTATCACAGGAAAGCTAGTAATTCTGGCAAAAGGACTACAAAAAGGTTGAAAAATCTGATCGAATGCTTTGCCAAACATTCATGGGAGGCATTCAGAAATGAGGGGAAAAAAACCAACATGAAACAAAGCAAGACTTTCACTGCTGTGCTATACTGGAATCATACGTGACTCACTCACTGCTTATCTCAGCCTCTTATCAGCATTTTCAGGAGCAAGCCTCCCCTGACCACAAGTAACAGCCTGCTAGAACTGATAGAAAAATCAAACAGCTGACCTACACTCACAGAAAAATCCCAAACACAGCCACACCATGAACCAAACCTCAACAAGATTTGACACAGCACGTGGAGAACGTGCTGCTTCAGGAATCTCCTCACCCCACTGTGCTGGTGGTACTTGGAAACAGCAGAAACTCTCTGTTCTTCAGGCATTCATTCACCAGGAAAATGGGAGAGCCACTGATGGCCAGAGCAGGAGTTCCATAGGACAAAAAAAGCATTATACAACCTGGAAGGATTTTGCAGCTGATGGAGAGAGGCTTTGGAAATGCAGGTGTTCAGAAAGCAGCCAGGTGAGTCACCCTCACTGCAGGCACTGATGCCCATGGTGCCTTCTCCACAGAAGGCAAGAGCAGAGTGAAACATTACATTTTTGTTTCAGAAGATGAATGAAAGTTTAATTAGCCCAGATCTTCAGAAGAGGGAGCTAAATTTTTTAAAGCCATATCCAACAGTGATGAGGATTAGGAGTAACAAGAGTTATCTATATTTGATGTGTAGCAGAGGAACAAAATTATCAAACTCCACCAACATTAATACAACCAGACACTCTTATTGTTCATTCTTCTCAGTTACATTTTAGAAAGGACATTCCTTTTTTATTATTATTTGAAAATAGAAATTGTATTTCTTTACTATTTATTCCAGTCATTTTTGTCCTTCTTGCCCTTGAGATGAATTTGATGTAGAAAAGCACAAACTCTGCATAGGACATAATACCCTATATGAGAACAATTATTAGATTTTATTAAAAGTGACCTGGCATCACCATGAAATTATTTCTTTGCTACACAAAATATTTTTAAGATGGAAGTAAGAAATGGCAAGAGCATTGGTTCAGTCACCTCCAAAAGAACTCATTATAATAGAAAAAAAGTACATACAGGTAAGACAATTCACCAGGCTATCATATTCACAATAAAAAAACTCAACCATATAACACAAAGCCCATATTCTTTGTTTCATTCTTGGAAACACAATTAAAAAAAATTTTTAGAAAAATCAATTTTTAGAGTGAAGCCTCCAAAGCCACCAAAGCTGCAGTGTTAGTATCTCAATATGCTGTTATGCAATTCTTAATAAATAAGTTTTGGAAATGCATTAAAATCAGAATCAGCATTTTCTTGACAGTTTGCCATTAACAGACAAATAATTATTTCATTTCTGCCAGTGTAGCAAGCTGGTAGCAATCCAACTTAAAAGTTATTCCATTTCAAGCTTGCTTCCTACCCAACATTAAGTGAAATTGGTTTACATTACTTGACTAATGCAGTAAAGGCAACACTCCTGTCACTTGACTGTAAGAGTGCCTCATACATTGGATATTACTGCATAGCTGAAACAAAAATATAATTTAAATGTATAATATTTAATATTGCAGCACCCTATGCCCTAGAAAAGCCCTTGCATGCAGCAGCAGCTTTGCCAGAGATGAAGTCTGAGGTGTAGATGGAAGCTCCATTGGGAAACCTGAATTGTAAAAACACACCCAAACCATCTTTTCCCCATGCAAATAATTGCTTTCAATGCACCATTTAGAACTAGAAGTTCATTCATCAAAACAAAGCTGTGTATTTGGAAAATAAACCACGCTCATGCATTTATTCCAAAAAGAAGCAAAAATTAGACTGAATGGACAGAAAGTTCCTCATAAGCATAAAGCAGAACAGGTGGTGCTCCAAAGTCACAGCAATAATGAACAGCTACAAAAAGCCTCACCCAAAACCAACCTGAAAACCTCAAAAACGTGAGGGGAGTGCCTGTGGTACACTGCATCAAGGAATTAGAGTGGTTTGGGTTGGAAGGGACCCCAAAAATCATCTTGTTCTAACTCATTCCACCAGAGCAGGTTTCTCAGAGCCCCATCCAGCCTGGCCTTGGACACTGCCAGGGATCCAGGGGCAGCCACAGCTTCTCTGGGCAACCTGTGCCAGGGTCTCAACACCCCCACAGGGAACAATTTGTTCCTAAAATCTGTTCACCATCATTCAACCTATGTTAGCTTTGTTACTGTAGGAGGGGGAAGATCCAATCTCTCATCTCCACTCACAGCAGGAAGAAGTAACCCACATGCAATCAAGTTCAGCACTACAAGAGATATGTATCCACATACAGAACCAGCATGGCTGCACCATGTGAAAGCAGATACCAAACACCCCAAAAGGCAAGTTACAATGCAGTTATAGAATGGAAAATCCCATTTTTATATACCATATGAAGGAAAATAACAGACTAAGCAATGGCTTGATACCACTGTTAAGCTCTAAAAATGTTTCATGTTGAAATCAAAGTAGGACATGATATCTCAAATAGCTGTTTAGACTCCAAAAGGAATTATCATTTGGAGCATAGAGGCTGATATTGTTCAGCCAACCACATTAATTAAATACATACTGCCTAAAATAAACCTGGAACTATGCACAGTGCACACTGTCATAATGGGGTGCAGGAGAAATCTATCAGTTTAAGACATATGCTCATAAACCAACCATAATTACTATTCTAAGGACTTCAGAATTGACTTCTTATGCATATTAGTTGAAAGGCCAAAAGCTATTTTTATAGCATGGTTTATGGTCTACATAAACCCTAGAAATAGAAGATTTAGAGCTAAGTCACAAGGCAAAACCAGTTTTTTAAACCAAGGTGTTACTGTCATCAGCAAGGGGAGCTCTTCATCTGCTCCAAGTCAAGAGTTACAAGTCACCATCTTCTCCTGGAAGTAACATAACTGCAGATCTGCCACTACCAACATCCCTGAGGGCTCAAAAGAGGCACGAGAGAGGTGGTTTTGTCTGCTTTTGCTCACAGCACAGTACACGAAGCCCTCACACAAAGTAAAATCAGTTACAGTCAATACAAGCCCATACCTGTTTCATGGGTAGAACAGCCAAATGTCTGTGACCCAGAGCAGCCCAAGTGTTTCCCCTTTCACTCAGCTGTGTTACAACACAAGACTATAACATGCTGCTGGATTTTTCCATCCTTAAACAATGGTTCTAGGGAAAACATACACATTCTGAGAACTAATGAGGTTATTTTTTAATGCCGTTAAAAGCCACTTGACCAGGACTGAGTGTGTGCTAGATAATGGATCAGAACACTCTCTACAGTAATTCAATTACAACATAACTCCTTGAGCCTTCTAAAAATAAGGAGTATAATGTAAGGAGAGTGACTATTGGAGAGCAAACTGCGTCCAAGAATGACGTGAATGAGAGCTCTAAGATTCTGGGTGGGAGAAGGAGCTCCTTGCAGCAATCAACAACTAACTAATAGCACCAGAAAACAGATTTTGTTATTTATTTGTTTATGTGTGATTATTTTTATATCTATTATCCACACACATTGCATGAAGGTGGACAAGAGTTCCGCATTTCTGGAGATGCTTACCTGCATCTTGGCTTTCTACATACACTGAAGAGAGCCTAGATAACGAAATCCCTGGTAAACATCATCTGTTATGCTCAAACTGCATTAAACAGCATGGACAGAAAACCATTTTCAATGAGAACAACGTAACAACTCCCACTTGTGAAAAGAATGAAGCCTCACAGGATTTTGAGTCAGTCAGTTATGACACACTTCCATCACACAAGGCTTTCATGCACTAATACTCATCTTTTCCATTATTATTGATTTTTTAATATTTTTTTCTTTAAATCTGTGACCTATATAAGTGGTGAGAAGTCAAGTAATTATAGAACTGAGCATCAGGCATGAAACAAGCAGCTGAATAATTTCCCAGCTGGGCACACAGATATTCTGTGTTGATCCTTTAAATAACACCCGTGACACAGGAAGAGAAGCTTCCTGTGCTGAAGTTTCATTCAAGTTTTCATATTTCTCCATTTAAATTCATGTACGACATCAGAAACACCAGCACAACAAAAGGATTTCTGCATGTTAAAGCACCTCCTCAAGTAACATTTTAAAGAAGATTAGAAGCTCCATTGGATTACTCAATGTTCCTGGCATTTAAGCTGCAGGTAGTTTGGGAATGTTTTCCCTAAGTAAAGGTTTATTATCTTGCACATGTACCTTTTTAAAACTTGTCTTTAGCTTTTAGACTTACTGATTGCTGGAACAGAGAACAGAAGCCATTGCCAAATTATCATTATGGCAACACCTTTCAAGCATAAGGCAAACTTCTTAATAAAAACAAATATGATTTCTTGGCTTTAAAGGTAGCATCAGAATTATTGAATTATACTAATTTCTGGCTGTTTCTCTCATAACCCTGTATCTGTGCTGTAAGAAAAATCCATGTCCCTTTTTCTCCCAGCTCCTGCTTTATACTGGCAAATTCCAATTGAATTCCAGCCATCACAACAGGAAAGAGTTGCCCTTATTTTAGAATGAACCTGGAGACTTCTTCCTGAAGACAGGCAAGGCCATTAGGGCTGTGAGGCTGTATGTTCTTCCCCTTAAACAAGCCTGCCATAATGCACCTAAAAAAGCACCTGGAATTAAAGAAATCCAGGCAGGAAGATGGATCTCCAGAAAGTTTCAGCTCATGACAGAAGAATATGTGCAAATCAAATGATCCTCCCTTTTCACTCCTGATACTAAATCTTTCTGACCTCACGATCTTTACAGGAAAAAATACACTAATGATCAAACTGATACTTCTGCCAGACAAAAGAAACCTCAAAATGCACAAAATTGCATCTAAGTTCTTAACTGTAAAGAATTTTTTTCTTTTATGTGTTTGGAAGACATCTCTTCCAAGATCTCAGGCACTGCTGAGAACCACCTCACTCATTTTTTGAAATCAAAATGGCACTTTGTGGTAACTTATTTACAAAGACAAAAGCTTAATTAAAAAAAAAAAATTAAAAGTAGCCCTATTTATCTATGAAAAAGAGATTCTCTTCTTTCAAACTGCCTTATTACTACACAACAGAAGTGAGAGGAGCTCTCTCCTTCCATATTTCTGTTTAAACACATCCAGGACAACCAGCTGTGCTCATGGAATACAGCATCCATGGCAAAGAAGGTCACCTGCCCAGACAGCTGAATATTTTAAGAACCAGAGAAGAGAATTTGTAGTTTAATGCACCTGTTGAAAGCTGAACTGGCATCAGTGTTTCTGGTGAAGCTACATGCAGGATTGGCACCCAAACATAAAGAGTTAATAATCCACAAAGGCACTACTACACTACATTTACACTACTATTGTGCACCAAGGAAAAAGTGAAAAAAATTCAGGTTACAAGTCTCTAACATAATGCTGCTTCCCCTCACACTCAATATACTGTTACTGTGGCATGTTTTTGCACATCAAAGACACAGAAATACAGAAATGCCATAAAGAACACTTCCTTTCAAACAGCAGTTGCAGTGATTGTAACACTTCCAAAGTGGCTCTAAGTGAAAGTGGAACACTGATTAATGTCTAAATCATTAGAAAGAGTTTCACTTCACCAGCTAAGCTTCAAGAGCAGAAAAGTTACCTTCCTACACTTACTGGCTGACCAAAGGACTGCAGATTTATGCTCTCAGCTCCACAGCATAGTGGTACATTCTTTGGAGTCTCCACAATCTCACCAATTCCATTCCACTCAGAGGCAGGAGTTGTTCTTCCTTTGACATGCTCCAGGTCCTTCAGGGCTTCTCCCAGAAAGTTCAGCCTCCCCCTGCTTCCCTTCCAGGCCTGGCACAGCCCTTCTGTCAGCACAAACTCCTGGCAAATCTGGCCTGGCAGCTGTTTTGCCGGCAAGGGCAGCACCAGAACTCAGAAAATCTTCATGATGAGCCCCAGGGTCGTTAAAGAGCGTGAATTTATGATGTCTTTAGGGGTAAAGTTGTTGCTGCAGATGATGTGAGCACAGCAAGGGAGGACACCTGCTCTACTGCAGTCAGCTAATTAAATAAATGGGCTTGCTTCAGCACCTGCAAAACCACACCAGCAATGAAGAAATCATCCCCACCAGAAACTATGAGCTTATACATTATGCAAATGCCAATTCCGCAATTAGATAACATGGCACAGGCTCTGAGCATTCAGATTTCTGATCTCTAAGCAGCTGAAGTTAACCATCTCTCAGAAAATAAATGCATGAAGTAACTATAGTTATAATTTCCCAGTCTCCACAAAATATGTGGTGCTAATATCCTGACATGACTCCCAGTTCTAGAAGGTTTAGTGTAAGTGAACAGTTTTAGTCTCCCCAAAGCCAGCCAGAAGCTGAAGTTGACAAGTGAGAGTACTAAACTTCCAGTTTCCATGGAAATGGAATTTGGATCAGTACAAACAGGGATTTCAGAATTCAAAACCCAACACTCTCCATCTTCCACGCTCTACTCCAACATTCATTTTCCTGGCTAATAAGGGGTCAAGAGAGGCACAAATGCCACACATATTTGTGATCCAGTAACTCACCCTGCCTTGTGGCTCCCCATTTTCACATAGAGGTTGCCAGCCCCTTCTAAACTAGGCACCAAAGCCATCAATTCAGCAGCAGCCAGCCAGACACATTTATAAACACGACAGTATCCCAAAACTGTACATCTGGGAGGACAGACGGGTTCCCAGTTACGTGATGCTAATACACATGAAATTACTGCTTTACAGCCCCACACTGAAGCACCCCAGCACAGGGAAGCTGAGCCACACAGCACAATCAGTAACAAAATTCTCATTTTTAGTGTTGATATGACCCAACAGAAGTCCACAGCGACAGAATTGTGGGATTTTCCAACTGTAAATCTTCAGGGAAGAACCAAAAATAACATGTGTGTCATCACCACTAATGCAATGCTCCTGCAGCAGTGGCTGCCCAGTGCTGCAAGGGAGAATTCCAACTTGTTGATGCCAACTGCAAGGGTGCTCACTGGCAGCTAAAACGATTTGCCAATGGTTTTTATGGCTCCTGTTCCTTCTGTTTGGCAAGAGCAGAGGAAGAGTAATTTTCTGGAAGTATTTACATTGATTTTGCAGCTGATGACAACACTCCATCTGCTCTCAGACACTTTGGTGCCTCTGCCAACTTCTTCCCTAATGTGGTGCTTTCTCCAAGCTTTGCCAAGGCTCCTCTGCTTCCTGCACTTCTTCCACCATGTTTGAAGGGGACATTTCAAGTTGACATGTGAACACCTAACCCATGCCCTCTAACCCACAGATCAGCAAACAGATTTCAAATGAACTCCCCCTCTTAAGACCATCACCCCCAGAAGCCTGAGAATGTGGCTGATGGCATCAACAGAGCTGGCAAAATCCCTGAAATAAAAGGGTCCAGGCCAATGAGAAGAAGCAGAACTTACAAAGAACCCAAACTAACTCATTCTTTTAAAAAAGCCCAGAAGTCCCATGGAAATCAAGATTTTCCCTAGCATTTAGATAGGCAACCAAGTAAAGCAATATCTCCTCTATGGCAAATAGAGGCCTATCCCCAAAAAATACAGAATTCCAGATTCTTATGCAGCAAGTGCAACTCTACCCACAAAACTTGTGGTGTAAATCAAAGAGAAGGAAGGATTCTGTTTGTACTCATTTGCCTGACATCTTTCATAGAGTTAAATATTAAAAGAAGCAGCAAAAGCAAATAAAGATTTGGAAGCCTGATTTTTGATAAACACTTTAGGGCATTTATCAAGGCAGAAGCATACACAAGTAACTTGGCTGCTGTCTCCAACTTTTATACACTACCTTGATGCCATGTCTTATCATTCAAGATAAAGCAGTCCTAAAGAATGTACGAGCTCATCTTACAGCATCATACAAGTGAAAAATAACCCCCCAAAAGTCACACACGGCACTCTTTTTAAGATGAATCCACCACAGAAAAATGGATTGCAAGGTCAGAAATTCCTGAAAAGTGACTGTGATTTTCAGCAGCTCACAGAAGAATTTAAACCTCCAAGAACTGAGATAAAGAGCATCAGCCTGCTCATCTGTTCCATTTGAAAATAGGAAAGTATGTTAGTGTGAAATGGCATCCCTAAAATGAATCTCAACAGGGTGAATGCAGGAAATAAATGCTTTAATCCCTTTTGTATCAGTACATATTTATTAGCCCTGTCCAGAGATAACTAAGATCTGTGGTGTGCAGGTTGGATTCAATACCTAAAGGTTTCTTCTAGCACAACACCTGTTTCAAATTATCTATCCTATTTGCTGACAACCAGAGAAAGGATTATTGTGTTTACAGGCAAATTCTTTCTTCTAACCATTTGTCCTTTTCTTCTCATTTCACTGACCACCTAAATAGAAGAAAAAAGCAAATCACAGCACGTGAAAAAGAGGCATCAGCCTCATTCCACTGCTGCAATTTGTCTTTGTTACTTTAAAAACCCAGGACCACGGCGATAAGCCCAGAAAAAATAATGATTTGAAATGAGCCTTTTTCTCTTCCAGAACCCCTACAACATGCAAGCAACTTCCTGCTTCAAGTTACCAGCTCAGAGAGAAACTGAAAGCTAAAAAAATTTGGAAATGACCAACCTCTTTGCATTTAGGCATTGGACTCAGGTTTGCCTTTGTAGCAAATAAAAGACCAATTCAGCAGCTACATCAAATACAGCAGCTTGTTTTGGCAACCTTGTTTTTAGGAGATCAGATTTAGCTACTCAGCTTTAATACTCTTGGTTTTGAATTAACCATCTGTTCTGTAACATTGAGACAGAGCTGGTGAAGCGCAGTGTCAATCTAAGGGGTCTTGAGGCTAAAACACACACACAAATACAGATATATATACACACATATATATGTGCCCACAGCAGGCAAAAAGAGTCCATCAAAATAATAATCACCTTTCCCCAAAAGGAAACTGTATTGTTGATTTTTCTATCTACTCTGTTGTTTCATTTTACCCAATTACCAAGAGGAACCTGGGCCAACCCAGCACATCTTTTAATCAATTAACACAAAAAGGGAACAACTCTGAAAGGCTTTAAAACAGAAAGACTTGCATTTACAACAGCTGTAGGTCAAAGATCTTAATCTAGGTTCTTTTGAGAAGATTGCCAAAAATAAACATGCTTTTCCACTGTAAATTGTCACTGTAAAGGAAATGCAAAATTCTCCCATGAAAATATACAGTTAGAAAAACCTCCATAGGCAACGACAGGTATTTTTAAAGTACTGCTGTGAAAGTATGGAAACTTCTTTTTACCCTTTCAAAAAGATAGATGCAAGTACACAGTTGCTCTGCTATTTAAAGTCCCATCAAAAGAAGACAGGATTTGTAAGTGTTGCTCAACCTGTGAACTTTTAACAAACACTTTAATCAATTGATCCCTTTAAGAGAATCACATCATCAAAAAGCCATTTATTTCAGCAGGCTACCAATACAAATGGCTGGAAGTTGACCAAAGCACGCTACAGAAACAGGTGACAAGCTCGGAGTCCCCAGATCTTCAAACACCATCTATTAAAAAAAAGAAAAAAGCTTCCAGTAATACCAGTGCATTTCCATGCAGTATCATCAATACCATGGTTTGCAGTTCATACACCAAAGGAGGCTCTCCAAGATCCAACCTCCTGCTCCCACACGTGGTCAGTAATTAGAGCTGACTGGTCCCAGACTGCCACTTGAGTGACTCCAGGACCTGCTTACAAGAGCTGCTACAACTGCTTTTACAACAGCTCTGGCCATGAGCCTGCACCTTGGTGTAAGGCTGGCAGCACGAAAACACTACAGGGTTTATTTCAACTCTAAGTATTGAGCTCTGCATCCCAACACACACAGCCTCTACTACAACTAACCTTCCTATTCCCACCTCTTTTCTCAAAACAAAAATTTCAAATCCAATCCAAATTATGTGTTAGTCCTGCAGACAACCCCCTGTGCTCACTGCACAGCAGCTTCCCATGGCACAGATGATTGTGACTGCAGAGGTGTTTAGCAGTGGCTCGGTTCCAGCTCTGCCCACCTCAGCTGGCACCGAGCCACTGGCTGCAGAATCAGTGCAATATGTGCATATTCAGAGCCCCGTGCTCAAATTCACACTGATCATCACTTTTTAGTAAATAAACTAAGGAGCTAAACCATGAGCTTCCAAGACAAGCCAGGAAGAGCTAAATCAAGTCTTACATTTCACCAAAACAGGAAGGAAAAGATAGCAAAATAATTCTCAAGAAACCACCTGAAATACCACAGTGACTCCAAATTTCTATCTAGTCTTGATTTAGATAACAGAAGTTACCATTAGGGTAGATAATTATTGATGCACGTGACTAAACAATCAGCAGATGATGCCAGAATACACCACTGTCCTGAGATTTCCCTTTTAACCTTCCCCAACTCACAGTGTAAGTTCTACTAAATGAACTTTAAATTTACTGGTTTTTTAAATTAAGAAACTTGAAATTTTGCAATTCAGGCACCTTTCCATAAAGAACCAAACACATGTTGTGACATTCAGGTATTTGCCAAAATTTCTAAGAACTGATGCTGCAGTTGCTGACTGTTTTTGCACAGGTGATCACTTAGTGAATTTCCTTTTTGACCTTACTCCTGCAGAGTTTGATTTATCTCTATTCCATCATTTTCTTCTATCAAGATTACTTCACCTAGAAATAAAAAATAGTGAAGAATTAACTAATTTGTCCCTTTTTCATAGTATCTTATAGAATTGCTTTAAAAAACAATCAGATTTCTATGAAAAAAGGTACATCAAGCCACCTACTCAACATCAGCTATGTAAAAATTATATGACAGTACTTGAACCAAAGGGGAACCTTTCCACTTAACAAATAAAGAGACAGCAGAATGGTTTCATCAAGGATTTAATTTCAAGAAAAAATTCTGGTGATGTAGCACCTACTGAAACACAGGGTTTTAATCACTTATTCCGCTTCAACTTCATTAAAAATCTCTTCTTCTGCTCCCACTTCAAAGCTTGTGGCTGAAAGCCTGATTTGTCCTGTTGGGTCCAGAGCGGGATGGTTCTTCAAACCTCAGAGTTATCACCAGGGAGTGACAGGCTCCTCTGTGACACAAGTCCAGGCACATAAAAGAACACCCACTCCACTATTCCTTCCACAAAGCAAGCTGGTGTGTGAACAAGCAGCCCTGAAACCCTGGATTCGTTACCAGGCAGGTATTTTTCCCATATCACCTTACTCAAGTATGTACATAGACATTCCTATAGAAAAATCTCTATTTTTAACACCCTGTTAAAGGTCTTAGCACATAAACGAATACATCGTATTCTGTTAGAAGTACCTTGGATAAGAATTCTTTTCCTTCTCTTCTTTATCATCTCTAATATTTGCTATGTTTATAGCTTTTTTTTCCAACTCAATAATTCATGGGTAATTTCAATATGTTATCCATCTGTGACAAGCTTCTCTAAAGCACAGTTTGTTTGTCTGCTGCATTCAGGTATAGAACCATTAGATTCCATATAAAAATCTAGCTCCTGGAAAGCTGAGAACTTACCCTACAGTTTAGAGGAAGGTCATAATAACTTGCCCTACTCCACCTCCTTAAACAACAATTCTGCAGCAGCCAGAAAATGAGATGCAAAGAAAATCCTACATGTTCTGCATTTATCCAATAGAAGTGCTGCAAAGATAAGCAAAAAGAGGTTTTTAAAAAAATTACTTACAAGCAAGGATTTATTTACCCCTCTGGCTTAACTGCTGGCAGTATCAGCAAGGCAATCCCATTACAGCTGACGGTGGCTGTGTGGTACAAACACCTCTTAAAGAAAAAGAAAATAAACAAAAAGACAGAACCCTTCAGCCTGGAAGGAGCTGCTGGAGGCCAGCCTCTTGCTCAAAGCAAGGCCAGTGCTCCATTCGGACCAGGTTGCTTTCACCAGCTGGGTCTGAAAACTAACTCAAAGATGCTTCCCTAGAAAATTAAAGCCTTCTTTACAAACGGTCATTAATAATGACACGGTTCAGAGACCTCCCACTAGCCCTAAGCCAGTGACAAACCTTAAATCGCTGTCTTTAAATACTTCTACACTTAATGAGGTTCAGAGCCACTGAATTACTCCAGTTTCCCAAAGCATTCCAAGAGTTTTTAATAAAGTGCAAAAAGTATCCCCTATTATTGATGCTGAATACATTTGTAAACAAGTTGTGCTCACAAGTGAGTACATCAACGCAGGCAGAGCTGAGTCTCAGCTCTGAAGACAACCAGTGTTGACTCAAAGAAAGCAATTGGTTTTCTCCCAGCCTGGGACAAGGTGGAATAAATCAACTTGAATTTCGTAGAAATAGCCTATGTAGATTGGTTTGCACCCTGGTTTTTAATATCAGCTGTCACAATTGCTTTGCTGTCCCCTTGATCCAAGACACAACACAAATAAATCAGTTCCTGCAGACAAACCCAAACAAACACATAAAAGCAAACTTACCCAAGTGATTTGTGTCACAATATTTGTTTGGGGATGATGGCTCAAATTGCACCCAATCACTCTTTACCTCACTCTCTACACACATTTCCAATGCTTCAAATAAGCTTCAGCATTTATTGACTGAGTGTAAGAGCATTATCACATGAAGACCAACACATTAATTCCTACATGTAGCATATTTTTCACTGCATAAGCTGACAAAGCAACACATTTTTACAGGCCTACCTAAATCTATACTTTAAGCTTTTTTTTTTCTTCCTTTTCAAATAAAACCCACATCTGGTAAATGTTAATGGAAAAAAAAAAAAAAACTCTGAAATTTCCCTAAGAAGGGGCAAATGCAGGCACAAATCACCAATTCTCATAGTCAAGGTTTGCCTCTCAGGTTCACACATTGTCATATTGGTGACAATGAGCAAACAGGTACTAAGAGAGCAAACAATATTGTTACAAATTTCAGGACATGCTTGGCCTTTGCTTGAATGAAATTAAGTCATGTGAACAATGCACAGAAAGAACATCTCTCAACACATCCACCGGGTGCAGTGTGAACAGAAGAACAGTCACCACTTGCACCTCAAGAGTGCTAAGAAGTACAAGGTAACCAGTCAGATACCCTGATGATGGGCTCAGCACAGCAAAAGCAGAACCCAAATTTCTTTTTTTCATAGAACAGATGGTAAAGAATTTCTCAAAGGATACTCCCATCAATTTGCTACTATATGAATTTAAAAAAAGAAAAAAACAAACCCATAAAAACTTCTAAACTAATACTGCTGATTCTTTACTTTGTGATCTTTTAAAGGTCTGTATTAATTCTCAACATCAGGAGTAAATCCACTGCAGGAAATCATAAGACAAAACCACTTTTTTTTTTGAAAAGGACTATGAAAAGGAACCAAATCAAACTACTCAAGATTTGCCTTGGCTTTAATGTCTCACTTGAATGTCAGGTGTAGTAGAAAGGACCCATGTTGGAGCATTAGAGTTATTTCCCTTTTCCTAGTTCAACAAGCACAGGACTGACTTTATAAAAACACTGCAGGAGTCAGGAATACAGGGAGAACACAACACAGAGCAAGATGAAAGCAGTGTGTACAGCAAGATTATTTTGAACTTCCATCAGAAGAACACTCAAACCCTCCCAGAAAGCTCTGTATGCTCAAACAGCACTGGAACACTGCAATCAGAGTTACTATCCTGCAGGAAAACTAAAGTAGAAGTTTCAGGAAAAGATGTTGAAGGAATAGCCAGTGGTTTATTTGCCACACAGATCTGTGTACCAACTGCTGGATTACACTTTACACCCTCCTCAGCTCCTGGAATTCACAAGGTACAGCAACAATTCACCACTGCCTCCAAAACCAATCAGCTGGTAACAAATCTGACTCTTCCAGTTGTCTCTTCTCATATGAAGATGAGCCTTTCCTTGATACTTGTCCATTAAAATGTTCAGTATTCCATCAGAACACCCCATTTTACATTTCCCTTTGCTTGAGCTTCTTGCCAGCAGAGAAGCTGCACCCCAGCTACGTGCCTGCTGTTCTCCCACTCAAGGTGCCAGGTAAATCAGGTGAACATCTTCCACAGGCATTTCCCCTGGGTTATGTGACAGCCACAGCACACACGGCTTCTGTCAATCATAGAGCAGCTTGCAGGTGGCATTGTTTGGCCATCATCACTCCACATCTGTGCCTCTGCCACTCCAGCCTGGCTGAGGAGCATTTCAGGGTGCAACAGAGGCTGTCACGTTGCCACACAAGTTAATCAAGAACTTGTTCCAGAGCTGGACTTCATTACAGGGAGATTATCCTGGAAATGCCAACAGTTTCACCCCCTCAGCATGGGACAGGCACCTACAACTGCTGGTTTAAGGTCTAAGTATTCATCTAGTAGCCATAACTCTTCTTTTCAGGAAAAAAGCCACTGATCAGTAGTGGTTGGATGTCCAAAGATAGTTCACCCTGTAATCTTGTACTAAGGTTTGAACTCTGAATGAAGTAACTCAGATAGCTCCCCATGCCAATATTAAAATCAGACCAGAGAGATTCCCATCTGTCTTGTACTTGAAATCCCAGCAATGAAGAGGCTCAACATTACAGCTACACATTGTGACATCACCACAAGAGATTTAAATATTCTTTTTTTCATGAGATCCTTGAACATTTCCAGGGATGGGGCATCCAAAGCTTCTCTGGGCAACCCCCTCCAGTGCCTCACCATGCTCACAGGGAAGAATTTCTTCCTTCTATCCAATCTAAACTTCCTCTCTATCAACTTGAAGCCATTCCCTCTTCTTCCCTCTTGTTTAATTTTCTACTCCATTATAGAACTGTCTTCACCCTACCACATGCTTTATGTCCATGTCAGCAAGAAAAAGAAGGATATTCTTAAAAGTGGTGTATACATTGAATGCTATTCTCATTCATACTGGTCAAGCTGAGGATAATGGAGGTGTTTTGAAATAAAATACAGTTTGTCCAGAGATCATTGAGGACTATTAAAGTAAACCATGGTCAGGACGCATATAGATTTCCAATTATTTAGGCTTTTGCATATACACTTACAATGACAAGCATGAAGGGCACTGCAAAATAGGAAAGAAATATCCTTGCAGCATATATTAAAATAAATCCAGTCATCCTCTGCTCTGCTATCCACAATTAATGCAGACATATTTTTACAAAAGTTGAGGTTTTTTCAAACAAAATAATATTGTCTAGAGGTGACAGAGCATTTGTCAAGCACTTAGGAAGCCACGAGACTAAGACAGGAAGGCGTATTTGCCATTTCCTTCTATTCATGCCACATTTTTATCTTACAGTGTCTAATACAATTTATTATTGTTAATTATTATTGAAATTATTACTGTTAATTAGTTATTATAGAAAATGTTAATGTCTTTTAAAAAAGGCAGAACTTACTACAGTAGTTTATACTTAGGGAGGGAAACACAGGGCTCTTGAAACTGGTAATATTGGTATATTGTAATATGAAAATACAGCCACTGCAGTTCCTTACCCTGTGCTGAGGATGGATATTTTTGTCATGACAAGTAGTGTACATAAAAAATATTTACCTGCCACAGGCATTTTAGTATTAGAATACAATAAAAAAACCAAACACTAAGGAATGTGACTGTATTTGACTGCTCTGCACATCTGTAATGGTTAATGTTTCTAAGCAGCTCCTGGAAAAATAATCAAAGCTGAAGAGTGAAGGGAAAAGCAGCTGATAAATGAAACTAAGCATCTTGTCAAGAAAGATAAAAATGTGGTTAGAGGTCAGTGAAGGACAAGGGGAGGGAGGGAGTGGAAGAATTCTAGAAAATTTCTGGTTGAGCTTCCCTAAAAGGCTAAGGCAGAGAGCTGCCAGCAACAAAAACACCATTTCCCAAGGAACAGGGGGAATGAGAGCTGACAGGATATCAGGATCACAACAGGACAGGTGCTTCGTGCAAGTTAAACCCAACTCCTGGACAAGGAAACAGCAAAGCAAATGTTCCCCCCGCTCTGCTCCAAATAGCTCAGCAGCAGAGGAATTGGAGGAATGCTCTGGGGCCAGGAGACATGAAGGGAAAGTGCTGGTGTCTTTCCCTCCCATCCAAGAGCAAACACTGTGCTGCCACCAGAGAGGCACCTGGAGAGCCACTAAGTCATGAGGGAGTGTTTAGGAAGCTTAGGAAGGTGTGGCAGTGCCACGAGGCACACACAGAGAACACAGAGTCACTACTGGGACCTGCTAAAAGAACGGTAGCAGGAGACCAGCAAGGCTTGGAAAAGAGCCCCGTGCTTCTAAAGGCACATTGCAAATCCAGCACAGAATCATGGAATTGCAGAATGGCCTGGGTCGGAAGGGACCTAAAAACCATCTCGCTCTAACCCCCTGCCATGGGCAGGGACCTTCCACCAGCCCAGGTTGCTGATCGAGGCTGATGAGGAGTTTTGCAATGAGTTACAAACAGAAGACCAGCAACTCCTAATAGAACCAACCCCTCTTCTGTCTTTCTAAGAGTTTAAGTAAAACCAAACCCACCATCTGAGTACTTTTTAAATTGTAATTTCTGACTGCTGGCAGGAGCCCAGCTCTCTCTCACCCTACCTAAGAAGAGGTGAGCCTCTTCCCTTAATTTCTGCCTCAGAAAACGACCATCCCACGGCACACAGAAGTTGCCAACAGCAAACTCACACTCAGCTCTCCTCCTGTAGCACACACCATCTCCTGAAGGTATGTGCCCCTTATCTTCCAGCCTTGCCCACAGAATACTATCTTAATTCTGGAGTTACGAGGTCAAACTGAGTTTTCTTACAGCTGATCACCATCACAGATGTCCATCCTCACTACATGAAAGGCCATCTAAACAGAGTTCTCTGTGGTCTCACCCAGGACAGCTCAGTCCCAAGAAGCACTGCTGTGGTCTGTATCAAACCAGTCACTTTCTGGTCTGTTTCTGGGACATAAGGGAACAGCAGGGTACCTGATTTGTTATGTCAACTTCGCACATTTTATTTTGTTTTGCTTCTGTCTTCCATTTTTGGAAGAAGAAAAGCCCAAAGACTTTGAATTTATGGTATATTTCAGTTCGAAACAAAGGCTAAGTTCAGAGGACATGAGGTAAGCAGGTAAACTGCTACGCAAATACAAGAACTGCAGTGAACGAACTCTGGTAGTAAGAGAGAAAATTCCTTTTCTATTTAGAGTACTCCATAAACTCTTGTTAATTCAGTCATTTTTCTGGCAGAACTTGTTCACTAGAGTGAGTTCTGACTAAAGATTCTACTACACTCTTTACCAACTCCTTAAAAAAAAAAATCTATGTTCCCTTGTATGCTAAATAGCCTTTGCTATCTCTCTGGAGTATCAGGTTACCAATTCCAATCCCATTAACTGCATGAAAACACTGTAATGTATTCAGTGTGACTGTTCTTTGTTGGTCCTGTGCTCCTGGGTGCCACTTCCACTGCTTGAAATACAAAGTCTCCAACGCAGCTTATTCGAAGTTTCTGTCCTTGCTCCCAACGAAAACAGTGCAAATGCTTGGACTGACTTGAAGGCACAGATGAAGCCCAGGGTAAGCTCTCTAAAAAAAAAAAAAAATAACCAATAAAGTACCACAAATTACTTCCTGGTGGGCAAGGACAAGGGCATTCAACCACTGCCATATGGTTCTCTCCGGATGGGAATTATTATTCCAGGTACTGCTGCTAGTTAATATTGCCAGCCACACTGCTGCAATGGCACATTTAAGCATTTGCTCTCTTGATTCCCACTATTGACTCTAAGTATTATTAGTTGTGGCATCTTCCTGCTTTCTTCTCAAGGAAGACTCTGACATGTGCAGCCACTGATGAGTTCCTTTTTAACTTTCCTTCATGTGTCACACAGAAGAGGGAGAAGAAAGACAAGGACAGACATAGATTTTAGAAGTGTTTAAGTGCCTAAAAATGGTGCAATTTAATATGGAACTGGGGGATTTGCATCAAAGAGTGCTCCCGCCTCTGTTTGCAAGGAAAACTGATTTTTTTATAAAGTTCACTTAATGCCACACTAGTCAGAATTAACGTTAATGTTAATCTACTAGATGCTTGCTATAAATTCACTAATTGTCAAGATACATGCGGCTTTTATATAGCTTCAAGCTTAATACTTCAGAAACACAAACTGACAAGCAAATATCTATCTTTTAGAAAGCAACAAATTATGCTTTGCTCTCAATAATCCCATTTCACTCAGGAGGAGGTAATCACAATCAGCATAGGCATGGCAGGAGGGTGCGGAAGGGAGAGGAGAGAAAGCAGATCCGATCTGTTGAAGATCCCCAAACAGCCCTATGATGAGAACAGCAGACCTTTCAACCCCCTAAAGCCATGCTGTCTCTCCACTTCAGCACAGACACAAAACATCTGGCTGCCCAGTGGAATTACAGCCTCTCTTTATCCATGCTCACGAAACTGCTGACTGACAGCAAAACCTAAAGTTTTCAAAGGTTCTTCCGGAAACTCCAAACTCCTTTCGAACAACAGCTTGGAAACATTGACAAACACTTCAGGAGTCCAAAAATATTTTAGCAAAACACTTCCAGTTCACTTGAAGCAAAAGGAAGTTCCAGCTCTGAAGATTCGTGGAGAGAACACAATAAAAAGAAAGCACCGACAGCCTGGCCAGTTTAAAACTGGACGATGCACAGGCACAGCAAGGTACACGCTCCAAGCACATCAGGTACTGTTGCAGTAAGGGAAGTAAAACTCAAGGTTACACCGAGCGCAGATTTCAAAGCAAGTAAATAAATTCAAACTACAATGTCAAGCCTGGAGCAAGGGCAGAAGCTGGAAGTCAGTTGCATTACACATTTCTAGAAGTTTCCCTCCCCTTTCTGCTCAAAGGGGTAGTAAGGCATTAAAATCTGACATCTCAAAATACCATGAAACCATCACAACTGCCAACATGCAGAGGAAGAACTCTCCTTTCAAAGGCATACATGTCACATCACACTACTAAGGAGGGAGCAATACCACAGCAAAGGACAACATTCAAGCTCACCTTTAAAGCTGTGCTGCTTGCTTGCAGGTGAAAAACAAATCCCGGAGTGCCTCACAACTTTTCCAAGCTCAAATATCCTCTTAGTGCATCTGCATGAGCATTCTCCATTGACAAAGAAGGTTAAACCCTCTTAGCTGAAACACACATTGCTCTATCTAGAGTGCTCATTTCAATCCTCAAAATTAATGTCAGTCTCACACAGAAAAACTTCAGGGATCTTCACAGGTTATCCACGGATTACTTGTAGCCTCTCTGCTAATATTTTCCTCCAAGTCCCATTATCTGGGATGACTTAGAGCACACAGGCCACGATATGGAGATTCAGTCAGCAATGATGGGTGTTGACATGCCTTGCACAGCAGGCTATTTTACTTAAATATTGGAATTTAAGTAAAAACATAACTTATAATACTTGGAATTGGCATCATCCTCCTGTATTAATAACGCATGAGTATAGTGGGGTTTTTTTAGTTACTGTGGATGAAGTTGTGAAGTGTTTCCCCAAACTCAATTTGAAAGAGCACAACGTAATTGGCTCCAATGTAACTTTACTGCTCATGTTTTGGTGCTACAATTAATCCAGTAACGTATATCACTACCTTTGGAGACACAAGTGATTAACAGATCACTCTCTATGAACTATCCTATGCATTTGGGGGGAAAAAAGAGTATCTTTTTATAAATATTTGCTCACTTAAATTACAGACCTAGCTTGCTACCCACACAGAGGAGACTACAGAGATGACCGTCTGTCCTCATTACCATTCTTCCCTTCTTGTGCTAAAGATAGCATGGAGAGTAAAAATAAATAAATCCTCAACAGCATTAGGAATTAGACAATGTCATGTTGAAAGATACCCCAAATGAGGAGCCTTATCTCTCCTTGCTGGCTGGGAGGGCAGGGGGGCTCTGACCCACAGAAGGGAGGGAGCACTCAAGCCTCCCCTAGGTGGTCTCTTTGCAGCAGGCTCTACTCCCAGCTGTAATTGCTTGTCAGTCCTAACTGGATGCCTGAACACTCTGGAACAGTTCAGCGAAGTATTTAAACAGATGGATGGTACAGGCCACTGGAACAAACCCCGTTTTTCCCTGGCTGCAGCTCTCTTTCAGCGCATTCCTTTGAAGTCTGTGCCACTGAGGAATCAACAACAGCTGAGAAACATGTGTTATCATACAACACCAAGCACAGCCACAGCGCTGCACAGCAAGATGCTTTTGTGCAATAATCCTGCACTACAGCAAGCATTACAGGGTCTTTTGTTGTGGGTGAGCCCATTTTCCAAGCACAACAAGAAAGTAAACAGATTCCTCCCTCCTTAAGGAGTGACTCAAAAGCAGAAAGGTGAATTGAGTGGATTTCTCAAGTGCCTGCCATCTGAAAGCTCACAGCACCTGGCTCCTGGAGTCCTCGGATAGATGAACACTCTCCATATTTATGTCATTGCAAAGATGATCAGATGCTTGCAGAGATCCGAGTGAAGTAACAGCCCAGAGGGGTCTGCAGTTCCCCTGGCAGATGTGACAAACCCACAGCTCAAACCCACCTTCCTTTCCCAAGTAGCACAAGTTCTGTGATCTCGACTTCACAGGTGACAGACTGGAGAGAGATGGAGCAGGATGGCACCGCTCGGCACACACAGACCAGTCAATTCCCTCCCCACACTTTATCAGCACAGAGAAAGATAACATACAGCCCTCAGAACAGTCAAGGGAGAAAACAACGTGTGCATCTCATCACACTGTAAAAAAACCACTCCTGTCAAAGGCGTGAGATCACCACATGCTTTGAAGGGGAATGGGAAGGGTAGGAAGAATAAGTTTTTATGAAATTGAATTTGAAACTAGATTCACTGCTCAGATTCAGAAGCATGGAGCTGGCTGTGTGCATTTGCAGGAGGACAGCAAGTTATACACATATATATACACACAAACACACATATACTTGCCTACTAACAAGTTTCTACAGAACCAAGTCCCATTTTCACTGAAGAGAGACAAGCAACAGGTTTGAGTCTTGCCTTTAAGAAGTATCCCAGTCTCAAATGTTACAGAAAATTATAAAAAAATCTCATCACACTGTAAAGTCCCAACTCCACCATAAAAAAAATTACAGGAAAACCCAGGCTTTCAAAAAAACCCCAGAAAACCATAAGACATTCACATTTAAAGTCAAGATAGAAGTCTTAAAGACTTAAAAACCCAAGCGAAAACCTAAAATTAGAAAGCAAACACACTCATGGACCAAGCTAAGTTTGTAATTACAGACCTCACAAAATAAAATTACCAGGAACAACAAGCATCACGCTGAGGGGGGTCCTCAGCCCAGTCCACACAGGACACTTTTCCACCCTGTAATTCAATTTAAGAGTTTCTTTCTGGAGAGGTCAATGCTGTCCCCTTCATATTCAGCTGGAGGCAGACTTAAGGGATCATAGAAAAAGCATGCACTGGTACTGTCAGAGATATTCAGGGGATAAAAATAACCCCAGTCTCAAAACCTTTATAGCAATGTAAAAATCCAATGTCGCTCAAAATAAACAGTGATGCTCAAGATCCCTACAACTTTCCAAGAATGAGTATTAGCACAAGCCAAACTACCACCTGATCGGCAATTAAAACAGCAGTTGAACATTTACATGCAATTATTCTTACAAATCAGGAGTAAAAGCACTAAAGAGAATCAGGGAAATCTCAGTATCCCAGGAGGTGCAGGCAGGAAGGCAGCTTAGGCAGGAGGTCACACTGCCCTGCGATGGCAGAAGCAGGAACAGAACTCATCATCCTCAGTGCTCAGCTCTGCACTTTCAGCAACTCAATCTCCTTTACTCCTTTTCAGAGCTTCCCTCAAACAGATTTTAAGAACTTATAATAATCAACTTAATTTGGCTCTTCAAAATTGTTGCTGGTGTTTCCAGTAACGGTTCAAGGTAGTTTTGAAAGACACAAACTTCTTAAACTTAAATATAACTTGATATTTTTCTCCTCCTATTTCCCACTATCCCAAACTTCTTTATCTCCAGGAAAGATTAAAAACAAGATTTATTCAAACAACGGATCAAATTCTGCTGAGCTCACAAAGGTAGATAGGATGGAGAGATTACTTAATTGTAAGAAGTGAACCACCTTTATCTCTCAGTTGTCCTAAAGGGCACACAACTAAATACGATAAATACAAATCCCAAGCAGTTATTTCAGTTCCCTCAGCAATTCATTCCATATCAAATTTTTTTTTTTGCTCTAAGACTCACAGAAGTACTTCCAATTTCACGTCAAGCCTACTTTCCAGTAAGATATCATCAAACAAAAAGTTAATCTGAAATTAAATTTTCCCTCTTCTTTAAAGAAAGCGGGGGGAAAAGTAAGGCTGATTTTATTTGCAGTTCAGCCACACGGCGCTTTGGACTTTTGGAACAGTATCTATCAAAAGAGGCAATGTATCAGAACCCAGAACCAAGAACCACCAGGAAAAAAAGAGTTGACAGTTCATTCACAAGCTAAACATACTCTACTGAAAAAGACAGAGCTCTTTATTTTACAACACTTAACACAATCGCAGCGCTCCCAAACACAATTAGCTGGGAGCCTGAAAGCCTTTAAACAGGTGTCTTTGCAGAAATCATTAGGCAATTGATTTGCTCGCTCTCCACAGCCCGGCAAACACTCAATTCCAACGTGTGATGCTGACTAGAGCTAAGGCAGAAACTCCCAAGGTCCGAACCAGACTTCCTAAACCCTCCGACAGCACTTTTTGCCACGAATACGAGCAGTTTCCAGCGATTCTGTGAAATGTGTCAACCTCCGACACACCTGCAGCTCCGGGATGGGAGGCGTGACAGGTGTAATTCCAAAGGGGACGCCGGAATCTGTAACCTTCCCCCGCCTCCCGATTTTCCACACTGACGAAACCCACGAGCAACACTGAAATGCAGTTTAGCACTGCATCTGAATCGCCACTCTGCTGGACAGAAAACAGGCTGGCACACACCGGACGAGCACAGCTCCAAACCGGACCCTGGAGCAGACCTTCCCAACAACACTTCAGAGCTGGATAAACCAAGCGGCAGAATCCTTTTCCTTACCCTTTAAAGTTCATGCCTCTGTATTGTCCTACCGCACTGTATTTGCTTAAGCTTTTCTCATCAATACTACCCCACGAGAAAAGAAACCAAACCAGAAAGTCTCATGCATTCCCTGCTGGCAAAACACATTTTCTTTCTAATCTCTCTTCTTACTGGGGAAGAAAAAGAGAGAGGGAGGGGTTGGGGCAGGAATAAAAGAGATTAATCGTGAAACAAACCGGCATTGCCCGGGGAGGGGGGAGAAGAAAAAAGACCAAAACAAACAGTCCACGTAGCAAAAGAAAAAAAAAAAAAAAGGAAAATGAGAAAAATAGGTTTAATTTTCTTTCCGGTGACAGGAAGAGAAGGGGAAGGGGAAAGAAAACTACTGTAAAGATTTCCCGGTGTAAGGAAAGTAGGTTTTGAATTCCGTTCCTCAAGGACACCGAGAAATATCCCTTACTTTTCCACGCGATGCCAGCGGAGAAAGACAGAATGCCAGGAGAGGAAAAGCCGGAGGAAGCCGGGGAAGTAGCGAAGGAAGAAGCGAAAGGACAGAAACGAGTGCGAGAGGGCTGGGAAGAGGCGAGAGGGGGAACGGCAGAGCCGAAAAGGCCAAAAAACCCAGGAAAAGAAACCAAAAAAAAACCCATGAAAATCCGAGAGGAGGTGGGAAACGGGCGAGAGGGACGGGAAAGTTGGCGAGCGAGGAGGAGGCAGGGAAGGGTCACAAACCACGCAGCGAGGACGAGTCGGGAGCTGCCGGAGAGGGGACGCGGAGCCGGGAGCGAGGGACGGAGGGAGCGAGCGGGGCAGGGGAGCAGGACTTACCGCCCGTCCCCTCGCTCGCGGTGCCGGCAGCGGCTCCGGGCGCCCGTCCCGCGTCGGCTCCCGGGCAGCGCCAGCGGCCGCNCAGCCCCGGCCCCGCCGCGCCGCGCGGGGGTGGGCGTGTGTGAGGGGAGGGGGAGCGTCCTCCGCCTCCTTCCTGCCGCTCCCTCGCTCCCCTTCACCGGGGGAGACATGTAACGGAACTGGGGCGCCAGCACGGCATTGTGGGAGCTCTTAAAGCCGCAGCCGCCCCCGCCGCCCCGGCCCCGGCCCTCGCCGTGGCCGCCTCCTCCCCGCCGCCCGCACCGGCAGCCTCGGGAGGCTGCTGCAGCCTCGCCTGAGTGGAGCCCCTCGGAGCGCTGCCCGGCACCGGGAGCTGTGGCACCGGGAGCCGCCGCCTCGGCAGCCTCAGGCGCGGCAGCCTCGCCTGAGTGGAGCCCCCCGGAGCAGTGTCCGGCCCTGGGGGGCGGTGGGAGCTCGGGGCCGCCACCCCCTCCACACGCCGCTGCCAGAGCACGGTGCGAGCCCCGGCCGTGCCGGAGACCTCAGGTTATTCTGTTGTTTTCTCCGAGATTTTTTTTTTTTCCCCTCCTGTTGTTTCTGAAAGAAGCAAAAATGCCTTTGGTGCTTTTTTGAACCGGGATGCGGGACGACGGCAGGCAGTGTTCTGTGTTGTTTCTGATTTGGTTAGTGATGATGGAAAATTCCCCACTTTAAAAAAAAAAGAGAAAAAAAAAGAAAAAATAATCATAAAGCTCAGAACAGCAAAGACTGCAGGCGGCTGTTCAGGGCAAAAAGTTTTGAGTGTGAAGTTTTAATCAGTTTTGGAAAAATGACCCATTAAAAAAAAAAATTTTCAAAACCCGAAATCTATTTGGAAATGAACTTGAGCGCTGTGATGCACAGACATTTTTCACTGTCTGCAAACACTGGCGCAGGGTCTGCGCTCAGTTCCCAGCAGCAGAACAGCAGCAGGCAGTCCCAGCTCTTCCCTGGGCTTGTGGCCTTCCCAAAACTGCCTGTGCCACGTCCTGGACACGCTGGTCATTCAAAGAAGAGTCTAATCAAAAGAACTTCTTTTGTTGTTTGTGTTGTCACTATTTCTCTTGCGTGTTTTGAGCGTCCCGAAGTGTTTTTTATGGAGGTGTTTTTTTAAATTCCTAATCCTTCAGAGGAGAGCAGGGGTTTGCTTCCATGCAACTCTGTGTTGGTGCTACACGGATTACATTTTCAAGGCTACACATATAACTTCAGTTTAGATACAAGCAAATAAATTCTTATGAGATTTAGGAATGTTTGTACAAATATTCCTAGCAGGTCTGGACCTTGGGTTATGATGACATCTTTCTTCATGGCTTCATTTTGCTAAGCAGATTTTTTGTAAGCACACCTCCAAAGTTCCTGCTGAAAAAGTCTTCAGAAGGCCATCACTTTTATTTCTTTGTCTAGGCCTTTTTATCCTCTTTTACAGGAAGAGGTGCTAAGCAGTCTGTGAGAAAGGCCTTAAGCACAACATGAACTGAAGATGTGGTTGCAAAAAATTAGATTATTCTTTTGGGGACCATGTGCTTTATGTGGTCAGTTATACACACACTCACCTTCAGCTTAAGAAACTTTAAAGAAAGAAACACTTGAGGGAATAAAAGGGAAAAAAATGATGCTGATGACCAGTTCTGCACTCTACTGGATGAGATTTGTCTGTCATAGGTATTTTTTACTATGACTTTCAAGAATGTCAGATAACATCCTAAAGGCTTGATGCATTTCCTAGGTGGATTGTTTGTTGCAGAAAACTTAACCAAATACTCCTGTCAAGATCCCGAGGGCTGCTGTTCTCAGAATATACCACTGCTTCCTTTTTTTTTTTTCTTTTCATGAAGCCTGTAAACACAACAGGAGCCATAAAACCCATGGAACATCTTTTCCCAAAATTGAGGCTTCCCAGGGACTCTTACAGAGTGAGTGATCCGGGAAGCTATTGAAGCTATATGACCTGGGAAATTATTGTTAGGAGGAGAAAAGCCTTTTTGAAGGAGTTAATGGTTTACTGAAAACAAGTACTTGATAAGTCATTGAGTTTGTATTGTTTGCCCGATCCAGGTGTTCAGCAGAACGGGGGGACCACAACATCAAACATTGTGTATTCAAAATTCACTCACCAATTAGTTTCTCAAACCCAACAAATAATTTTTATACACTTTCTGTGTCATTTCCTTTGAGAAAGTTTAGTGGATGAAAGACACCCTTTTATAGAGGAGAAATTAATGGCCGCAATTAAGAGATTGCTGAATGTTCAGCATGTGCACAACAAGGCAGAAAATGTGTATGCTCAGTGTTGGTGTGGTGCTTCACTTGCTGGCTGAGCACTGGCATTTTTAATATTCTAATGTCATTTCTTCCTATTTCCCTTCTGCAATTTAGTTATGAAGTCACTGAAGGGAATGCATTTCCGCTGCTTCAAAATAATGTTTGTGAATTTTTCAGAGCAATTTTTGCGCAGCTTGGTAAGCCAGGACATCCAGGGAGGGCATCAAATATATTTTCAAGAGTGAATTTGTACATGAAAAATCTAACTTTTGGAAGGTGAGGTGGTGGCAAAAAGAGAAAATTGAATTTCTGTGTTGCTTGGATTGCATCAATTTGACCAAGAATTTGACCAAGGCTGGCACAGGGAAGATGACAGTGATCATTTAAGCAAAAAGGGGGGAATCAGGCTCAACTCCAGCCACGAAATGGGGCTAAAATTATACAAATACCTCCCTTATGTAACAGAGCAGTCCAGCTGCTCTTTCGTGAAGGAACAAGATGCCTTGTTTCCCCAGAAAATTGGTTAGGAGGATGTTATGGAGTGATACTAAATTGTACCAGCCAAGGGCAGGACTTTGTGCTGGTGCAGGGTGACTGTGCTGTGACAGTTCTTTATTCCTGCTGCCCACCCCAATCACTTCTTAACTTTGTTATTTTTAACGTAATCCCGAATAATGTGTGTCCCATCCACCTTCACTCAATCCTTCTGCACTTCACTGGAGGAGGGTAAGGACTCTAATTTAGAATAACAGTGAGGCACATCCTTACATTTACGTGGAAATCTTGAGGATCTAGCCAGAGAAGTTTTCAGATGTGTAGGAAAGCAGATTTCCCATAGTTTTGCCAAAGGGGTAATTTAAGTATCCCAGGAAAGGATTTAAACACCCTTTGGATTCTAGTTGCACAGGGAATTCCTTACACCACAGAGCCTCACACATGCAGAGTGTCACACATGTGTTCTTAATGAGCACAGAAAGGAGAAAATAGGCCCACATGCCTCTTGGTTATGTAAGTTTTCCAAGAATGATGCCTTTTTGACCAAAACCAGGAAGAGAATGTTTCTGAGGTTCCTTAATTTCCTCCTCTCCTTGATGTATCAGCAGCTACCACTGCCCTTGCCACGGTGTCATTTCACCTTGAGAAATGCAGTGTCTCGGTGGGCTCTTCAAATTTAATCCAGACTATAAAATCGGCTCATTGAGAACAGAAACAGCTCTGTGTGACCACTGACAAGTGATCGACGCAGCTTTCGCTGTCATGGCTTTGCAGGAAGCTCTTCATGGTCAGAACAGAACAAACTCTGTCTCTGCAAATGCTGTCTGGAGGAAAAAGTAGGGCTGGATCCAGCAAATTATTTAACTGCGTACATATATCTGAGCATGTGAATAGTCTCACTGGGACTGCTTGGATGATCAAAGTTAGGCATGTGCTTAAGTGCTTTGCTGAATTTGGTCCACAGCAAATAAATCTAAATTGATATTCAACAAGCAGAAAAACAAGCTAATTTGGAGTGGGGTTAATTTATGTCCAGTGGTGTATTTGATTAACTGTAAAATGAACATTTCAAGAGGCTGGTTTCTTTTAAAATACAGCTTCTGTCTGATATTCAGGGGAAGCAAACAAACATCAGATTAAAATTTAAGTGCATTCTTCAAACTCTTTCTTCTTAGTTTTGTTTTTCTTTTCAGTTAATATTTATTTCTTGGAGCCTGAGGAGCAATAATTCCTGGTTGTTTCTCCTCTGTGTTTTGTAGGTCTTGCTGTGCACTGAGTGTGAGTGATGTGCTGTGTTCGAAATACAGAAAAATGCAATCTTGGTCTTCAAATGGTTGAAATTCAAAAGACAGATATTCTGAGATGGGAAATAGGTTCTATTTCTGTTTCACACAGCAGATTCTGGATACTCACAGAGACTGCAGATTTCAAGACTTGGCTCTGTGGAATAGATCCAAACGAGCTCAAAAAAGAATCCCAAACCAAATTCCTGCCCTTTTTTTCTGACCTGGCCACGAATGTTAACTCACACTAGCCAGGGAATTAGCCTTGAATAAGCAACCAGAACAAATTTATTTTTGTTGTCAGTACCAGCAGTAACTCTCCCTGTTCCTGGGTCCAGCCTAAGCACAGTATGAATATATTCTGGGATAGTTACAGTTCTGGCAGGCAAGATACTCAATATTCATGAGTGGATCTTCTGTTTATTGCACAGGAATGGCAATCAGGTGAGCCTGGTTCTGTCTGTCCATCAAAAAATGGCTTTTTTTCCTCTGATTTTTCTTGATTAAGAGAAAGTCATCTTCTTCTTTCAGAGATTGACCAGTTCACTCGAGTTAGAGGAACATGTTGAAGTCTAAAGTGGGGGAAGGTTACAGAGGAGTGAAACATTACTAGCAGACCTCACCCTAGTGCATTGGCCATAAGATTATAAGATTTGGATGAACACTTTTAAACTAGGTTTTAAAGGCCTGCTTAAATCAACAACTATCTGGCATGGTTGAATGTAAACTATAACTTTTAAGGTATTTTTCTTCAAGTTCTGTCTTCTGTAGATCACTGCACAAGTCTTGGCTTTCATTAGAGAAAAAAAATAAGTTTGTAGTTGCCATGGTTACAAAGAAACGCAAGAAAGATGTGAACCTTGACAATTCTGAAACCAAAATGCAAATGAGAGGAAATCTAAATGTTGTGTGATAAGGGAGGAGAAATTACCAATATCAGTTTTCAGACACTGAATTTGAACATAATGACAACAAAGATGCTCTGCCTGTTAAGTTTTATGTGAGTACTTTGCATCACCTTTTTGCCAAGTTCTGGAAAGACATACCAGTATAAATCTCAAGCAATTCAGAAGAGACAAAATGATGTACTATGGCTCTGAGAGAGTGAACAGATATCAGCTAAAACATCAATATCCCTGTGGGGACTTGCAATCTCTCTTGCCTGGAGGACCTAGATGGTGACAGAACCATTGCACCATGGTCCATTCTCAGCAAGGACTGAGAAACCATCTGAAGATCAAACTATCTAAAACGAGTCTTCTCTTGAAGAGTTGGCTCAGTATAGAAAAAAGCTCACACCTTAAAAGAAATCCAATGACGGGGACAAAAATAGTTGACTTAACTAGGAGGGAATGACAAGAAGGAGATTTTAATTTAGGAACCTGGAAATGTGCCCTTGAAATGGGTGTAATATTTAATGCAGGAGTTAATTTGCTGGGTGTCTGGAAACATGTGCCCTTCTCTGATCAAGGACATTTAGACAAGAATATTCTTTTATAATACACAGAAAAGTTGTAAAACCTTTGTAATTCCAATGTTTCCTTGGGTTGGGTGTTCTGGTTTTGTTTTTCCTGTAAAACATAGAGGAATCTTCTCTCTCTCTCTCTCCAGGTGTGATACTAAACTTTAGGATACTAAGATATCCTTCCATGGAGTTCAAAAACCAGGAATATTTAAAGGGCCTGGCATGGTACTACTGCTTTTGATTTAGGACAATTATCATTTCCAGTGTAAGATATGGCTCATCAGCAATATATTCAAATATAACTATATTCACTTTCAGTTTATAAATCAGTTTTGTTGTTATTCTTCTGTAAAGCTGGCACAAGTGTGCCAAAAAACATGCCTGCTTTTCTATTATGCACAGATTTTTATCATGCACATAAAAAGGAACACCAAACCCCCTTCATATCTTGCCCTTGTCAATAAATTCTAGACCCTCTGTTTTTTCCTGCTGCACAGTATTTAATCTCCATTGAAAATGATAGGAATTACCTGTCCCCTGAAGCAGCAAAATCAAGGCTAATATACTTTAAAATACAAAGAGTGCAAAATTTCAGAAACACCTCAGTAGTTCCAGAGCTTAAGCCCCATTTTCATAAGTAAGTTAGGGCCAGATCTCCAAAGCTTTTGGAAAATGCAAATAGGTGCCTAGAGGGCTTTCAAAACACACATTAAAATGGAGAAAGAAAAAAACCCACCGCAGAGGAAAGTATTGCTGCTGAGGTTTCCATCTTGAGAAGTTTGCATGGGAAAAAAAGAAGTTTTTTTACTTCTCAGAGATGTTTTGGAAAAGCTTGGGAATAAACACTAACACTTCACTGCACCTCCAGAAACTTTGTAATTGAAGTTCTAGGCTGTCCTAAAAATCTGTTGCAGCAAAAATTGGTGCTTTGCTGTGCAAGGTCTGCATTTAACGTGAGTTCAGCAGATTAATTTCTTTGTCGAAAACAGTTTCCCTGTTGTTTTGTAAAGTCTTTTTCTCAGTCTAACTCCTTGCTTTTGTGGTAGGTTGGGAAACATGAGAGGGCAAGATACCCTCTTTCAACAAAGAACTAATTTCCTGATCCTTATGACCCAAGTGAGCCAAGCTTCCCCACAGAGAAACAAATTGGATGACTGTTTTAGGATAATTGGGTAGTTCTATGCTTTACAAGTAAGTTATTGGAAATCAGAGCTGTGAAAAGCTCTTTCCTGGCTTTACCTGTTGTTGCCCCTCATCGAGCCTTTTGTTTTCTAGAGGTTTCATTTATTGTCTACTTCAAACTGAAAAAGAGCAAAGAAATTGGCAAAGACAAGTTTCAGATATTTACGTTATCAACTGGTTGTTATTGGGATTACAATTTTCTTCCTGCCGCTTTCCTCGTCCCTTCTCTTCCTTTTACACTCTGTCTGTTTTTCTAAGGCCAAAAAATCTTCAGAAGTCTTGTAAGCCTGTGTGATGCTGCATCCACAACCACGGATTTATTTACAGATCTCTGCACATCCTCGCTGGATTACAGTTTCTGTATTAAACTGTAACCATCACGTGTCTTGGCTTCCAATATCTGCTGGGAGTAGAGAGTTCACTGGGGAATCACGGTGGGAGATTCTCAGCATTGGTTCCTGCCTCGTGTTCTTCCCCCAGCCACAAGTCCTGCAGATTTGCTGAGTGACACTCTGATTCCTTGTCCTCCTTGGGGCACCCTGCTCTGGGAGCACAGATGGGTCTGAGCAGTCATGGCAGTGGGGTCACCACCAGGTTGTACCTTCACATAACCCACGTCTGGGCTGAAGTTTGCTGGCCCAGGAGAGAGCAGAGCATAGGAGCATGGGAGCAGAGGGAAGGTGCATTTTCCAGCATCCTGATACAAGGGAGAGCCTCCCCCTCAGCCTTGGGTATGGATATGCCCACGGGAACAACTGGAGCGTGTGTAGGGATGCCCAAGCCAGTCCTGCATAGCTGGAACAGTGTTGGTGTAAGCTCAGGCCCAACCCGAGATCAGGGCAGGCTAATGTCCTTTTCTGGGAAAAAATCTGAACACAATGTACTCTTTTCTATACTAGAGAAGTATTTTAGGGCAGTTATTTACTTAGAGCAGCTCTTTTCCTGAGTACCAAGCCCAGTCTGGCCCAGCCAGTTGGCCCTTTTGCAGCTCCACATCTTTTGTAACTGGCAAGGACTGGTGAGCTGCAGAAGGATGTCAGAAGAGGGGTTGTTGCTACTCATATTCCATCGTGGTGGTGATTATCTAAGGGTCCCTTCATGGAAGGAACGGGGGGAAGTCATCTTACAGAGCACACAGATCGCCTAGGGCACTCCTGCAAGAAGGAGGAGCAGAGTCCTGCTGGGAGGGAACTTCCTGGGGCTGTCTGCCGGTGGTTGAAGGCAAGGCAAGAAGGTTGGGGCCCCTTCTCCTGGTTGTAACTCCACAAGGGAGCTCTGATCTACAATAATCTGGTTTTGCCCAAGAGAAAATACCATGCTCATATGTAGTGAAAATATAACTGCAAAACCTCTGAAAATGTCCATGCTTATAACTATAATGCCTGGAGAATTCATTGGCAGTCATTTTGGGTCCAGGGCAACATTCTCAGCATTGCTTCAAAAAAGATCTATAATGATTTGTACTCAATGAAGATCTGGTCTTTAATTTTGTATACCAAGTAAAAATGAGCACTGGTTTCACTTTTTTTTCCCCCACTGCTCCTGATGCACAACCCTCCAGTGAACAGAATGATGAATATTCCAATGTCCTGAACATGATGGATTTTAATTTCTTATTAGAGGAAGCAGAGGAAGAGAGAAAGTAATAGCTTTAGAGAGAATGGCTCTGTTTGTTTTTTTAAGTACCTACATTTGCCTGGTAGTCTGCTATGTAAGTGAATTTCCTTGAAATCTGATTATTGATGTACCATTTTTTTATTATTATATCTTTTATGCCAGACAGCCCACCAGCACAATTCCTCAAAAGACAATGAAAGTGTTGTAAAAACAGAATAAGGGCTGTAATGCTAAATGGCAAGAAAAATAGTAGTATCAAATATAGTTGGTCAAAACCCAGCAAAATTGTTAAATTATCCATGTTTTTCTCAGGAACTCAGCTGTAAAAGAGATCTGTTAACATGACACAGTAGACATTTCCAACATGTAGACATAATTTAATTATTTCACTAAAACTTTCTATGTAAATGTGGGCATGGGAGGTGTAAGTGATGCAGGCACAGCCCTCTGACACTGACTGGATGTATTTTTCTTCCCTGCTGTAAAATCACAGCTCCAAGCTGCTTTCAAGGGTCTGCTGCATAAGGAAAGGCAAGCAGCAAAGCTGAAAACACGCAGTAAATTGATTTAGGCCAATTTTTATTCTTTCAAGCAATAGCAAGTAACCTCTAATCTCTTTGTTTTTCTGACCTGTCCCTGACTTCTGCTGTTTGATTCCTTTTTCATGTCACTGGGTTTGTGTCACGCCTAAATAAAGAGATGGACTGATCTTCTGTTCCTGGTCAGTTTTAATTTGGTTTCTACGACCAAATGTATGTGCAAACGGCAGAGGTGTGAGGTTTGAAATGGCAAGGGAAGCTGAAAAACAGGTCTTGAATAAGACTCTTTTTAGGTATTGTAGCAGAAGAGGGTTTCTCAACTAATTACCCAGCCTTTCAGCCAAAGACAGGAACAAAGGAAGAGCTGAGCTGCTATAAGATAATCATTCTGTTTATCGATGCTCTACAAACACCACTTGTAAAGTAATGATAAGCCCTCTGCACTCAGATAACCCAGCTGATCTAGGCATATCTCAGAGATGCTGTGCAGATCTCCCAATTCAAAAGGGGCTCTTGCCTAAATTCAGGTGAGAAATGGTGTTCCAGATGGTCCAGTGAATATTTTAGAGGCTGGCAGTGAAATCATAGGCATTTGGGACAAGCAAGAATAGTTCCTGTAGACTGAGAAATGAAGGAGAGTAATAACAGGGCATTGTTTCTTCGAACACATAGAGAGGGACAGGCTGACTATCAGGAAAATTTGGTTTAGACAATTTTGTTTCTTAGAAGTGAGGGGGTAAAAAGATGATGCTGTTTGGGTTTTGCCAGTTAAATCCTGCTGTGAAGCTGCTTTTGTTTTCTTTCATCATCATTTCTTTTTGTTTTTCTTCCATCATCATTTCTTTTTGTTTTTCTTCCCTCCAAAGGCACCCTTCCTAAAACAATGTTCCCATCCCTTCTGGGGAAAGTTTGCCAAAGTCATGCACCTCCTTATGCCTTGCACTTTGTGAATATTTCATCTTCCATAAGCTGTGCCAAAGACTCTCATCATGAAAACAAGGATCTAAATAATTCTGGGATAAATGAGGGGCGTTTTTCTCTTTTCCAGAACTAAGTGTTTATAAACTTCAAAGTAATAATAACCTTGAAAAAAATTACAAAACTGAACATTGCTTTGAAAAATCAACGCTTTAATTCAGAAGTGCTACCATGAAGCCTCTGAGATGGTTTTGATTTTTTTTTTTAAACACATTGCCACCCCATCTTATGCAATTTGTAGATACCCACAAGACCCAGTGCCCTCAGGACTAGCCTGGCATCTCTTCCATGAAAAAGAATGGACTTCTCAGAAGAGTCTCATTTAATGTGTGGTACTATGAACTTCCACTGAGGGAGGGCATGTCTCGAATCTGAGCAAGTATTCCTTTTTAATTTGTTTTCTCATGGTCAGTGTTTGCTTTCCAAGTGGGTGAAAGTGTGCTGGTACTGATCATCCCATGGGAGATGCCTGCCCGGATAGACTGCAGCCAAAGGGGATGTTTGGGGCAGAGCTGTTGTCCCCATGGGTGTCCTGTCCCCCTGATCCATGGCCCCTTGGAGCAGGTACAGCCCAGGACAAACAGCTGTGCCTGGCACGGGCCCAAGGAAGAGGAGAGGTCAGGGTCCTGTGGTGTAAATACATGAGAGAAAAGCCAAGGGGATGAGGGATGTGGAGGTGTGGCCTGTACTGAGAGCCCCTTGTTCAACGTGTGTGATAAGTTTTGTTTTCTGAGATTACCACATTGGCCTTCAGGAAATTAAGGGGCCAATTTCACCTTCTTTACTCTTTCTTCAGGGCTTGGCAGTGGTTTCAGAGCCCAAGCACGCCATGATTTGCTTTGTTACATGGCAGGCTAATGCAGGCCATCACCTGGGAATGTGATGAAAATGGTTTTCACTCAGTATCATGTGAGAAAACTCCTGGAGTGTAAGCAAAACCCCGTGCTTCCTGCCAAGTGAATTTATGTGTTTCCATCTTCCTAATTTGCGCAGACACAGAAATCCCCCAGACCAGCCTCAGTTTTCAAAGATGTTGAGAGAAAATCCCTGCTTTCCTCTGGCACTGGAAAAGTCTGCGGGTACAATCAGGTACCCTTGGTATCTGCCTTGGGCCTGCACACTCTGTGCCCTTCCCTCTGTGCCACAGGAGAAATCCTTGTGTGCGACAGCCACGCCACAGTGCGAGTGTCAGACAGCTCCAGCCAAATCAGTTCTGACTCGAGCCCCCAAAGAAAACTCTGCACATCTGTAATGCATTTATGGCTCTGCTTGCTCATTTGTCCTCCCTGTGGTCTCTTTTAATGAAGGGTATGAAAAATTAAACTCCTTCGTAGGCTCCAGCGAACTAAACAGAAGTAGTCAGTGAGTGCTCTGTTCCTGAAGCACCATTCTGCCAGATACTGGTTGAGAAGTTTACATGGGTACACGGAACGGGATCTGTAATGAGTCAGGACCAAACTGTGCCAGGAGCAGGATTCACGTGAGTCCCATGCTGGGATTGAGGGCAGATTGATGGCCCTGAAATGGGCAGTGCTGTTTGTGCAGCAGTAAGTGAATTTACAGTACATAACTCCAGAATTACATTTTTTTAATTACGCAGCAGCAAAATATCCCAGAGAGGGGATGTGGACCCAAACACCCCTGATGGTGTACAGAGCAATGAAAGGGGAAGGTTGGAACTGTTGTTCTCTATGCTGTGCCTTTAAAAAATGTGAATCTCCCAAAAGCCAGAGGCCTCCAGTTCAGTCATTTCAAGGTGGATATAACTAATGCACTGCGCAATTTACATAAGACTTATCTGTGGTTAAATTCTTTGAAAAGGATACCATCAATTTAAAGATTACTTTTCCCTGGGTCATTAAAGTTAGGCACATACTAATTTATTAAAGGGTAATGTATTATACCTAGGAAGTGATAGTATCTGCCAGAAATTCCAGGGAGGCTGTAGAGGTCTTGCTGCGATGAGCCAAGCTGATAACAGCACGCGGTGAGACAGCTGCGTTAATGGAGCTGCCTGTTCCTCACGGACCTGGGGTGCAGTGCAGCAGCAATAATCCTTTGGGAAGGTGGCGTGGAGAGACACAGCAGTGGAGCCTACAGCAGGAAAGAAATGAAACACATCAAACCTTATTTACCGGGCAGCACTGCAACGCATCACAGGAGCGGCCCTAACGCCACTTAGCATGTGCCAAGTGCTGTCCAGTCGTGAAAATAAAAGGCTCCTCTGCGGAAGGGCTTTCACAGTCACAAAAAGGTGCAAAAAGCCTGGGCGGATGCCCCATCAAGCAATCGGCCTGCCAGGAGATCTGCGGAAGGCTTGCGGTGTAAATAACCCTTTCCAAAGTTATCCCTCCATAGATGTTTGCAGTTAAAATGACCCCGTGAGGATACAAAGGTGCCCAGATCACCTGTGGTGGAGGGAGCATGGTGATGTTCCCAGCCCCTGTGATATCGGCAAGAAAAATGCGTGAGCAGCAATTTCAGAAGTCAAACCTGAAGGCTGCACAAACTCCATCAGCGAGGAGATGAGCCGCTGAGGCTAAAAACTTCACTGGGAGAGAGATGCTTCAGTGTAGAAAGCACTGGAGGAACAACACACCGGGAAGCACCAGCAAAGGGACACGGTAACAGGTGTGAACTGGAGCAAGTCTGATCCCTCAGCCTCACTCAGCACGCTGGGATTATCCCTGCAGGTCACCGAGAAACTCAGAGTAGAGCTGTTCTCTAGAAAGAGGAGGGGGGAAAAAAATCTCAGTGGAAATCAAAGCTGAATTGCAGAAGTTGCTGCAGCAAGTCAGGATGGAAACCCCATGGTTAAGAGTAGGGAGGAAAGAGCAAAGGCAGCGTGAAAGGCCCTGGAAGTTGGTGTGGCCAACTTGGGCTTGGCCTCTGTGTCAGCAGGATTGTGTAAGCAGGGAAGCTCCTGCCAGTGCTTTGCTCCAGGGCTGGGGCTGGGAGTGGAGGCTGGCAGGGATGCAGGGACGGCATCGTAGTGCAGGACGAGTTTCTGTCATGGACAGGAAATGTGTACAATGATTTCCCTCCTGTGAATGCCAAACTAGGCTACAGGGACAGGGCAGAGGGAAGGAGTATAAAACCCCATGCTTTATGCTGGAATTACTTTGTTAATTATTGCAAATCTAAGCCAGTCCCAGGATTTAAGAATAACACCCTCAAAGTTCAGCATTAAATGCCCTACCTGATGTCTCCTCTTTTGAGACCACAAATCATTTCCAGATCTTTGGCTCCTAACAGGCACCATCAGCACAAACCTTTTCCCCAAACACTCTCTGTTTTTAACCCCTGAGAGCGCCTGGGAAACACAAATGTGATCTGCTTTCCCCTAAATCGCAAGGAGGCATCACTGAGAACTGAGGGCTGGAATGCCATGGGGCAGGAAAGGCTTGTTCCAGAGGCCAGAGCAAAGGCATTTTCATGCAAGACCTACTCCACGATCCAAAAGGCTCCACCATCCCACACCACAGGGACAAAGGAGCAGGGAGGCAGGATTTGGGCAGCTCGCCCAGGAACACAGTGAGAGACCCTGACTCAGAGCATGAACAACCTTGCCCTTCCTGTGGATGTTTCCTTGAGAGGGGTGACTTAGCCTTAAGCAAAATAGGAACGCCAAGAAATCGTTGGAATTCAGGAATCACTTGTTTTCCTTTTGCACAGCTTCAGGTTTTTCTCTTTAAGGATGAGTCTTAGTGCTCCTCATGCTCATTTTCTGGTGTTGAGCAACTGTAAATGTGAGAAAGACACACAGATAAGTTAATACACATAATTTCTGAATTGTAAGACAGCTTTCAAAGGAACTGAATGTGGTTTTTTCAGTGTTACTGTCTAGAAATCTTCAGGGTTTTGAAACTAAAATCTCCTTTCCTCATTTTTAAAAAAACCTGCCTTCACTGTGAAGTTTTGATCTGAGCACAGAATCTGAATTGTGTGTTGGACACTGACTTGAGATGGATTTGTGGCTTAAGCAAGGAACTTCACCTCTTCCCTAGTTTTCCTATTTGAACTATTGTTTTTCTTCCAGCAGAGCTTTATAAACATCCAAGCAAAACGAACTTGGAGAAATGTGCTGTTATACAACTGCTAATCATTACTATTCTTCTATTGTATTTGGTGACGTAAGAAAGCCCCAGCCAGATGCCTTGAGATCTGAGGAAATGTCTGCAAGGCATCTTTGTGGTAACACATGGGTGCAGATTCCATTCATCATTTCCTTGACAGTTTAACTAACTACTCCCAAGCCAAAAAAGATCCCTGAAATCCCTCCCAGAATTATTAGCTGAAGGACAGGAGCAAGTCACTATCAAAGCTCAGGCAGCCCGTGTGGAAATGCCAAGGCTCAGGGACTGTCAGGAAAGGGGCTGCAGAATATAATAAAAAAATGCTGCCTTGCTATACATAGGCCTAAATTCTATACATGGGGATTTACACCTCCACTGGACCAAAAAAAAAAAAAAAGGGAAAAAAATCAGAGCTCTGCACATTGTACACAGTTGGAACCATTCATCCAGAAACTCTGGTTTGAACTTTCTGAAGTACCTGTGGGATTTAGAACAAATCCCAGTTAACTTCAGTAGAACCAGGGCCCTCATGCACTTGAATAATTGAAAGCTCCAGTCAGAATCACCAGAAACATGTTTTTCAACCTTTTACAATTTGCAGCACCTTAAAACCTTTCTTTTTCCAGTGGAAGTGTCAGTTCCTGTATAGTGATTTAATACTGCAGAAAATAGGTTTGCTTTTCTTAGTTACCCTCTGCAGACCCCTTAAAAAACACTCTATGAACACACAGAATAGAGGTTAAAAACTGTAACTTTGGCATATCTCAAAATATTTATTGTTTTCTCTAGAGCCCTTTGTCCTGGCGCATTTGGTCATTCAAACAATTACACAGAAGTCAGTGCCTAGCTCTTGTGGTTAGATAAAGCTGAAAAGCATCAACTTTAAATATTTAGTATTTAAAATTCTTTTTGAGTGTCAATTGCATTGTTTTTTGAGCTCTAACTTAAAAATTTGGAATGTTTGATGTTGGTCATGATGTATTCCTGATATTACACGCCTTGTGTTGGTCCTCTATGCATTGTGTGAGTCCAGTGTTAAAACCAACATTTTATATTGACATATGAGGGGGGAGGAGACACTCTGCACACTTCTTTCCTGCTGAATATCTTGGAAAACCTGGGGAAGCAATCTGTCCAGGACCATCAGAACATGACATTATTACATTACAGTGTGACTTGCAAATAGAGGTGAGGATCTTCAGGGACATTATAGAAAACCTGAACTCTACTCTGTATTGAAGCCTACAAGAATAACAGCCTGAGGAGAGCACAGAGAGCTGGGACCAGGCTATCAAACACAGCTTTAAAGGTCGTGTTCCTCTTGGCACCAGGAGGAACCATGGCCATAAGTGATTTGCTTTGTGTTTATGGCTTTTACCTTGGTGTGTTGTTTGTCTTCTAATAAACTTCTTGACTCACTAATCATCTGTTCAGAGGAGCTTTCTGAGCTGTGACTGGAGACGAGATGAATGCGTCCAGTTCTGGAATTATGCAGTGAAATGCTACTCTGCATATTACAGCTGCAGCATGATATATTAGCCTATAAAGCACAGCACGGGAAAGGCTTTGGGCAGGCATAGGGGCTGCTGAGAAAAATGGGAAGGAGGGAATTGGTGAGCTGTGTGATGAAGGGAGGCAGTGCAGGGAAAAGGTGTTAGCCTTGGTGAGGCCTAGCAGGTAATGGGAGACTGTAGAGGAAAGGATTTGGGGTGAAAGATCTGTGCTTGATGTGGTCGTAAGAGAAATAGTCACTGCAGGACTGTAAAGAGCATCAGATGGAAATGATAATGAGCTGTGTGATGCAAAGAGACAGAACACCACAATAATCCCTTCCAAGTTGCAGGATTTCCCAGCTGGACACAATGGGAGCTAAAAATCACAGGTCAAGGGTTGTCCCTGCACCACGGCCAGCCTGACCACAACTGGGCACTGTCACCATCCTCACACACTGCAGTCATGCCTGAGGCCTGGGCACTATCAGGGTTTTAACGACTTGGGAAAGCAGCAAGGCCCCTTCTGACACAGAGTGACGTGTAGAGGGGTGGGAAACAAGTGAGGGGCAGCGTATAGGTGTTTAATTAAACCACATCCAGCCTGAAGGCTGTACACAAAAGAACTTAATGTTCTGTGTATCAGGGCAGATTTCTCCCTCAGCCCCAAACTCACCAAAGGTTGACCTGAAGAACCTGACCTGGCTGTTTGTCTAAAAGTTTGGGTCACTCTGTTTTGTTTGGTTTGACTCTGGTTTGGTGGGCAGAAAGACAAGCCTACAGATACTTTTAGGCATTGGAAAGGAATTGTTAAGTGTTACAGTTTGAGAAAACATTTCTCCAAGGTTAAATATCTGATGATGTTAGTAATACGAAACAGAGACTTTCGATTCTGAATCACTGGTTCAAATCAACTCCAAATGAGGACGGATCCAACATTCTTGGAAAATGCTTGGCAGCCTATATGAAGTTAGCTGGACTTGCTCAGATAAGGTCTGCCCTTTGATTTTCACCAGTTTGGTCAGTTTTGAAAGTGATTGGATCGTTGTGGTCCAGAGCCGTGCTGAGGCGTTCACAGCTGAAATGTAGCAGTGTAAGCAGAACTGCAGGAATCTGAGCACTTGTTTCATCTGTTCATTGGTTTCAGTGGCTGGTCCCATGGCTTAGTTCAAACAGCCTTTCATGGCTGCTAAATGAAGGGAAATCTTGAGGACATGCAGCCAACATGGCAGATTTGGGGTCCAATTTGCTTTTAAACTTTTGGGAATCGGTTATAGGGTGGTATGGGATAACGGTGTGACTGAGCATTAACATTAAACAAACCACTAAAAGATCATTTCTACTCTGAAAAGACAATTTTTTCAAGTGCCAGGAAAAGCGGTCACTGAAACCTTTATCTGGTCCCCTGTTCTCTGAACCATTCTGAACATGCCTTTATTTCCATGACCTTGTACTTTTTTTTGCTGTAGAAAAGCAATGGCCTCATTAACTAAACCAGACCAAACAGGTCCCTATTGCACGCCCGTTCTCTGTGTGCTGAGGGTCACAAGGACAGAAATAAAAAGCCATTACTCTGGTGACCCTTGTGATATGCATAAGGAACATGAAGCAAGATTATCTATATTGAGAACTGGAGTTTTCTGAGTTTCAAGTACCTATTTTTACACTGGATTCACATCTCCTCTGCCCCTCCAAGCCTTCCTAACAGAATAGCAGCAGCAGGAGAGTGACCCCCTCTCCTGCTGAAGCAATTCTGCTCTTTGGGCTTATGGAATGCCAATAATGACTGGGAACTTGCCACTGGCGAGGTAGGATGCACTTTGGAGCAGGTATTTGCTGACAGCAGAAGAGCACTGGACTCCTGATTTCCTCTCTGGGCTCCAGAGAGAGAGGTGTTCTAGTGACCACAGTTTTCTTCTTGCCTTTTTGAAGCATGGTCTTTCCAGCTTCCCCTTCTCACTCTTGGGATGTTACTCAGCCAAGTGTTATCTGTGGGTTCCTCCATCACCTTGGGTGGGTTTTGCAAACCACATGGAGGTCCCAGGGACCACAACCTGACCCCCATGCCATGCCCAACTTCCCTCTCCCCACCCAGGCATCCAGTGCAACCTCTGTAAACCTCAATCCTCCGTTCTCTACCTCAACTATTGTCTCACAACCTAATCTCCTTTTCTTGTTCCCTATCTTGCTCCTCATACTGTTCTATGGTTCTAGTAGCTTCCTTCTTCATGCAGTTCAGGAGGAGAGAAATCCTGGATAAGAAGAAGGGAAGGAGTGCTTGCTCTTTGCTTTGGTGTCCCATCCATGGGCTAGAGGAGCAGGAATCACAGAATCATAGAATGGGCTGGGTTGGAAGGGCCTTTAAGAATCGTCTTGTTCCAACCCACTGTCTTCTGTCCCTTGGACTTACCTCTGACTCCTGGCACAGAGCTCATCCAGCCCTTTCCTGTGAGGTGTGTGAAGGGGCCTGATAACAGAGAGAAGTGACACTGAGGGGGTTGAGACAACCCAGCCAGGAGAAGGAGCCAGGCAGGGACCTTCCCATTCTCTTATCCCAGAACCCCTCGGCAAACTCAGCTGGTCAGAGGGATGGGATCTCTGGATCTGGTCAAATGGTGCCTGCAATTTTTCAAAGCCTCCTAATGTCTTTAAATTGGGGCAAGCTTTCACAAAGGCAAATTTCGTGTTCCTTTTTCAAAGGCTAAGGGCGTTAAAGCCTCTCTAAAAAAGATTACCAGAGTATTTTGACAAGGCAAAATACAACCTAGCCCTGGTCTTAGAGATAAGAGAAGATTTTCCCATGTAGTTCAGGTTTAGGTAAACATTCAGCATGGAAATTTTAGCTGAAATATCTAATGTTTGGTATATGTACTTGAACAATCTTAACAATAGAGCTGTCAGCCCCACCTACAAGAAGCGGCTTGCACCCTTTTGGCAGAAAGATCTAGGATTGAATGGGAATAAGGCAAAGCTGAGAAAAGAATGTTGTTAACTATTTCTCAATGAGTCATCAACAGGTTTTTAAAAACTTTATAATAACAACAGTTTTTTAGAACACATGGGATCCTTTTCTTCAGAAAGCAACATTATAATGAGGGAGGAGTGGAAATGCATGTGCTTTTCATCTGCAGGGAACACAAAGAGACTACGTAATGTAAAGCAGGCCTTAAAAGAGACAAATAAGCATGTTAGAGGAAAATACTAGAGGAATAAATCTGGAGAACAACGTTTCAAGTGCACACTGAAATGCTTTCATATCTCGTGGAGTATATGAGCTAGGCAGAGGAAACTGCTCCCAGAGTCACGGCAGGGCTGATAGATAGGCTCGAACACCCGCAACTGATAAACAGGTTTTGTGCAAATCTCTTTCAGACCGTTTCCCTTTTCTTCTGATAAATATTTAAAAAGAGATTTGTCTCACCAAGATGACTTTAGTATGAGAAAGTGAGTTTAATATTAATGGATCTGAAAGAGTTTTACGAACTTTTTGGTTTGTTTTGTTTTTACTTTATTTTATACAGCGGGCAACTGGTATCACTTTAGAAACTCCCACAGAGAGTCTTTGCTGCTGCTGCTGTGGTTACAAGCCACTCACAGGCAGAATTCTAAATGAACCTCAGTACCTTTATGGTCTTCCAGTTTCCCTCTTTTTCTCCTCTAGCCCTTGCCTGTCTGCAGAGCCCTGGAAAGACGATAGCCCCGGCCCCACCCTGATGGTGGAAAGTTCCTGGAAACCATCAATCAGGAGTTGCCTTTAGCAACCAACAACAAATCTGCCCGAGTTCACCGCGGGGATGGAGAGTACGTGGTTATTACTGTATTGATGTTCAGCTGACAATTCCTGGCATCGGGAAGACTCAACCTGTAGGATCAAGTATTAAGTAATGTCTGCAGGGTGTGATGGGAGTCTTCTCCAGCCTGGCTGCACCCCACTCACTGTCACTGAGAGCAGGAAGAAATCCTGAGCCAGTTTGGAAAATAAGGTGCCTGTCTCACTTGCTAAAAACACCATCAGGCAGTCCTCAGCAAGGCTTGGAAAAACCTGCAGGGGTGGAAATGCCCCAGTCAGCCTTTCTAATAGCCTGAATTATAGTGTATTTTAATGTTCTTATCGCTGACTTGTTATGTAAAACCTTAAACACCTTGTCAGGGGAAGATGTATGTATCTATTAAAAGACATAGATGTGTGTGCTATATAGATATATTTGTATTGAAAAACCATATCTGGCTGTGGATATTTTACCCAGGTGCCCCACAGGTGTGCAGTACTGTCCCCAGACTCACCTAGGAACATCTCCCCTCCCTTCCCACCACAGAGAAATGAGGCAGCACGAGCTGCAAGATGACAGAGCACAGGGATGTACAAACAGAATTACAGTCATTTGTAAGCCTTATCCACAGACCAGGTTCTGCCTTCCACAGAGAAGGGCTGAAAAAAGCGCAGCAGCCTCTGAGGGCTGATGTCAGCACAAGGGTTATGGATTCTGACCCTCCCAACCCAAAATGTTGCCCTAGGTCAGGGCAGTGTGAGTTTCAGCAGCTGCCCCTGTGCTAATACCTCTGCCCTTGGGAACAGGAAGCTGAAAGGAAGAGGGAAAACGTCAACATACACTTAAAAATCAGCTCAGGTTTCAAGGTGGGAAAAGCCAAAGAGGAGGATTTCCTTATTCCTCTCCTCCCCTAAGCCCCAGATGTGGGGAGGGAGCCTGTTGTGGTGTTGGAGCGAGGCAGAGCTCTTGTGGTGCAGATCCCAGCTTCTCTGCTTGTCCTGCCTTTCGGGAAGTTCAGTAATTTCAGCACTATTGCTGGGATTTTCCAGAGAGCACAGCCTTCCAGTTAGTCATTCAGCCTATTCTCCCAGTGCTCTTTTGAAAGAATCGAGGCATTTTCAGAGAAGTCAGAGTTCATCACTGGCTTGGCTTGACATTTACACTTGTATGTTTTTATCAGAAGGCAGGGGAATGGCTTTCAATGCTGGTAAACCTGAACGTAGTGCATTTTGTTTTCACCTCCAGAGTTTTAGAGCTCACTTTGTCAGACCTATTCACAATCGCAAAATAACTCATTTTTCATCAGTTCATTGACAAACCCCCATTGCAGTGCACTGCACCTCGTTATTGATGTTCTTAGCAATATAAATACCTGCCTGACCACTTCTGCTGGACAATCAAATGTCAGAGCATATATTTATTTAATGATAGAGCAATTAATTTTTCATTTTCCCCCTCTCTTTTTGCAGCTGTCTAAAAGCTACAGGAATGCCTGAAGTCAGAGGAACTGCTGCCTACCAGAAGAGGTTCTGCTCCCTGAGTATCTTCTCTACCCTTTGGTAGGTCTGGGCACCAATACCCTCCCTGAACACAGCAGGAGCCACAAAGGCAAAAGTGGAAGAAACTAAAATTTTGCATTCTTTGGACTTCCTGGTGATAAGGTGGTGACTTTTTACTTTTATTTAGACTCACTCTGAAGTGAATGCATGCAGTAAATTTCCCAACAGATATAGGGAGAAATATTAAATAATATTATTCTTAATTAGCAGTAGATGAACATTTTCTTCATCAAGCCCAGACTTTCACTCTGTTGGGCTAGGTGAGAAGGCACACCTTGCTTTGAAGAGTTTAAAACCTTAAGAAACCAGAGTCTTCAAAGTCAAGCAGTCCTCTTTTCACAGACAGATAAATTCAACCTGCAAAAGTCCTGTGTCCTTCCACACAAGATTACTCCTTTTCCACAGTTTCTTTTAAAAATAAGATGAACTTTGCTAATTAGCAGCATTGTACTCAAGATCTTTTCTTTGGCAAGCGTGTTCCTTAATGTGCCAGTTAAAATAATTCAGTTACCTTTGGCCCTCTCAGTTTATTTAGAGACCTCAAAGTACTTCAGCATACACACAGCAATAACTGATAAGGGAATGAAATTATAAACAATCCTAATTTGTATTATGCTGGGTACACCAAAAAGCTGCTTTTCCATAATCTGCTTATTGCCTTTGTAATCCTCACAACAAGACCTCTGAAAATCTCCCTAGAGCATGGAGATAAAAAAGAATCAAATGGGGAAGGGGCAAAGGGAAACAGGTTTAATAATTGAGGAAAATCTCATTTGAGCAAAGGCTACTTCATGAGCACACAGAGCTTCATCTGATTCCATGTAAAAGCTCCAAAAGTGGCTGGAAGGGAAGAAAACAGTTGTGCCTGTCAGATATAGATTATCCATCTAGACTTGACCTAGGCAAAACCAGAGCCTAGGATGGAGGGTCTTTGCTCTAAAAGGTATACAAAGAAGCAGGCAGAGCTAAAGCAGCTTTAAGCTGCCAATCCAATTCAGAAAATACCAATTTCCCATTTGATTGCCCTAGTGCTGAGAATTCATCTGTTGCCAGCACAAGTGAACATGGTTTTACTCTCTGTGGGGGAACTTTGTCCCTGAAATAGTACCTCTATGTGGGGACAGCCCTCTTGCCATGCCATGGGTAAATTCAGTCATTTCAGCTCTGTTTTTACTGTAGTTTTGAGCTACACCAATCTCTGAATTGACACTGTCATGTTTGGGACAGCTCGGGGTCTTTGCTGGTTTCTCCCATATTTCTGTTCCACTCAGTCCTCGGGACAGAGACTAGAAAGCAGTTCCTATTAGCCCTCTGAGTGCCACCATGGTAGATGAACACCCAATGCACAAACAAATGCTAGATTTAAAGGGAAGTATACTCCATACCTGTGACTTGCACTCAAATAGATTTAAATGTATTCTGAATTGATTCTTTTTTATTTTGGGCTGCCTTCCTCGCTCAGTGCTATTTGCTTCTTGTAGTAAATCCACATGCAACAGAGATGAAGGAAAGAAAACCAACCACACGAGACAACCAACAGCACAGAAGTGACTGAGGCCAGTTCTAGGGAGAAGCAAGTTCTGGGAAGCTTAATGCTCCTGGGCAGGCTCTGGGGATCCTACAGACCCTGCTGACCTGGCAGACCCTGTAGCAGGTCCCTGGGGGCAGTGCTGGCATTGTTTTTGCTTCCTCCCCTTGAAAGAGTTTGCAAGTAAAGGCCTTGTGATGAAGGCAACATCTTTTTTTAGTGCCATCTCCCTGAAAGCAGTACGAAATTTCTTCAGCTTTGTAATTCAAAAGTATTTTAATTCTATAATGGCATTTATTCTTCAGGCTGTGAATTGACCATAAATAGTTCTCAGCAAGAATTTGCTGTTGGGATTGTGGTATTTATTAGAGACAAGTCAGATAAAGTACCTCAGGCTAGACTGCAGCCCTTTCGGTCTCTGTTCATGGCAGTGAGGAGGCTGGGAGGGCCTGAGGAGATCTTCCCACCCCAAAACACATCACAGCTTTCCACACTGCTTCCTCACTGCCTTGGCAGCACAGCAGGGCTGGGAGAAGGAGAGGGAAGGACTTGGGCACACCACAGACTATAAACCTGCACCCCAGGAAAGCTGACAGCTTTGGGGTCTTAGGAGCACACGCTCCAATGGAGCTCAGCATATTGCACAACCCCTGGATAAATCCATAAAATAATCACAGTCACTGCTTCAAGGCACCCATATTTACAGGCATCTAAAAATAATAGTGATTAAAGCAAACAGCCTTGAATTGAGACAGTGTTTTCAACATCGTGCTGCACGCACCATGGATAAAAGAATCCTCAGTTTTTGGAACTCAGTGGTCAAACACTTCTTTGCAGCATTTTAAAGCTAATAATGTTCTTTATCCTCAAAGCAGGTGTACTTGATTTTGCTGTACAATCGTTTTGACACCTGCATGCACTAACTCATCTTTACCCAGTCCCACCAGTGAGATCCATGGGGTGGGATCAGTCTTTGGTCACAGAGATAATTGCCTGAATTTGATGTGGTATGTGTCACCACCTTTCACATCAAGAAAGGCACAGATCCCAACATTACTCAAGGAGAATCTGCCCTCTCTGATTTGAGTTTCCCATATACTTTATTAAACATTTACAGTGAACATAACCTCACAGAAGAAGCCGTGGCACAGTGGATGAGAAAACAGCTGAACTGTTTGTCTCCAGGGACCAAATCCTAAGACACTTTGCAGGCAGATATTGGCTCGAAGACTGATGCAGCAGGATAAAAGTTTCCCTGTATAAGATAATTTTATTGGAAGAAAAGCAGCCCAAGAGCCAACTCATCCACCAGTAATGTTGTCATTTTTTGTTACTAGGAGAAAATATATCCCCCAATGATTACCAGTGTGAGTGTCTAGTGCTTATTAAAAATAAATCCCATTCATTCTGGTCTAGTCGAGAACTTTCTGAAATTCTTTTGCTGCAGAAGGGTGACTGACGTGGGATGCAGAATGCTCCTATTTTTAGCTTTGTAGCTATACTTGCCAATCTTTGAAGAGCATTGATACGAACCAGAAACAGCTGGATCTTCTGTCAGCAAAATGGGAAAGTAGGTGGTGTGTAGTCATTGAATTAAGGAGCTTCATTGCTGCCCATAATCACTGATTGCATATTATCTAATGGCAGAAGAAGAGATATTGTTAACATCTGACAGTTTCAATTTCAAGTATTTTTAGGAGACGCATCAATTGAAGCACTGATTAGACAGAAGTGGACCAAAACCATCAGTTGATTGCTTTTAGACATTACAATCTATTTTTAAAACGAATGAAAACAAGTCTATAAATTTATTCAGCTGCAATTTCAGTCTGCTCGCGTGTTGTGATCTTGCTCTGTTTTGCAAACACCAAAGGGAACTGATTTATGTCAAATGACCAACCCTCTTTCCTCCCCTGTATAAATAGTTCCTGTAGCTGATTTCTACTGGGAAAGTAGAATTTTTTTTATTTCTGTTCTGCGTGTAGACACAGTTTAGAGCAATTAGCTGCATTTGGGATACTTCAGATTATTGTCTATTCTCCTGACAGGTCAAGAAAAGTAGCCCAGCAAGCTCTGTTTTGAAAGAGACATTAAGAACAGGTCCAAAGCAGTGTCTACAGCTGGGTTCAAGTGCTGCATTTCCAAGGTCTTTCTCTGGGAAGGAAATGGTGATTGATACTAATGCCTGTACACATTAATCAAAATGGGTATTTTCTTGACTGCCTACTCTAACAACACCTCTGACACTGTTTCCAGCCAGCATCCCCAAGGCTCGCAGCTGATGTTTGTTTGATGGCCTCTCATCTCCACTGTTATTTGGAAAGTCCATTTGGAAATAATAGCTCTACTTCCAACCACAGAAAGCCAAGGCAATGTTATCAAAATCATTTACCCTGGGCAATCCAAATGGAAGCCCTGAGGGGGAAGAATGTGTAACCACCACATCCATTAGAACTATTTTGGGAAAGTGCTAGGAAATAAATGTGTTCGTGTTCCAAAGATCCCTTTGTCTCTCCTTCCCAACACTGCTAATATATTTTCAGTGCTGCTGGGTGTCCAAACATGCAAACACTGGGTGTTCTTAGTGTTGTATCATGGTAGCTGCTGCTGTGGTGGTTCATTCAGTAAGGCTATTTTGGTGTGTTGGAATGGGAAAATGGTTTAAAACATGATGTTGGTCTGCTTTTAATGGTCTGTTAAGATAACCCCAGGTCCTTACTCTTTTCAGAGTGCCTGAAACTCTGCCTGAAACTGAAGCTACTGAAAACCATGTTTGAACAAATATGTAATAAACAGGGGGATGACATTGCTTCCTTGACCATCACGAAGAAAGATTTTTGGTACCAGAGGCTCTCCATTTGATTTAATGTCTGAGTCACTGGCTCAAGCTAAATAGTCATTTAACCTTGACACAGCTCAGTTTAAACTTGCCTATGTAAGTGGGAGAAAAATGGGTCAACGGGGGACTTTAATGTGCTTTCAACACAACTTGACCTTGTCTCCACCTGTGTGACCTGTGAAAGTCAGGGTGCTGTCAGCTGGACCACAAATTCAGCACAAGTGTGCTATCAAGAGAGAGCTCATCCATAACAGCATTTGGCTCTTAAATGCTGCCTTTCAGCCAAAGTGTTTCTCTGTGACCAGTAAGATTCATTAGGGTTAGTCAAAGACTTACTCTCCCATTGTTGTCGATTCTTGATTCCGGAAAACTAAAATAAGGTTTTAGGGAAGGAAGATAGTTTTTATTTTTCCCTTGGACTTCAATGAAAAGCTTTGGATTTCCATTGCCAAAAAAGAGAAATAATAATAATAATAATAATAATAATAATAATATCTCGCTTGTGTGGTTTTTCATTACAAACAGCCCAAACATCTATACAGAAACAGAAATTTTCTTGCAAACAGCATCTGTTCTACCCAAGGTTTCTTTTAGGTTTCATAAGCTTTCAGGGCAGCTCTAGTTCTTATTTCTAGGACATCTGGGGCTCAGACAAATGAGGTCTGGTGACAGAACCCCAAGTGTCCTGTTCCCTGCCATCCACTCTCATGACTGAGCCTGTTGTCCATTCCCATCCCTATGCAGGAAGAATGACATTCATCAGTGCTGCCAAGACAGCTCCAATATTGGGAACAATCTTTATCTTTGGAATAGAGAACCAGCCTGATAATGGTATATCTGCTGAAAAATGCTGATGCTTTTTTGGTTTTAAACATCCTCTGGAAAGATTCTGCTGCAGACCAAGCTGTTGAGACTGTGAGGAGTATTATTTATTATTAATCATGTGTCTTTCTTCTGCTGCTGTCTACTGAATACTTCCTTTAAGACAGAATGCAGAGGAGAGGGAAATGTAAATGATGTTACTGAAGCCTTCCTGTCCCCCATCAGAGAAATGGCACTTGGCAATCAGAGTCCTTTTAACACAGACAGGCACTGGGCATTTTAAATAGCAGTTGGGCTTAACTGGAACTCATCATGCTCCAGTACCTGTGTAAACATTAGACCCTATCTGCCTATTGTATAAATTTCCTCTTTGGGGGGCACCAGGAAGGGTCTATTTTCACACTCTCTCCTGCTGCTTTACCCACCCTGGGTTTTCCATAAAAGTGTATTTTGTGCTTTGAGGTGATTTATTGCTGTGGCTTCCTCAGCCTCATTTGAATCAGGATTTAAATAATTGGATTTCCAATCTTTTCTTCCTATTTGCATTGCTGTTATATGCAAGCAGCTTTTGTAGGAGATGGGGCCTGTCATAGCTAGGAAAGAACATATTTTGAATACGATAATCTCTAATTTAGCAAATAGTGTTAATTTACAAGGATTACAGGTTTTGGATTGTTGCTGGTTAGTGAATGCATCCAGAGAAAGATGAGTGCCCCAAAAAACTGAGACAGCTGTGATGTGTGTGTTTTTAGCGTGACTTGCCAGCAAGCTGTGCCAGCTCATTATTGTACATAATATGATATATACATGGTAATATATATACCTTAATGCTTTTGCCTCAGGAACATTGACTAAAGACTTCCCTTTCTCTTGGACTGGTAATCTCTACATATTTTTTCTGCAGGTTCCAAGGCTTGTTATTCCTCCTCTTCATAATTTACTGAACCAATGTAAAGCTTCAAGTGTCTGCACCATGTTATGGATGAATTTCATTAAAAATTGCAAGGGTAAGTTTAATTTGATATGATTGGTGGGAGACCAGGTGCCACAGCAGAAAATGTATTGCAAGGATTTGCATGAGTGTATGGCAGTCACAAAAACATGTTCTTTGCCCAGATTTTATTCCATTTTTACCTGAGGAAGTAGGACCTTAGAAGAAATGTGAGGAACCAGGTTCTACCATGTTGTTAGGAACTGGGAAAGTGCTTGGATCCCAGAAGAGAAGTCACAGGCCAGAAATGTGATAAGGGTGCCCTGTTTGAACATGAGCAGACAGGAAACAAGTCAGGTAGGGCTGGCACTGCTTCTGCAAGAAAAGACAGGAATGGTCCAAGCAGAATTTCCCAGAGCAATTTTCTGAGTCACTTCCACTAGCAAATACCAAGCTGCTTTCAGGAAAGTGTGCCTCAGTCCCTTAACTCCTTCAGAAAATGGCTTTAGTTAATTCTAGCTTCCTATTTGGTTTAGACTCTAAAGTTTGGGCATGTTCCCTTTTCTCTTAGGAAATGTCTGTGAAGATATCCACGAACTTTATCATCCCTCTGTGCATTTCTGGCCTATTTAAAGGGACTGGAGAAAAGAAAAAGAAAAGGTAACAATTTAGAATTTAGTAATTCTGGAGGTGTATGGAGAGACTAATCTGGACTGCAGTCATCCATCCTCCCGTGCTATTGAATTAACTCACTGTATGTACCCTTGCATATAACAAATAATGAGAGCTCTTGCTGAATTCACGAACAGTTGCAGAGAAGCCTCCAGGTTGTTCCCAGTGCCAACATGCATCATGCCAGGGAATGTTCTGTGGTGTAATTGTGCATCACAGACCTTCCCTGTAGGACCACAGTGCCTGGCTCTACTCTGTTCCTTTTAAAAGTACAAACCATGGATTCATGTTTTTGCAGCATAACATGCACTCCTCCCTGGGCCTTGAAGTGCAAGAGCTGGAAGTGAACGCTGGGGAAAGAGACACACGGCCTCCAAAAATAAACTTCCTATGCATTTGGGCTCTCTCTATTGCAGTGACATGATCTTAGGCTTTTTTTGGACACCTTTCCCTGAGGATTTGTGAGCCCTGGGAAAGCCTGAATAGCACAGGAATGTGTGTGCTCTCAGAGCCTGGGCTCAATCCTTGCAGCTGGTTCTGTGAGGAGAGGCTGGGCAAGAGCAGGGGCTTGCAAGCCTTGAGCAATGCCTGCTGTTATTTTGAAGTAGTTGTCAATACACTTTGGGAATGACACCGATGCATGGGCATGGCATGGAAGTGAGAAAATTAAAGATATCAATGGGTTTATACTGTGTTGTTAATCACCTAGCAAGTACAGCCTAAGAAGTGCCTGTAATCGGTCAGGGTCAGGTATGGTGTCAGGGCTTTCAGGTAAGAATACCCAGGAGAGTATGGTGATAACATGATATGCTGGACTAGGTTGGTTTTCTTTTTTGGGAGTTTCTTTGTTTGTTTGTTTGTTTGGTGGTGCCNCCATGACAATAGATAGATTATCTATTTATTGCCTCATCTGGAAGGCGTTTATAATGATCAGTGTCAATATTTATGATGAAATAAAGCACTCTAAAATGTGTTTTCACTGAGACTATTTTTCACCTGGCATTAATTCACTGAGTGCATAATACAGTCAGATATGTTAGCCAAGAATAAACTCAGGCCCCAGTGTAGGGCTAAGGATGTTTAATGTATCTTGACAGTCATTAAGTAGTTGGTAAAGGACTAGCAATGTATTCATTATTCTCCTTATGAATCAATTCCTATTTATAGCGAACTATCAAAAATTCCACATTATAATATGGAGATTGAGATCATACATAATGGTTCTTTCACCAGAGGCAGCCATGAAAGGACTGGTGAGACTAGAACAAATTACAGTTAATGATAGACTCTTTCTCAGAGAATTAAACACTTTAATTGGTCAATCAGGTTGGGCATTTGAGAAAGGAAGACTTGCAATTATGTGAAAGCCTGCCTGCTGTACTTTGGCAGCCTTACGGGCCTCTGGCAGTTTTTCATCAGGATTTAGATTTGTCATTGTGTTCTAATCCTCCCAGCTACACCTAGCCAAGAATGAAAGCTGCTTCTTGACCTCGTGGGGTTTTGGGGCTCCTTTGGAGGAACGAAGCTGGTAGATCAAGATTTTAGTATTAATGCAGTGCTGTCTTGGGGTACAATTCATTCTTGACTTCTGTATATCAGCTGGAGTATCTTTTGAAGGCTTAATGAGATGTGATACCCAGACCTTTCTGCTTAAGGTTGAATTTCACCTTCTCTGCAAATACATCAGTGGCATCAGTTCCTTGTGAGTTTTGTTGCAGCAGTGAATTAATGGATGTCAGGGTGGCAGCACTCTCCAGCAGTGGTTGAAGACATAGGTTTTGTTCTATATTCTTATTTTTCAGGCGAGATTAAGCTTGAATCTTGCATTTAATTCACAAGAGATCACTGAACGTTAGCTGAAGACCCAGTTATGTGCAACAACTTCATTACATGTGTTCCTGGGGAAACCTTTCTCCACTCCACCTCAGCTGGCCTCCAGTTAAACATCAAGATAACTCCGTGTAATGTTCTGCCTTGCAAGTTTAGTTTGTCGTTCGTTCAGAGAAGAGTTTCTCTCTCAATCTGTGTTTTATCGGTCTGCTCTCTGCACTGCCCTGGTTCTCTAGGCTTTGAGGTGGTAATGTTGTGTTTCGACTGCTTTTAACAGCCTGTGTTACAGCATCTGTAACAAAGCACCATTGTGCAGGTTTCTGGGTGTCCCACATGAATCAATGAGCTGGAGCAGCTGTTCTACAGCAGAGAAAGCTCTGCCTTCTCTCCTCTGGAGAGTTTCTTATTAGAAGTGAGGTAGAATTTTGTTCAAAGAGAAACAAGACTCTCTACCTTGCAGCAGAGACCAGCATGGGGAACATGATGTGCTTTAGGCCTGGCTAGTTACTGCTAGCAATGATTGCACGACACCAGTGTAAGTTCATGTTGCAGGCTTTGTGCTGTGCTTGTTCAGAGAGCTTAATAAGTGTGCTTTTGAAGCACAAGTGAGACTTAGATTTTCCCCACATGGGGAGGAAGAACAAGAGAGGGTTGCTTTGGGGACACCACAGAAATCTCTGTGCTGAGCTAAGCAGTCTCATCCTTAGTTGGGGTCACAGCCCAGTCTCCAGCTTTGGATTAGGGGGCATAAGGCTGTTTAGGGCCAAGCATGGAAGGCTGCAGCAGAGTGATGCAGTGGAATATAAAAGTTCGCAGCTTGGATAGTTTAGGTGTCAGGAGAGGAAGAGGAGCTGGACCTTACACCCCATCAGTCACACGACTCGCCATGGTGGGGCCGGGGCTGAGGCGCTGTGAAGGCAGCAGGTGTTGTCCTGGTAGCTTAACTTTGTTACGTTATCCTCCGGGATGGATGAGTGGCCACACATCCTCACTTTCCCCAGGCAGATGAGTCCTTCATCCAGCACTCAAACCATTTAGAGAATGAGGTGTTTGTGAGTCCTGACAAAAAGCAGTCACCAGTGGCCAGCAGAGAAAAGCCATCAGCAGCCATGACAAAACCCCAGAGAAAACCTGTACCAAACCAGCTTTGTTCCCTGCTGCCTTTTACAGAGGACAACCCACTGCTTCCTACAGACTGTCATTCCTTTCCTCCCCCTACAGAGAAGTCTTCTTTCCGCTAAGCAGAGCAATATTGAGGGCAGGTCCCTCCCAAACCATGCCAGGACCACAGCCTGTGAGGAGAGGGCACACCCTGAGGTGATAAACGTGGCTGTAGCATGGCTGCAGCCACACCTGGGGAAGGAGCTCTCAGGGAGTCATGGGGACTTCTTGTAGGGGATAAACTCATGACCCTACACAAGAGAAATTCCAGCTCATCACTGGATAAAGCTGGATTTTGTGCATACTCAGGGTGGAGGAGCTCTGGCCAACAACGAAGGCGCCGCAATCTCTCTCAGGGCAGGTGGCGGGAAACCTGTGGAGGCTGAGGGATTGAAGGGGAGCTTCCATGCTGCTGGGTTTTTCCAGGAAAAGAGTGTAGGCAGCAAAACAGGGACATTATGATGCCTTGAAGAAGGTAAGAAACCAACCTTGTCAGTGTTGAAACCGAACAAGAACCACTGGCCGGCTGAAGAGCCCCATGTCTGTCCTCGCCCAGACCCTGAGTCAGCCGTGCTTCCCTTAAAATCGAGCTGGTTGTCTGGTTGCTAACCAGTCTGAGTCTCCTGCAGAAGGAATCTGCCTCCTCTGCCTCATCCCAGAGCACAGTTACAGCTGCCCAGTGTCCCTGGAGCCCTCTTTCCCAGTGGGAAGTGCAGGCAGCAGCCCGGCAGTGCAAACAAGCAGTGGGCAGCAGGGCTGTGCCACTGCCCCCAGCAATGCTACCTCTGCTTTGCTCCAGCCTTTAATTCCAGTCCCTTTGGGAGCTCAGGTTTACTTAGGCACAAGAGAGTTTGCTGAACTTCGCCACAGCTTATTCGCTGAACGCATTACAAATATTACTAAATTAAATGTAAATGCTTTGGAAATACAAATGCCAGCCAGTGTTTTTATCTCTCCTGCTTTGCTTAGGCATAAGGAGAGTGGAGCTGGCTCACGGTATGGTTCTCAGGAGTCTCCAAGCTTCTAGTGTGCTGGCATTTAATACCTATAACCACACTTCTCATATTCAGCTGACAAATTGGCCCTGCACCAGGGGAGCCCATGTTTATTCAAAATATCCCATCCTTGCTCATTATTGTGACAAATCCGCACTCCAGGCTTGCTGCCAGGTTGAAAGACTGGGTTCCTGATCAGCAAACTTTGACGACAATCAATTCAATGTAAGTTGCTATATTAGCAGATGAAGTGGGAATGAGCCCCAGGGAGATGGAAAGCTAGCAGAACTTCTGTTAACAATTAGGCAAAACTGCTGCCTTCATGTGTGCATTTGCATGAGCAAAAGCTTTTTGATGCACTGGCCCTTCACGTTCTGTCCTTCCTCTATAAGAGGTGCACATCACCTAACAGCTCTGACCTTTTGGCCTTGCCTATCAGGAATATGTCACTGCTGTACCTTAGGATATGTTTGAGAACTCCTCATTTTTCCCCTGTAAAACATAAATCCTTCTGTGGGCTTTAGAAAGCAAATTATTTGTTGAACTGTTCTATGTCTTCAGAAAGTACAGGACCATCCACAGGGTCATGCTGGACTCTGTTTCATACTGTGCTAGAAAATGGAGGGGTGTCCGGGTGAATTGTTTTCAGAGGTCTCACATGTTTTGAACTTGTTCTCCTCAGTGTATTTGTCTCTTCTCATCCCTTTTTGCTGTTAGTTCACTGTTTTTCCTGCCCAGCTGGAAGCAGTTCCCCACAGATGTCCATTGCCATGCAATGATCCCAGTAAAGAAAATGTTATATTGTCTTCTTCTTCCCCACTGTGGCAAGCAGGAAGTTTGGCAGATGATGTTTCCTGACAGGAAGCTGATGCAGGGCACAGGAATCTCTGTTATCTCAAAAAAATCACCAAGCAATGCAATCTAACGTGAAACTACTTTGGTGTGATCGACTCCAGTTGTTATTCATAGCTTGGTCTCACATTTGCATTGTTATCTAGGAATGAAATTGTCACATCTCTGTCCCATGTAAGATCTGTGATTGCCTTGCAAGCTGGAGAGTCAATTTAAGTTGGAGGCCCCAGTTAATAGTGTACAAGATAATCAATTTCACATGGCTGTTCTCAGAGATATTAGGGAAATTATCAGAGAAATACAAATACCATGTGACATGATTAGCATCATATAGAAGAATATGGGATCAGCACAGTGTCTTTGGTATCTACCTGGTAATTATTACTACAATTCCCTGGTTTAATTACATTTATACCTGCAAGATTACAAGATAATTATACTTGAAGTTATTGCAGGAAACTAGAAATTGCATGGTTTGTTAACAGCAGACAAGTAGAGTATAATTGGCAAACACGACATGGTTATTTGTGCAACATCTGAGAGCAGGTATTATTACTTCAAAGGTCCAAGATTGTTGTGTGAGAGGCAAGCTCGAACCCCAGCCAGTTTAGCACCTGGTAATAGAAAAGCAAAACACCTAGGAAAAAACCGCATTGTAAAGCAACCTGGCAGTTCTCCAGGGCTGGAAGCAAAATCTTAAAAATTAGGGTTTAGAAATGTAGCAATTTTCTACACCCTGTTTCCCTTTCTATTTGTGGGAATTTTTTGTCTTTCCTGGGATGCCAGCAAGCACTTTTACCTTTTGCATATAGTGTAGGCTTGCCTAAAATGTATCTTCTGTGATTGCAGCCAGCTGGCCTTTGATGACCCGAGCAGTCTCCATGTGAAAGAGAGGGATGTAAATCTGGCCACCTTATTCTCTGCGTTCAGGGGAAGATAACACATTCTGATGGATAAGACCCAGGGCAGAACAATGCACTTGTATGGGGTTTGTTTGCTCTGCCCCTGGAGGTATTGCTTTTTGTCTCCTGCAGACTGATGCTCTCTCTTTGCTGAGATCCTGCCTAGCACACAGCCTCTCCAAGCTCAGTTAAGCCTTCTGGGCACAGGAAAAGCCTGGAGAGGTTAATAAAGATGCAGTGGGAACCCAGTCAGTGATGGGGATGTTTTTCTCAGTTAATTGGCAGTAGCAGTGAACCATGTACCCCAGAGCTGCATCCTTCAGACACTGATCAGGCAGGTTTTGCTCCAGAGTCAGGGGACATTTGGTGTGAGTGACAGGAAGGATTCAGCTCCTGTAGAATCAACAGCACTGATGTGGTACGAAAATGTCACTCATTTGAGACTCCAGCCATCACCTGGGCTGGGACACCAGCAGTTTTCTAGGACTTGCCTTGTACCTACTGTGCTTTTCTCAGTAAATATTAAATTCTCGCATGTTGGCTTTTTGTTCCTTGCAGACTTATTAAAAAATAAAAAATAGAAGAGCCAAAGCCTCTTGAAACTCATAAGCCTTTTCCTTGCCAACAAGTCATCTAGAGTTGCCTTCAGGTTTGCTGAATGTCCTGGGACTTCAAGGACATTGAGCAGGGTGTTAAAGTATCCAGTATCAGCATAACCCTGGGCATTTCTATACCTCCTGAGCTTTCTGTAGACATCAGGTGTGAATATTCCCTGGCGCTTGTGTGCAATAACAGCAATTTCACTGTGTGATGGCACTCGGCAGCATTTGGAAAGAATTGTTTTCACAATGGTAATGTTTCATTTCACGGAGAAATCTTGAAAGAGTTTCAAAAATATTTGAGCTTTGTGGCTAGCCATCGAGTGGATAAGCAGTTATACTCCTACTGAGAGTACTTAAGGGTAGGGGTACCAGGAAAATGAAGAATTTCGTTTGGTACAGGCAGTGTTAAGATAACAGAAATGAAGAATTATGGATTCTTTGCTGTACAAGAACAAGGCTAGAAACAAATTCTCCTACAGCAGAGCTCAGTGGAAGATAAATTATGATAATCTATAACAAAGCAGAGATTTTTTTTTCCAAAAGTGTTTGAAGAAACCAGATGACTTCTGAGAAAAATCTCCTTATTTGAAAACACTTTTTTTCCCCCTTCAGAAAAGAAGCATAATAGGGATTTAATCAAACCCTACCTAGTGAACTTCACTTGCCTCTGTAGCACTTCAGCATCTGAATCATTCCTTTGGTTAGATATTCTATATAGCAATGGGCTGTGTTTCGTGACACAGTTGTCTTTTTGCAGTGTGTATTCAACCATGCCACTGAAATTGGGAAAGATCTTGGGCCAAAATCTGTGATCCTCAGGCTAATATTTTACATAGCTATTTTTTTTTCTTAATTCCTAAAGTTTCCATTCATTAAAATTTAAATTAAACAAGCAGCAGTTTATAATCTTAGTGACAATGTATAACTTGTTTATACTGTGACTGTCTCTCTGCTACTCCCCAAAAGTAGAGCTTGAATCTGGTACGAGAGGACTCAAACCTTCCTGAATTGATGTTCGGTGTAACTACATTTCTTCATAAGTTTAGACTGGGGCTGCCACCCAAGTAGTTTGCTTGCCAGAAGTTGAGCTGATGCCTTTTCTTAGTCTTAAAATTAAAACCAAAATACGGTTTATGGGGAAAAGGGGTTTTTACTTCAGTATTTATTTCCAGGATCCTGGGGTACAGCACTTCATCCAGGTGGAATGCCCTGAAAATGCATGCACACTGTCACACCAAAATACACACACTTATAGGCTTTGCAAAATTAACATATTTATCAAAGATCTTCCAATGAGAGGCTCGAGTGAACCCCCCATTTTGAGGAACTTTTTCCTTCGATGGGCCTATTTTAGTTTACAAAAATGTGTTCTGGAGAGGGCCTTGGTGTCTGAGGCTTCCAGACTGTTTGGTCTCCTGGTTTAACAGAGCAGTGGATCTCAGCTAAGTTATCAGACTTGGAAAGTTACAAGTATGTGAGCTGAGAGCACTAAGAATACATAAAACTATAAAAGAGCATGTGAGAGGAGTATAAAAGAAAAAGCAAAAAATCATTCTGGCATCAGGAAGTGAAAAGGCTCCTCCAGAGTCACTTTGGGGACATTGCCCCCCAGCACGGGTTTCAGAGAGGAAAACAATGGCTCATCGCCTTTTCAGAGCAAAGGATGGTGACTTAAGAGGGTCCTAACGCAAACAACGATTTTCCTCTCAGCCAAGTGAGTGCTTCCAGCAGATTTGTTAAGAGACAAAGAAGGGAGGATCTGTTTGCACCCACTTTGTTTTCTTTTTGTCTCTTTGCACAGTCAAATTGGTGCGTTTTAAAAGAACGGCAAAGACTGCTGTTTTTGCAGCACGCCTATTTTATAAATCATCAAAACTAACCTGGAGGCTAACAGAGCTGCACAAAACTAACCTGGAGGCTAACAGAGCTTCACGAAGCGCACGGAGGTGAAGGCTGGAAAGCCTTGCTGAGTGACATCCGCTTTCACCGACACAGGATGCAAAAGGCACTGGGAGAAACAGGGATGCAGGAAAGTGACAGAGAGCTGCTTGTCGTGCCCCTTGCCACCATGACAGACCCAAATTAGGGTATCTGAGAGGTAAAGCAACACCGGTCACACAGAATTTCAGTGCCTGCTCCACTCCTGCTTCCCAACGCTAGTGATTTGTGCTTTCACATTATTCACAGGAAAAAAACCCAAAACCAAACACAAACTACACACACAAACAAAACCAACATCAGTTTATTTTCCCTAATCCCCCTCCCCAAGCATCAGGCACAAGAAAGAGCTTTTCCAGCAACTGAAATTACAGGACAAAGTACTGCAACTCCAGTGCCAGGTGCAAATGCGAAGAGGCAATTGTCCAAAAAGTAACCTTGCCCTTAAAACAAGCATCTTCGGTGCCTCCTGATCATGCTGTTGTTATCACAGAGCTAGCTTTCCTTCAAGAGCAGATGAGCACAGACTAATAGAACTGCACTGCTGCTAGAGAGTGTTTTAACAGCCACATTTAAATGCTGAGGTACAAAACACTCCCCAGAGTGCACAATTTTGCTTGAGGCTTTCTCACCAATGTGGTCAGCTGCATGTCTGCACTACCAGGTCTCAATAAGCCATCTTTGGTGTTGACTGGCCCAAATTCAGCCATTGTGCCTAACTGCTAAACAGCCACACCTGTTGAGGCACCTGGTCGAGATTAATTTTTCCTCCCTTGTACTTGGCCAGGCAGTATTGCCTTTGAGGTGGAGAGAGTCAGTGGTCTTTGTTTGGTCCTGCAGTCTGCCTGTGATGTGAAGCTGCTTTTTTTGGATGTTTTCTCTGTAAGTATGTTAGACTTAAGTAACACTGGTGATATAAGATATGGGATGATTTTGCCTGAGTGTAAAGTTGCTCTTTGTATTTGTGCACTTACTTGCTGAGGTATATTTGTGTAGTGAGTAGGTGCTACTGCCTTGTGTCAGAGAGCATGTGCTGACACTGCTGAATTTTGTTCATGGGTGACTTGTCACAGGTCCTTTGAAAGAAGAATATATAAATAAGCTTTGAATAAATATCTTTTGAATAGACAAAGTTCAAGATGACTTAACACCATATGCAGAATTCAGCTTTGCTTGGGGTGCATGTGCTCTTACTGCAGGAAGGAAGTAAATTGTCAGGGCTGGGGGAAGTGTTGCTCTCTAGATCCAGGCCCTTTCATCCAAGGACACTTCTCTAGCTGGAGAACTTGAGAACTCTTTTCTGGAGCTCTCAGAGTCCTAAGGAAGCTATGGCTCCAGTGGCTGCCCTGGGCAGGCAGCTCTGCCTCTGTGTGAACTTAAACTCTTTTACTCTGTGCATTGCTGTCTGAAAGGAAGAAACTGAAACTTCCATTCTGATGCTTTGATGTTCCTTCACTGCTAAAATGTGCAGTGAAGAGCCTTAGCACTTTCTTCTTCTCGGGAGTGGGTTGTTTGTGGCTCTATTTCTTTTCATAAATCGAGTGGCCCAATAGGAACTGACTTGCAGTGCTAAATAGCTGTTGCTTAGGACCTGAAATCCACAGTGTATTTTGGGCTACTCTTAGCCTCATCCAGCAGGCTGAATATCCATTAGCAAGCAATGGACTGATCATTCTGTTCAGCTGCACTTGAAAGGAATCTTCTCTGTGTGCTCTCAGCCTCTCTGCGTTACCAGCTAATGCCACAGTGAGGAGGGTGATGGGAAACCTGCTTTTTTGGGAGCATATCTTCTGTTCTGGCCACATCTAATCTGGATTGACCTTTATGGCCAGCATGCAGTATTACCTCCCTGGAGCCCACCTGCTGATGGAGGTAAAATAATGCTGGACTTTGAGCTGGTAAAAGGTGAAAATCCCTTTTTCACTCATTGATTCAAAATGTCTGCAGGCCCCTGTATCTGTAGTGGGTTTGACTGCAGTAGTTGCTAAGGGAAGAGCGGGTGTTCTCTCTAAGGAAAATGAGAAGGCAAATTGTTTGAACAACCTGAAATGCAGGCAGGAAAAACCAATGTATTATCATGGTGAATTCAGTCATTTAGTTTGGAAGGTGATGTGGTGCTTAATTAATAAGTGTTTGCTAAGTGTTTTAAAATTCTGTGAAGAAGTTACCTGAGATTTGTAGAGCTTGCTAATGGCCTTATGCTGTAAGCTTTCAGGGCTAGATTATTATTTAAACTGAGTGCTAGAGCTGTTTCATTAAAGAGTCTGTCAGCACTTAGGTTATTGAAAAGCATTTTAATCTTAATTCCTGTTCCTGGTGAGCATGGTGGGAATGCTTCCACCTGGACTGATGACTTTCCACCCTACAGGACTGAGGAGTGTTCAAGATCTTGTTAGTCCTGGAACTGCCTTTATCAGTCTAGTAAATGAGAAGGACTTCTTCTCTATGGAGATTTTTGGTTGTGGTCAGTTAACTTACTACAGCTGAGGCACAGGAGCTGAAGGTGGAGGGACAACAGGAGAGGATGAAGAGAGTTGAGATAATGTAGTACTGGTTTTTGTTTTGTTGGTTTTTTTAAGAAAATACACACAAGAATGAAATCCTGAGGTCAAAGGGAAATGAAAGAGAGGTCCTTGGAATGTCACCAAGTCAAGCTGCAAATACTGTGACAAAAACTGTATACTTGGAACTATTTTGGTTGGAATGAGCATTACCAAATTCAGGTTTTCCAGGCTTCCTCCTGAAACCTCATGGTTAACTTTTCCATTTAGTCTGCTTTTGTTTTTCTGATGAAACCACTAAAATAACAATTTGGCAAGAGAAATCTTTCCTGTGCATGAATTCAAAAAGAACAAGCAAAGTATAAATTAGCATTTGTATTGAAGAGACACTCGAGAGAATGGCATCAAAGTCACACGATAAAAAGCCCTGTGTGTGTTTTGGTGGTCACCTTGCTGATCCCTAAGACACTCTTGACACTGACAATGAAAGCCCAACAAAAGGAGAAGGACTTGTTCTATGTTTAGGTCTCCGACTTTGCTCTCCAGAGACCTGAGTATTTCCCTCCATCTCTTTATCCTTGGGCAAGCAAGAACAGCTTTAGAGTGCAGCTGGGAAGGGAGAAGCCAATTGCGAGGCCATGAGTTCTCATTAGTAAGTGGATATTGATGACTTCTGCAAGAAATGAAGGTCATGGAAAGCTGTGTTGACCCGAGTCCTCACACGAGTGTTTTGTAAGCTGTTTTTAAAACACCATTGACATCTCTGGAACAACAATGGCTCTGCTTTCCCCTTGTGGATGTGTGGCAGGGACTGACTTAGCCAGAGGACAACGAGTGTTCTGCCCTGTATTTAGGATATCTGTTTTCTGCCTAAAAGTGAGCTACTCCTTGATTTGGATGGTTGCAAACTAAAATAATAAGGTATTTGAGTGCTCTTGTAATGGTTGTCACTTTGGTTCCTTGTGTAGATGGACAAAAGTCTGCTGGGAAGAAAATGTAAATATTTCTTAGGATCATCTTGTGTCAGGGGAGGCTCTTAATTTTAAAATAAGTTCATTTGCCTTTTAAGCTTACTCTGGCGCAGCCTATGCACTATTTCCTATTATTTATTTTCATTTTTATAGCCATTCACTTTAGGAGACTCTCTATGGGAGCAGTGCAGGAGTCAGTAACTGCTTTGGGGCTTTTGGGGTTTTTTTTTGTGTGTGGCTTGTTTTGTGTTTGAGAACTCCTAAAATTGCACAAGCTGAGATGAGAGTTGAACTTGTTGATTAGGAAACTTGTTGTTTTCTAGTAACGGGCAGATAGGAATTCTGTTTCTGTATGCACATGGAAAAGGAGCTGATGCAGAGTGGGAAGTCTACAGCCTCCCCTCAAAGGCACAGGACCTGTGCTAGTGCCAAAAGCCAAAGCATTGACTTTAACTTAATGATCTGAATGGGAACAGCAAGGCAGTGATCAGCACTTGCTGGGTTTAATACCTTGCACAAACACTGGGATATTAAAAGTACACAGACTAAAGAAGCTGACAGAACACTACTGGAGTCTTCCTTTGGACAGGGGATACTCAGAGGAGTCTCTCTGTTCCTCAGTGTTGTCTTTTCACTAGAAACAGCCCTGGGAAGTCACTAGTTCAGCTCTCAAGAACACAGGACACCTTCATTCTGCTCTTCCACATCCTCTGTGGTAAAACCCGTCATTAACTGGTTTCACTCCAGGTACTTTCAGGAGCAGAAACAAGGAGAACACAGCTTCAGGCTCTGTGTAGAGTGAAGGAGCAGCACCTCTGAAGGAAGAGCTGATTGTTAACACTAATGTTGCAAGCTGCTAGATAAAATGGGATTGGTCTCTTGCAATACACTGCATGTGAAAAGTGGAACATAGAAAAATGGGAGGGCTTGGGGTTCAATGGGTTTTTTTTTTTATGGTTGTTCCCCCCCCACGCCGTTCTGTGGACTTGGGTAGGAGCTGACTCTGGCAGAAGCCAGAGAGTTTCCTTCATCACTCACGTTTCCATAAGGTATTCCACCTCTCTGTGACCCTTTCCCCTCCCTCTCCACCCCCTCTGGCATTTCCACAATATAACACAAAAGCAGAAGCACAATTCTGTCCCTGGAGTCTGTCATTCTGCATCGAGGCAGAAGTACAGTTCTGAGACAACAAACTCTGCTGCCTATGACCTGTTCAGGTGTTTTATCCTTTCCCAATGGAAGGACTCAGGGGAGGGAGGCTAGAGACTGCCAGCCACCTTGGAATGGGTGTCAACAAAGGTATGGTTGCCTGGTGGGAGGTGCCCCAAATCCAAGGTGCTTGCTCTGTGTGGAGGAGGATGCAGCCCTTTGAGAGGAGCAATGAGAAATGGAAGGTTCTCAGTGACAGAAACAAAATTACTTGGGAGGAAGAGCAGCCTGGTGCTCTGGGACTGTGGCCATTAGCAGCAAGCCCAGTGGATCACTGACAAAGAAATAGCAGGAGCATGGCTGCTTTAACCATCCCTGCTGTCCTGAGGAGCAAAAACCTCTGGATGGCTGCCAGGACAAAGTTTTGGCACCTGCACCAGGTTGACACAAAGTCCTGGCCGGTTTGCAGCTGGAGGTGGGGGGGTGAGCAGGGCAGGGTGGGAGCTGCTTATTTTCTGTCTTTTCTTTAGTTGGTTTTCTTGGCCGTTCCTGTGCATGTATAAACATTTCCTCCCTGTGTTCGCCTGCCTTTGTTGTTTCCCCTGGTGAATTGATGTTGCTGTTATTGAATGATGATGGGGTTTTTTCCTCTTCTTTTTATTTTCAAACATGAAGTGAGGTGAATTAATGTGTGGGTGGAAAATGCCACAGGCAAGAAGTGTTTCCCTTGGCATGAAGGGAAAGATCTTTGCCAATCTTTCTGAAGTCCTGCACTGCTGGCTGAACTGTTCTTGTACCGAGCAGAGATGGACACTAATCAAAGCATATAGTGTTTAGTGTATGTGGGCCATGGTCAGAGCTGAAGCTTGATTTTTTTTTTTTTTTTTTTTTAAGTATTTATTACCTCTGTTGGCACCTCATTCTGTAATGGCAGCACCTAGGGCTCTAGATCTGGATGCTGGGAGGTGTTCTGGATCCAAACCTCACAGACTTGGCTGCAGCATTAACTGAGGTCACTCTGATGAGGAGTTTGCTCGTTCTTCTGCCTCCCCACACCAGCTCTTGATGTATTAAGCAGGCTGCTGGAATCAGAGCTGTGAGCATGATGTAACTGCCCAGCACATGTTGAGGAGCTCTGGGAATCTCATCAGCCAGAAAGTTTGAGCATGCCCTCTCCAGTACTGACGCTATTTTCCCCCTAGCCCTTCCTTGCAGAGGTGGGGTTAGCTTCTGACACTACACAGAGCATTTAGGCTGTCTCTGAATCCCTGCTGGTGCCTGCTCTCACTCCAGAAGAGTGTTTCCATCTGAAGCATAAACTATTACCTGCAGTTTAGCTCCAGCTGAAGCTCTGAAGCAGCAGGAAAGAGCAATGATTCACCTCAGCCAGCTACTCCATATAATTCATATCATATGTATTTGTGTGTCATAATAATGAGCACAATTGCTTTTCAGTGGAGTAGAATTTCCACTCTTCAGCAACAATAAATATTGCACAGATTTTTTTTTTCTATGTCAAACAAATAGCCAGTGCTTGTTATTAAAAGATAATTCTTGTAGCATTAATATCTGGTATTGCTACATAAACAAAGATGCTTTTGCATGAATGAAAGGTTATCTAAGAACTCCCAATTTTTCCCCAACTTTTTTTTTTGTTTTGTTTTTATAATTTAATCCTACATCTATTTTGGTTATTGGTTGGGTTTTTTCTCCTCACCTGTTTCCACAACCTCTTGTGAAAAGGAGACTGTGTAGTTTGCACCTCTGTACAGAGATGATGGGTGACATGTAAGATAATTATTTAAAAAGTAATGGAAAATTAAGGCTGGAGTGTGTGTGTGGTGAAAAGCCACCCCTTCATCTAAAAAGCAAGTGATGCTCCACAGGACAGGGCTATGAGGAATAAAAGCATTTTGTAGGACTGGGGTGAAAGCCTACTGCTGATTTGGAGGTGATTAGTTGGAAAGTGTGGTCTGAACAGTTTCACATAATTTTCATGTGTCTGTATTTACTCCTTGGGAAGCAATAGGTTGCAACTGAAACATTTTCTTTTGTTGGCTTGAAAAATATAGTAAATTTACTGCTAGGTTTTTTTCTTCCTGCTTTCCACTCTTTTGCCCACAGCAGTTTGTAATTGAGTCTAACAAGGAACGTAGGTATGTTATAGGTTCCTCTCTTAAAACCTGGCCAAGCAATCAGATAATTGGTTCCTTTCATCAGATGCACAGCTCCAGAACCTGAGTGGTTTTGTTTTTTTTTTGTGGTAATAAATGCTATATGGACATGTTCTTTGACAGTCTGTCCCCAAGACTCTCTCCATTTTTTTCTTAAAATACTAAAGATACCAGCATGAGAGTGGGGCTTGTGTGGTCAGAAGTTCTTTCCTTCCACCTGGAAGGAAACCTTCAGCACCTGAGTGATGCAAACCCAGATTTAATGGCTGAAGTTCAGAAAACCTGAGAAGCCAAGGGAGCAGAGGCAAAATTAATTGAAGGTTGGGCTGTAGCAGCCTACCATCAAAATCTGAGACTCTAATGGATAACATGTGTTCCTGCTTTCATTTGTCTGCTTTACAAGAGCCAATACACAGCGTTAGCAGGGTTCACAAGGGGGCTTTTCTCCCTCTAGGCTATTAGCTACAGTAATGGCTTATTTAGAAAGTTAGACTTTCTCCCAGCTGGGGGAAAACGTGGCCCTGAAGGAGAGGAAAGGGGGAGGAAGAGGAGAAAACCGAGTATTTTATTTAAGCAACTTAACAATACAATGCCAGAGGAAATGAATCAGAAGAGAGTGATTTCTGCAAACGTGTATTTTTTTGCTTTATGAAAACAAAGAAGTTTAAATCCTGGCCTCCTGAGAGCCAATAGGGCCCATGTTTAACTTAGGATGGCAATATGGGGTCCTGGTTCTGTTGCTATGGGCAGAGGAAGGTATTTTCAGAAGAACAAAGGGTTGTTATCTTGGCTTCTATCTTTTACAACCTTCTAGGGGCACTTCCCAGGATTGCTTTGTTTGTTTAGGGTTTTTTTGTGGTGTTGTTTTAGTTGGGCTTTTTTTTTTTTCCATAAGAAATAATCTTCTTCCTTACCTCACGCCTGAAAACACATGGCTCTCTTCTAATGTCATCTTCCAGAGAAAATGAGGTCATCTGCACCTCACACAGTGTGGGCTCATGTTGGTGGCACTTGGCACAATCCCCTGGTTCCTTCCTGCTGCTGGCTTATCCCAGCTCTGGGGAGCCTTAACGAAGCCCTGAGCTGTGCCCCACCAGAGAGCTCTAAGGGACCATCTGGCAGGCAGGGACTTTGGAATACTGTAAACAGACCCCTGCTTTTCTTGGCCGTGTCCTTTGTGAGGAGGTATGAGGAGGTTTCCTTCCTCTCTGTTTCCTCCATTAGCGCGGTTCGCCCCTTTGGAGAAGGCAGAATGGGAGGATGTGCTCCCAGCCCCACACCCAGGGAGGCATGGAGCAGTCTGCCCGTGCAATGCATGGTCTGTAGATTATTAATATCCATTTGTGGGCAGATTGTTGCTGTGGTTTTGTCTGCGTGCATTTCCAAACCATCCTGGCCCTTTCTAAGGGCGGTTTCCTGGAACAAGCCCTCTGTGGGCTTGGAGTGGCTGATTCATGATTGCTATCCTTAGACTAGGACTGCTGGGTGTGAGAGGTGTTTAATCTTGGCTTTTCACACTGACTGACAGCTGTTTCACACCTCTGGTGGTTTTTCACAGCGCTTTCAGTATGTGCTGATGCTGAACTGGAAGTACTGCTCTTTTCCCTCTCCATTAGGGCATCTGAATAATTGACTATCTGCAGATATTCTGAAACATCAGCTCCTCTTTCTTCCTCCACTCTAAAAGCCCTTTTTCCATGTATGCTGGTACTTTCCAGTGGGCTTTTCGTATATCTTGTGTTGCCCAGCTCATTTATCCATAAGTGGTGACAGCAGTTAGGGAGTGAAATTCTGCTCTGAACTTCCATAGCCTGTGCCCTACCTGCCTCTCCTTGTGCAGGTTTTCCTGGTTCCTGACTGCAGGCCCTTGAAAGCAGCAGTGAAGTGTTTTGAAGCACATCTCTGACCTCTCCTACTGTCATGTTTGGAAGGAGCAGCATTTTTCCCTGCTGTGGCCAGGCAGGATGTGTGTCCATACATAGCATGCAAGTAGATCAGGAGGGGAGATGTTTTGGATGTTCTACATGACCTTGTTTTTCAGGCCAGAGCACAAATTCTTGTGGTTTTTGTCTTGACCTGATATAATGGAGCAGCCCAACAGGGGCTGGACATTGGGGGTGATGGCTGTGACCAAGGGTGATGCCAACAGGGGCTGTGCAAGACCATCTGTCCCCAGAGCCCAGGGTTGCAGTACCTGGTGACAACAGGTTGTCCTCTTCTCCCAGGCAACCAGCGACAGGACAAGAGGACATGGCCCCAAACTGCACCAGGGGAGGTTCAGGTTGGATATTGGGAGGAATTTCTTCACTAAAAGAGCTGTCAGGTATTGGAACTAGCTTCTCAGGGAGGTGGTGGAGTCACCATCTCTGGAGGTGCTCAAGAAATGATGTGATACTCAGTGCCACGGCCTAATTGATCGGGTGGAAATTGTTCAAAGGTTGAACTCATTGATCCTGTGTGGCATCGCATGGTCCGGTGGTATGGGAGGTGCTGCCTTCCAAAAGGAGGGAGCTCCAGTCGGCGGCAGGCACACCTCACACACACTCACACACACAGAGGCAGGCACACCTCACACACTCACACACACACAGAGGCAGGCACACCTCACACACTCACACACACACAGAGGCAGGCACACCTCACACACTCACACACACACAGAGGCAGGCACACCTCACACACTCACACACACACAGAGGCAGGCACACCTCACACACACAGTCACTGAGCTCCCGAGAGCAGGCAGGCAGATAGACACAAGAGGGGCTTTGCTATAGCAATCCACTGCCCGTTTATTCACCTCCACAGCACAGAGAGCATAGACCAAATGCCAAGAACAATGGCATGACCAGGGTTTAAATATAGGAAAGAAAAGGGATGGACAGACCATCAGGGTCCCATGGGCTGAGGGGGCAGGGGTGGAGCAAAGGCAGAGCTAAGGTGGACCTCCCAGCAAGGAGCCAGTGGGAATGTAGGAGTGGAGAAACGAGGGCATGGGGAGAAGAACTTTCTAGGCAGGGGCCATAGAAGGGAAAAAGGAGTGGGCAAAGCCAACAGGCTAACTGGGATACATAGGATTGAGCAACATTACATAATGCAGCAAAGTATTTTGGGGACAGGCTTTTTTCTATGCTTTGTATTATGCTTCAGGGGCTTCCTTCCAGAACATTTCAAAAGTGGGTTCCTGGGTCTCCACAATCCTGGAGGTCTTTTCCAATGTTAATGATTCTGTGACAATGGCAGGATCCACTGATAGGCCAAAACAAGGTAAGATGGTGAACCAGGTCTGGGGGAGTCCAGCTGTGAACTGCAGGAGGCTGGACTGGAGATGGAGCTACCTTGAGTGTTGGGAAAAGAATTATCCGGTGTACAGAATCAGAAATAACCTTATCTGCAGCGCAGGTCTGGGGCTTTTTGGGGAGCTAGGATGGGGCTGCACACAGGTGTGCCAGCACATGGCCCCAGCAAGGGCTGGAGTCCTGGGGCTGAGCTGGATCCATGGACAGGGGGTCATTGTGTTGGGGTGAGGTGAGGCTGCCAAGGCCATAAAGGCCACAGGTGTTCTCAGGGCTCTGAGAGCCAGAGCCCTGTTGATACACCTCAGGATTGAGGGGCTTTTTGTTTTTATGAAAAAGCACTAGGTGGTCAACATGCTGTCATAAAGCATAGTTTGCAGTTTCCATGTCCAAGAGAAAGCATAATTACAATTTTCTTACTAATCAGCAGCATTTTTGAAAAATGGCTCCAAAAATGCGTTGGTCAGAAACCAGTGGAAATAATATACCAGTGAGGTGTGTGTGTGAGAAATAAAACAGAAGAATGATGTGAGTAATTGGTTGATCTTTTCATAGATGGTTGAAAATCCATCTTCCAAGACACACAAATTGGAGGAGTCTGAGAAGGCCCAGGAGGGTATTCTGTCATTCCAAGCCATGTGTCCCTTGTCTTATTCTTGTCATATTCTCATGGATTTCTCCTCAGATCCCTGTGTGAGCAGTTGATTAGAAAAACATCAATTCTGCTATCACATAAGTGATGCCTCTGAATGCTAATAGACACATCTTCATTTGAAATATTATTGCTCCTCAAAAGAACCTCAATAAGGAGATTTAAGTGAGAGTTAGTGACAAATGATTAGCATTGGTTTTTGAAATGCTGCCCAAAAAAATCTGTATATTCTTCTGGTTTTAGCTTAGCAAAACTATAAGGGATCAAATAGGACTTTTTAAGGAGGAACTCTCCTTAAGGCTGCCCGTGTGTGATGAGATGTGCTACTACATGGAACTGGACCACAATATGAATTCTTTTTAGCCCAGTCATATAAGACCTTTTGGGGATAGTGGGGAGGGGAATAAATTGCAAAGATCTAAGTCCTTGCTTTAACCTATCCCACAGCTGAACACTATGCATGTCTGGTCAAGATACAGGAAAGGGCTTTGAAACATACTTTTTCACAGGTATTTTTAATGTCTCTTTGAAAAATTGTGCTGGATGTGAGCAAAGATTGCTTCCTGCTGCCAGTTTTGTTGTTTTCAGCCATGATTAGAAATGCTAAAATACTATTAAAGAGGTTTCTCAGACTTAATTCTAGTTGAACCAGAGTTAGGAAATTCTGCACATCTCCTTGGGTGTTCTTGAAACTTCTAGCCCCAAACTGCAGATGCAAGAAGTCTGCATGAGATGAGTTATTTTACAACTTGTAGTACATCAATCTTGGAAGATCCATGAACTCTTTCTGAGAGGCCATAAAAGATAATTATCATCAGGCTTAAGTGCCCTAAACAGATTTGCACTTCCACTGGAAGAAGTACAAGGATCTACAAATGCAAAAAAAAAGCCTTGAATGAGTGCCTTAAATAACTCTGCCTACAAGGAAGCCGTCTTGTGTTAAGTTTATCTTCAGTCATAAGTGACATATGGAGACAGCAGTAGGACTTTGTTTTGTTTCTTGTCCTGTACCCCTGAGCTGATTCTCTGACTAATTGTGATAGTTTTTCCCCTCAGTCAGGCATTAATTTTGCTTTCTTTCCTCTGCCTGGGCACTGAGGTTAATTTCTGCTGCTCTATAAAACCTGTTTGAAATTAGCTAGTAAGTCCTAAAGCTATTGGAGGTGAGAGTGAGACTCTATGTGTGTGCCCATCCACACGTGTGGATGTGTTAATAAGCTGCTTAAGCTTCATTTCCTTAAGGAAGAAAAGTAACAACCTGAGAAAATCAGACTAAAAATTAATATCTTTTTTTATGGAGTAGCTGTAGAAACAGATATTGGATCAATTAAGCAGCCTAAGGTGCCCCCCCATACAGCTGCCATATTTTAGGAACCTACAAGTCATAAATGCATAATGATATGCGACCTTTTCACAGATCATAGAATCCTTGTGATTATTTGAAGGATTGTTTATTAGAAGATGGATGGTTGGGAATAGATCAGAACCCTCTTCTGCTAACAGCACTGAAACTGTTATTTGCCATGTGAGTTTATGACTTGTTTGATTCCCAAGGCATTCATCCAGTGGTCTTTGGTTGGGTTTTTTTGACTACGTATTGTCTAAATTTACAGATATCTGTCCAATCTGTCATGGACTGAGAACTGCAACAACCATTATTGCAAACTCTGCTTTTAATGTCCAAACTTACCATCATGTGGAGTAAAATTGTTTGCAAACAAATGTGGTTTTTTGCCAACAGATCCACAGAACTGGGGTCATTTCAGCAAACTTTTTTTCCTTTCATGTACAACTATAGATGAAAACCATATTTGACTCACTTATATAAAATCATCTGTTAAATTACTTATACTTTAGTGGTTACTAGTTGGCTATTTTTTTTTCTCCAAGAGGAATATCAGTGTTTCTCTTTTATTAGTAATGTGTAACTGATGGGATTGTAGCTTAATTCCCTGCCTTAGCCATGAAGGGGGATCCCAGGGTGCAAAGCTCTGGCATGGGTAAAATGAATTCCTCACTGGGGATAGTCTGCAAGGCATATGCTCCCAAGTTGGTTAAATTTCTCGAATAACATCTCCCTTGCTATTTGATTCGGGGGAAACAGCCTCGGCTCTCTTTGCAGGGGCTCTGATGATGTGCGTCAGTGGGGAAATTTGAGGAGGTAAATGACCACAGTTCATCAGCAACTCTTCTTTTACATCATGTTTCTGATCAGCGGGTGTGCTTCTCCTGATGAGCTGCAAATGTGTACTTAATATTATATTAGCTATTAAATCCCAAAGTCAACAGTTTCCCTGGTAAGTTCAGAACACTTAAAACATTACTCTGTATTTTAAAAAAGAAGTATTTTTTTTTTCAGTGTAAAAGAAGCCTTATTAAAACATTTACAGATACTTTTATGATGTTGTATTGTTTTCCAAAAACAGCGATCAACTGTGATGGATACGTTTGTCTGTCGTCATTTTCCACCCCCTGGAGCCTCCAATTCCTCTTCAAGAGGAGAAAGTGTTTCTCCTTTTCCAGGATCTGGAGAAGGCCCAGACTTTTAATGCCCTGTTATGAGCATGAATTGGAGCCTGGGGACCTAAAGCAAACGTGGAGGCTGTTGGGTCTCCTTGCAGTGGGGTGAAGGGTGTTGTCATGTGAATATCCTATCTCCTGCCTGTGGAACACAAGAGGAGGCACCCCTTGGTGCTTCCTGGGGCTGCCAGCCTGCTTAGACCCCTCAGGAGGAGAGAATGGACACCTCTTTTTGTGTGCCACCCTTCTCATCCTCTCCGTGACAGCATAAGAGGTTTGCAGCAACAACTCTGCCAGGGCTGTCAACTGTTGGGTTTGTAACATCTGGATTTGGACTTCTATGAAGCTCAGCAGGAATTCTTGAGTCCAGACAATGACACTGGTGTCCTTGGGGTAGTAATGTGAGCTTGCTCTGGAAATGACAGTGCCCTTACAGTAGGGAATGAGGGCCTGATCCCACTTTAACAGGGAGAAGCTTCCCTGTTGACCTCACTGTGGGGTGAATTAGGCTCCCAAGTAAATGTTAGCTCCCCTGAAGCAGCAGGCAGCTGTTTTAGTGCTGCAGGATGGATTAGTTATAAGCAAATGGCGTTTACCCAGATTCCAGGCTGGCAGCAAGTTCTTATATCCCTGGAGGAACAGAGTGTTGTGAGCAAGTGTAAAGATGACATGTTGTCAAATGGATCTTTGCTGCCTAAAAAGAGGGTAAATGGTGAGCAGGAGAAAAGCAGATGTGTATTTGTGTCCTGGGAATGTGCAAGCACTCTGTGAGCAGTCATGGTGCTGTTCTGAGCTCCCCAGGGCACTGCTCTGTGCTGTTTGATCTGATCATGGTGTGCAGACTAAGTGGTGGGTTCTGACCCCCAAGCAGGTTTTAGAGGTCTGCCATAAACATTATCAGGACCTTGGGTGCTTTTAGGGGAGTAGAAAGAAGGATGGCCCTGGCAGGGCTGTTAAACCTGCGCTGGTATGTCCCAAATGGTGGGTCTTGACTTCTGATGGGTTCTGAAAGGGTGCAAAGAGGTGCCAGGTTGTTTGGGCTCAGGGACAGCACTGCCTGCAGCGAGTCTGTAGTGTTCTTGCTCCAATGTGGTGCCACTGACCTCTTGGTTTGGTTTTTTAATAGTGTAAAAGGGATATTTGTGCAGCTTTGAGCTTCTTTTTGACTTGGGTTATTTGTTGATTTTGGAAGCTGTAAACAGTAATCAGAGGGGTAAGAATCAGCAGCTGGAACAGCGTGTGTTTGTGGGGAGGGAGAAAGGAAAAAGCATCAACCTCTTCAGCCAGCTCTGTGCCACTGAACCATGTGGCTGCTCTAGCCCATGTGATTCAGGCCTCTAGAAACACCAGGTCTGCAGTAGTTGATTTTTGGTTTTTTTTTTTTTTCAGGGCAAAAGGCATGAGAACAGGCTTTAATTACTAGCTGAAAATGTTTAAAGTGGCACAAGAATGTCTACATGCATTTAATGGTAGGGTGGTAGGAGCTCAGCACCTGTGGGGTTGGGAGAGGGTCAACTTTTGCATTTGGTGTTTGCAGCTGATTCTTCTCTCTGCCATCCCAGGCAGAGCTTGGCTGCTGCCCACGAGGGTTGTGTGAAGCTGAGCCAGAGGTGGGTTGCTCTGTCTGAAACACAGAGAATTGATAGTCAGCCCTACTTGTTCATTTGACATCACAGGCAGGAATAGATCCTTGGGTTGTTTTTTAGAAACAGACCTGATGAGAAACTTAGACTCAGTGGAAAGATAATTTATCTAGATAAAGTGGGAAATTGCAAACCATATCAAGCAGTGTAAGAAGATGAAAATGCTTCCCAGGACACTTGTACATTTGAGTGAAAGGAAATCACTGACTGATTAATTCTGTCTCAAGAGAGAAAAGGGGGTTATTTCTAAGATTTTGGTAATGTGATGCAGTAATTACATCTGTAAAGTAGTACAGGAATGCTGTGTTTTAAGGTCTTTAAATTAAAAGATGATTATGCGATTCAGAGATTTTTATAAAACTGTTACTAATAAGCTAGTTTAACTACTGACCCATTAGACTTGCTAATAAATACTCATTAATAGTTCTATAAATCAGTTAGTGGTTAAGACTAATCAAGACACCAGAAAGTATGTTATTTCTAAACCGAGTGATATAGGTTGAAAGGAAAAATTATTCTACTCCTGTCTGCAATTATCTTGCACTGGAGTTACTCCTCATCACAAATAACTCCTGACTTGCTAATGTGGAGGGAGTCAGGCAGTAGATTTAGGTCTGTAGTGTCTCCGTGGGTGGTATATTTGTAGTAAAGAGTGCAGAGTGGCAAAGGCTGTTGTGTAACGGGTGGCCTGAAGGTGCAGCCCATAACTCTCCCTTCATTAAAGCCAGGGAGAGCTATCTAAGCAATGAGCAATGCTTTGTCTCTCGTTTCTGGCACGCTTGTGATGTATTTTGGAAGTTGCAGGCTGGCAGACTGAGACTTGTCTGCAGGCAGACGATAAATACCATGCAGCCTCTGAGGCCTGTGTGGAGCCTCCTTCCACCGATGCATTTTAATTCACCTCCGTGAGAGCCTCACAAAATAGCTCTGAATAAAAGGAACAGTGAGAGAAGGTGAGTTCAAACAAGAACGCACTTGCACTGTTTGCAGGTGTGATAGTTTCTGCCACGTAAAGCAGCACTGAGTCTGCCCTTCTTTGTGACAAGGAATTTTAGAGCAGTTTCCAGCCCACCCTACGAACACTGTAGGTTGGGGATTCCCCAGAGAGTCCTTACTCACCTTTCCCATCTCCCGTTCCCAGCTGCCGCACGAGAGGTGGGTTTGGCAGTGGTGAGAGGTGGTTTGACAGCTCTGAGGATGTGTTCAATCCCCAGCAGCTCTTGGTGCTCCAGCTCAGTCCTCCCTGGGACCGGACTGCTGCCAACTCCTGCTTAATCCCTGGCCTTGCAGGGCCGCGAGCAAAACCGCTCATGGGTACTACTTGTAAAGGCTTTTTCGGATGTGTATCAACAAGCCTGAGCACCAGCTGCCCCCACAGCAGCTCCAGTGCAGCTGCTGAGGGTGAGCAATTGCTGCTGCTACCGGGCTGAGCTGTGTTTGTGCCTTTGCTTTGGGGTGAAAGCTGCCAGTGCCAATCCCTGAGCATCCAGGCTCCTCTGGGCCACAACAACTGAATTGAATAACTGAGAGGGAAGCAAGGAAGCACTGAATTGTCTCTAGACATCTACCCAGAGACAAAGAGAAGCTCTGCTGCTGCCTAACTCCAGCTGAGATGGCTCTGAGGCTGTCTCATGCCTCAAAAGATGCTCTGTGCTGGGGCCAGTAGCACCAGGGGAGGGTTTGTGGCAGATATACAGTGGATATACAGATATTTTGTGGATATACAATGTCTCAGGTGTCTGGAAAGCGTGTGAAGTAGGAGAGGGGTGAGGGTGGGAGAGCAGGAAAATGTCAGACAAATTAAAGGTAAAGAAATCCAGCCTTGAGGTTGTGGTTTAAAGAGCCTTGTGTCTCTGCCTCTGATGCAAGGGACATGAAGTACCTGTGAGATAAGCAGCAATATTCTCTTGGGATTGTCCCCAAGTTGCTTCCTAGATGGTTTGACTTTTTCTGTCCTAACAGTGTTCCTGGCAGCAAGGAAAAATGCACAGGTCTGTTTGAAAGGGGATGCACCTCTTCAGGCCTGTAGATTTGTGGGCTATAAGCAGACCAGACCTATTTTAAATATAAATATATGGGGATTTGTTTTTTTGCTTGTTTGGGGTATATTTCTTTTGCTCTGGATAGTCTTTTAACATCCCAGTAATAGCAGAGTACAATGGCTAAACTAGGATTCCCTCATTCTGAAGAGGAAGGTACTCGAATGTCAAATACCCATGGGAGATGGAGGGAAAGGACAGAAATTTTGAATAAAAATACTTAATTGGAGCTTGTCATGGAGCAAGCTTAAAGGGGGGAAAAATCCCTTGCATTTGACTTTTAATTCCATAATATTATGGTACGAAGGGCTTAAGAGAAAGATGAAAAGGCTTTAACATTCAAGGAGTTCTCTTTTCCATAGTCAATTTGCTCCATCCAACAATAGTCTGTCTCTGCATCCACCTTATTTAACAGAGGTCATGTAAAGAAAGAAGTGCAGAAATAATTGAAATACACTCCTCTGAGGAATAACAAGTGATTTTTTTTTTCTTTCCCCTGTAGCCAAGACAGAGATAAATAATTATTTGTTAAACCTAGGATTCAACATATAAACATTAAGGAAACCCCCCCCCCCAATGTTTTCCTTGAATTTCTCACCCACTATGCTTCCATTGCCTCTAGGCAATAGCAAAGAGAAGAAAAAGTAGCAGGTTCATATTCCTGTGTTTCACCATCCAGGCATGTGGCTGAAGGCTCAATTTTGGCAGGAGCTGCTAACCTTCTCCCCTTTGCTTTTAATTTGTCCCTGCTAGTCATAAAATCTAAACTTGCAGCTGTTTCTTGTCTTTATTGCCTGCTGATTATTGTTCAGCTCTAGTTTGCCTCCTTGTATTTGTGATGAGGCACCTGCCACCGTCAGTACAGGGGTGACTGAGATAAGATGAGCTTTTTGCTTTCTGTGCCAGAGCAAGTCAGCCCACATTGGGCAGAACATCTGGTCAGAAAATACCTGTTTGCTGAAACACAAACTCTTGGTGTTGCATGGTGCTTTTGTAAGGATTTCTGACCATGGAGAGATGGGCAGAGAGAGTACATGGACCATAAATTTCTCCAGAGGTGCTGGAGAGATGTTCAATGATTCAGATGAAATTAAATGTCGGAATTCTCTCCTGGTGTTGCCAAGAAGCAGATGCTCAGCAAAGGCTAAAGCAAGAATTCCCTTGAATACCTTCATTCTTTCTGCTTTGGGCCTTCCCGAGGCAGAAGTTGTTTCTGGGTCACTGTGTTTGAAAACCACTGATGGATGGATTTATTCTTTCTCAACTTGTCCAAATTTTTCTTGAACTCTGTTACAGGGAATATTTTTTTGCATGTTTTCTGTTTATGAGGCTATAGAATGAATAATTCTGGTTTGGAAAGGTATTGAAGGCTGGTGTTGCTCAGAGCTAGGGAATAATCCCAGCTGACTTTAACAAAATTATTGGCATGCTCAATATTTGGAAGATAAATAAGCTCCTGAGTTGGAAGCACTGGGTTTTTACCCACCCTGCTTGAGATAAATGAAGGATATGTGCATAGCAACATGCTACCCCAAATACTACCAATAGTGATCTCTAAGAAGAAGACATAATGCTTTGTGTTTACAATACTGTATCCCCAGATAGAGCATAAGAAGTCTGGGTAAGACTTGGGTTCTTTCTTGTTCTAAATACTTAAACCCACTCTCTGGATCAGTGCTTGTAGCTCTGCTATCTGCAACTACTAGACAAAGTAGTTCTATGTATTCCTTTACCAGTATTATTCAGGAGGATTATGGTCTTGTTCTTCCCCTTAATTTTTTCCAATTATTCCTTCAGAGATGATGTATAAGGAAAAGTGATTTATTCCTACCTCTTATCTACAACATAGAGCTTTTGACTCCCTCTGGGAAGGTGTTTTGCACTCCACTGGGTTTGTTATTAGAAGTCAGTAAGTAATTCCTTTTTTTTTTTTTTTTCCTCCTCATCACCCTCCACTTAAGCATCTTATTCTGATCCAGTTAGGTTTGCCCAAGCATCAAGCTATAAGGTCTTAAAATAGTGGCTCCCTTAGGTAACACTGGTGTGGGAGACAGGAGTTTGATTCCTGTTTTCTTAAGCGAGAGAACTTCCTTCAGGAAATAAACACAACACCTGTGTGACCTGCATCTCTGTTGTGATGGAGAAGGTTTTCCATAATTGGCTGGAGCAATAATCTGCTGACCTTGGGCCTCTGTGATCAGCCTTACCAGCTGCTTCAGTGGGAAAAGGCAGAGACCCTCTGCTTGGCAATGAAGGAATAAATCTCCTCAGGAAAGCTCCTCTCTGATAGCTGGAGATGGGCTCTGTGCTGATTTGTGAGGATCTAAACCCTTTTATACTTAAGAGGGTGTTTATTTTGCTTTCAGGTTGCTCTATCTTAATAGTCACCTGTAACAGTGAGCTCTGGAGGTGAATGTGCAACAGATTTTAAGTTGTCTGCATTTTTCAGTCAGTGGATAGCCTCATTTGCAACTTGATGCTCTTTTCTTGGAAAGGCAACAAAAGCAGACAGATCTTTTATATCATTGTTTTTAAATGAGCTTTCCATTCTCCTACCTTCCTCTGCATCTTGGCCTCTGACTTGACAATATTGGCAGTACTTTCCAGGCATCTTGAGTGTCTCTGTTGTAAGGATTTAGGTACTAAGCTAGTCTCCAAGTGTTTAAAGTGCATTAATGGAAGATGTAAATACAGTTGATGGTGACCATCCAGACCACAGTAAGCCATTAATTAATCTCAGTGTATGTATGAGGTGATTTCCTAAAAATGGGGAGAGCTTGCAACATATCCTGGAAGCCATTAAACATTCTCAGACTAAAGATGAGAATCTAGAGGGACAAAAAAAAAGAAGGGAGTGCTTCCTTTGGAACTGCTTCTTGATAAATACCTGAAAGCATTTGAGTTAGGGATGAAGGGCCCAGCTTGGACACCAGGAGATGTGTCAGTGGATGCTCTGGCAGTGCCAGTGAAGTCTGTGGTGTGCTTTTATCTCCCAGGATTCAAGAGGGATGTTCTGCCTGTAGCAGTAAGAAGGACCAGATCTCCTGGAGTGCCTCAGGGCTCTCTGCTTCCTTGCTGGGCAGGGTACATGTGCCCGTAGGGAACTGTGTTTCATGGGGAATATGTTTTCTTATCTTCTCTGTGCTTGCCAAGGGTCAAAAATGCTATGTAAGCAGAACTATACATAGATTTGTGGATCTCTTAGAGTTGGGAAGAAAAGAGATGCTTGTATGTGCATGAGAAATAGTGCTTTTTTGTTGGCTTTAAAAATAGGTATTTTATTTCTTTGACTAATTCTAAGAGAAGCTTCCTGTATTTCTGTCCCAGCTTGCCCTGTGCTGACAAACACTTCATATGTGATAATTTCGTTTAATTCCCCACCTTTACTGTTTCCCTACTAGTCCTGGCTGTGAGGAATGCCAAACGTAGAGCTTTATGTCAAACAGACCTAATGTAAAGGAGATAAAGCAACTGTGAAGTAAAAAGTCCAGGAATTCCAAGTCCTGCAGCGTGACCAACACAGTGTCAGCATGAGCACTGCCAGTAACACTCAGCAACACCAGGGTGAGAGGTGCTGGCTGGTAAAATCTGTGCTCCTGATGAGGAACACGTGAGCAGCAAGCTGCTGAACTCCTGGTGCCTGCTCACTCTGAAACCTTTCTTTGTTCCTGGCCCTTCCTTCAGAGCTTGTGAGCCACTTCCCCTCTCCCCTGAAGAGAAGTTCTTTGGAAAACAGCATCCCAGGGCGCCGTGTTTGTTGACTTTCACGGACTTTGAGAACAAAATCACTCTGCATACCTGCAGAGATATTTTCCCCTTAACTGCTGACTCTGTAGATTTTCCCTGGGTGTTGAAAGTCATGCTGGTTTTCTTATTGAGGTCTTGTTGAGGATGCAAACCCTCAGGACAGATGTTCCTTTTGGAGGTGCTGTGTTCGCCTTTGGAGCGTGGCTGTCCTCTCTGCTGTGGCACATGTGGACTGTGCAGCAGCATCAGTGTCTCACTCCACCATGCCTGTGACAAGGACAAAGAGGGCTTTGCAGCTGCCTTTCCCTACAAGGTGGAGGTTGTCTGGACTGCTTGGAGGAGGGGATTAGCCATCATGATGGGCAAGCAGGATGGAAGGGCACTGTCACTCTCCTCTGTGTTTTCAGCTTGCTTTGCCCATTCCCAGTAAAACAGGGACTTGCCTGAGTTGAAAGGCTCAATGCCAGCTACTTGCCTGATGCCTTAAATGCCTACCTAGAAACAGAGATTAGACAGGAATAAAAGAGGTATGTATTTGAAAGGCCTTCAAAGGTTATACCCTGGGCGTCTGGAGGCTCCTGCCTCAGTGGGGATCCCAAGATGGATGACAGGTCACAAGTTCTTCACACCTTTATAGGTTTGGTCCATTTGCACATCAGCATAAATTTGCCAATTACAACTTTAGCTAATGATGGAATTTCCCCAAGCTTTCCCCCCCTCCCCAAGATGAAGGTTTACACTTTTGGGCCCAGGGCAGTCTGGGTTTCCTTGGAGAGCAAACCTGGAGAGGCTTTGTGATGTCTGTGTGAGCATAGGAGAGTGGTAGCTAATGAGGTACAAGGAACTTCAGAGTTACACCAGGCAGTACAGGACTTGAAAAAATATAAAAAGTTAAAACCTAAGGCATCAAGCCTGGGACTGAGAACTCTTGATGAACTCCTGAGAACTCCTCAAGCTGTCTGAGAATTGCAATGAAGGGTCAGATACATTTGAGTTTTTTCTCCCTCTACCCACTCCCTTTTTTTTTCTTTCTTTCTTTAAGGTAGGAAAGGCCCTCGGGGGTGTGCCTCCTCCAGTCCATAAACCCTTAATAAGGATGTCTGTGAAGTGCTTGATGCTCCATGCATACCACGGGCTGTGAAGTTGCCTTGCTTCTATAGCAACCGGTGATGTTATCAACACAGGACCAAGCAGATGTGGGAACTGCTGTGTGGCCTCCCTCCAACCCAGGAAAGGGTCAGCAGCTCTGCCATCCCTCACCCAGTGCCCCTGCTGGTTTGAGCCTTAGCAGTGTGGTCTTGGCCAGCTTGGAGCTTATCCAAAGACTTTATTGATGTGTACACTAGCAGTCTGTTAGAGTTGTCTGTGGTTTATGTCCTTTGTTTTATGTCCTTTTTGCTTGTCTGAAACGCTGATGGTGCTCAGGAGCTTTTTGTGTAATAACCACCAAGAGAGTATTGAAAACATCCCTCTGTGTGGGGGAAAACAGAGAATCTGAGAGCATGTTTCCCTGGGAAAAGATAATTTATATGTGCTTGCCAGTACTCTCTGCAGCTAAATAGCTTCTCGGTCTGATTCACCAGTATATTAAAGCTGTTCTTTAGCACTCTCAGAGTACAAAAATGGCTTTATAGCAGATCAAGTAATCACTGGAGAGTATCTCCTGGTGTTGGAGGACCTTATGTCTGGTATGGTTGTCATGGTAGCTCCAGCTGTAAGCATCGGGGATAAATCCAGTGAGAGATCCAGCATCAGTTTCTTTGTAGGATCACTTCCTTCTTGGGATTTGCAGGTTGTTTTGGGCCTATCTGTTACCCTGACTTTTAGTAGGGAGAGGTATAGAGCTCAGGTAGACACTGTAATCAAAAATCTTGTATAGAAAACAAGGATTGCTTTGTTTTTTTTCTTTTCTGTGGAATGTTCCTTGAATGAATTGTAGAATTGGGCTAAGTTGTTTCAAATTTAATGTATAGGTTTCCATTTTAAATTGCAATAGCTAATCGTTAAAACTAAATGATCACTCTGGGTTTGAAAGCAATTTAGTTGTATGTATATTTTCACTTCTCTAAATGTGTGTATTTATTTTTATGTAGAGAAGTATTAATTTTCATAATGACTGTACTAAGTCTGAGAGCAATTCTGGTGAGGGGGATTAAATTTGATTTGCAGGCTTGAGCTCAGTCAGTACTGCATGGAAACAGAACCCAGGTGTTCCTCTTCATTTTGCTCTATTTTAGCAACACTGCTGCTTTTAACTGTGAATTCTTAAATACATTGTCTAGTTAATGTGAGTAACATTCCTTGTATACAGTGAGTTTACATCATGCAAAACAATTAAAGGTAATGTGTAACAGGTTTGGCATGGATGAGACTGTTGCAGCATTGGAAGACAGAAGTCTTGATGGCACTGTGCACCTTGCACGTAGCAGATCCACTGTGGAGGGCTTTTATATTTCTTTTAAGCAGCACTATAAGCAACTTTACTCCTATAACTTAGCATTTTTTTCCCCAGACTGCACACCACAAGTGTTCCCACCCCCAATAAATCCAGCAGACTATCACTTAGAATACTTTTTATTAGTTTCTAAAATCAGTCAGTAACAGCATTCTCCTGCTAATAAAGTTCAGTATATGACTCTTTTTAGACAGAAAAGATCTTAAATTTTGACTAGAAGGCATGACTGAAAAAGGCTTAGTAAATTAAAATCCATGACAAGCACCAATGCTTTATTTTTAATGGAAAGAAAATCGTTCTGTAGATGCTTCTCTCCATGCCTTAATTTTGAGCTCTGCAATATTTATTGGCTATGACATTGAAGAATAATCATGTCTGCTACTTTGCCTGTGTTTTTAAATGCAAGGATGGAGGTGGTGTGTGAGCACCACAGTTATTGCAGCCAGCTCCTCCAGGAGAGGTAACGGTGTGTGGTCCTCTGGCTCAAGTCATTAATTTAAGGTACAGCCTGTTGCATGCTCTGCAGTGATCACATGTCCCTGCTGGGACACACAGCCCAGGAATGGCTTCACCCAGCACAATCAGCCTTTGGGCTGGGTTGGTTGCTGCTGTAACCCCCCAGGCCACTTACCTTTTCTCAAACACATATGTCATTTGGTTTGAAGTCTTTTTTAATGCTTGTTTTGGGGTTGTTTTTTTTTTCTTACTGAAGACTGCAAACAAAAAAGTCACAGTATTTTTGTTGCTCTTGGTACTGACATTTGTAGTTTTTATTTTGTCTTACCTTGGTGGTAAGACAGTCCTCAAAACAGTAGAATTACCAGCAGAAATATTTCTAACCTCTAGAAAGCAACATTCAAAGAACATGCAGCCTTTTCTGTTTCTGGGGAAAAGCTGACTGTCCCAAACAGCACCCAATGCTTTTTCTCTCCCCTGCTCTTAAGAGTATGTCCTGAGCAAATGCTGGTTTGACTGCATGTTAAATCCCTCACTATATTTTAATTCACTTGAAGCTTCATTTACTGTTTTTAATACAAGCCTAGGTCATACTGGGACCAGCAGTTCCTTGGCATTTTTAGTGTGGCTTCTACTCATGTGATGACTGGTCATGTCTTGTCCTCTTGAAGGCACCAATTCTGCCATTCTTCTCTTGTGTGAGGAGCAGGAGCGAGAGCTGAGAGGACAGAAGAGGGTTCTAAACCACCTCCTGTGGCCCTTGGGGACAGCCAGGAGCTTGCATGGCTCACAGAGTAATTTCAGAGCTGATTGTCTTCTACTTCCCCAATGTGCCTGTGGCTCTTTGGAAGCAGTTAAGTCACAGAATGATGTCCTCATCCACAGTCCCCTTGGCACCTCTTTTCACCATTCCATCTGTTTTCTGGTGAGTAGAGAGGAGAAAAATTATGTGGTGGGACTGTAGGACAGTTGAGAATAAAGGCCAATGTTATTTACACCTCCAAAAGCGCAGCAGAGAGAAGCTGGACTTGATCCTGAATTTGTTTCTGGAGCTGCTGGACTGGTGCTCCTCGTTCCTTGAACTTGTTCCTGCAGCTCCAGCTATGGCTCTGGCTCTGTTGTTTTCCAGGCAATCCTTTTTCTTCCAGTTGAACCAAACCCCAGGTTTCTAATGCTCACCATGGCAATCCTGGCTGTCCAAACCTTCGGATTCTAGCCCTGTTAAATCTGAAGAATTCAACATCTGAAGGTGATTTCCCACCTGGTTTTGTCAGCTGATGCTCTGCTTTTTGAGTTCAGGTGTTTGTGTATGCAGACAAAGCCTGGAGTTGTTGTTTTCCAGATTCTCTACTATTTCTTGGGTCATCATCCAATTACACTAATTAGCACAGGACAAAGCTGATATAACCAGGCAGAGATGTTACTTGAAAATGAGTTAATGGGGCCATGATTTAGTGGTGGCCTTGGCAGTGTTAGGTTGATGGCTGGCCTCAATGGTCTTGGAGGTCTTTTCCATCCAAAACATTTCTGGGATTCTGTAAGAAATCTACTCTGACCTAAAGATTTCTGAGGTGTAATCTTTAACCAGCTGGGAGGGAAAGGCAAAGTCTGACCTACTGGCTTCCCTTAATACTCTCTTCTTAAGCCTACCATTGACTTCAGTCATCATGACTGCACAGTTTGAATAACAAATTAAGATTTTTTTAACTGGCAATATGTTAATAAGATTATTATTTACTTGTATACCTACATAAAAAAAAGAAAAGCTACCAGTACTGGCTTGAGATTTTTTTTTGTGCACTGAATGGTACATAGACTGAATATTGTGGGTTTGGTTAGTCCTATAAAAAGTAATTTTCCAGTCATCTGTGTATCCACACACTTAGAGTTGGAAAAAAGCCTTAAAATTAATAATTACCAGCTCAAATATTTGTAGCAGGCAAACATCCCAGGCAAGTCTTCCAGCAGTATTGCTGACTGGAATTGAAAAATGCATTCTTCTTAGGTTGCCATTTACCTCCCCTGGATTTGCTTGGGATTGTTACTCCCTTCCCCATCACTTATTTTCAGTCTACCCTTGCATCCTCTCCCTGGGTGGCTTTTGTACCTGTGGAACAAATTCCTTGGCTGATATGAGGCTTACTTTACTGTCAGCTGCCTTCTTTGCCCTAATTTCCTTTGGCATTGTCCCTAATCTAGAAGAAATCTTCAAGGCTGGCAGTTGCAGTTGCTCTTGAAAAGTGAAAGATGAAAATGTTGTAACCTGATATAATTAATACTCAGTGTGTTGCTTTGCTACCAGCACAGATCACTAAGCTGCTCAAATCTTGTGTTGGTGGGAAAACACTGGATAAAGAAGAAGCAAAAGTGAAATAAATTTTACATGTGTAAAAGTTTAATGCATTTTAATGGAAATGTAGTAGTCATACTGTTTAACTAGGAGCTGTATCAGGAGGATTAAATTGCTGAAAGAAAGTATTTCTGATAAAGGGGAATTTCTGTTAAGGGAAAGTATTTCTGTTAAGGGAAATCCAAACGAATGTGTGCACGTGTGTTACTCCTTCAATGCTTTCCGGGCTTGCTTTTAATGAGACTTTTATCATAGCTAATACAGGGAAATTTAGAGCCACTTCTTCCCTCTTGTCAAGCTGTGGGTCTGAAATTTGCCAGCTGAGGTGTGGCTCATCATGTAATAAATGTTGGCGCTCGATTTCCACTCTGATAATTTTACAGCCTGCTTTGTTTGACAAGTCCCTCATGTACGTATGTTTGTTTAGTTATTGCAGTTTCACAAGCTACAAATGAGGCTACACGCTGACCAAGTCGTGCTGAAACAAGAACAAGGGGAGAACCAGCGCTTGAATCAGCAAGTTGCCAGTCTGTCAGCTGAGTTTATGGCTCTGCAGAAAACGGTGAGATCGATAGAAGGATAATAGAGGCTGTTGGAATGTTTGAGCCTTGGGAAGCAGGTTAAACCACTGATTTTTATGCAGTTGAGGTTTTGCATGGGCACGTTTTCTTCTGCGTGCCTCAGAACATAATTCACTGTGCGAGTAACATTGTAATGCTGTTTGCTTGGAGATATTACGAAAAGATAACCTGGAGTTCTCAGTCACACATGGTTCTGGAAAGCTTCCAAATACAACATTGCTGTACCTAGAATAATCCAGAGGGGACTTGGGGAAACTACTGTGGGTTTTTTTTTTTCCCTTTTAAAAGGAGTTGAAGTCTGATACATGTTTTAAAGGGAGATTATTGAGCAGTTATTTAAAATGTGGGAGGCGCTTGACCTTTTCATGGCTGGAGAAGGCAAAAGGCTTTTGTTGTGGGCAGTAAGACAGGCCCTGCTCTTTATGACTGCTGCTCCAATAAATTGCATTCTGGTAGATTTTACACATGAATAGTGTAATACATTTTTTGTACAGTATAAATCTATGCAAACAATGTGCCTAATTTTTCAGTAGTTGCACATGGATGCCTATAGTTTTTATACCATCTTGACACAGATGAGCTACAAAATGTCTGAAACCTGGCTGTTTTGCATTAAGTGTCAGTAATTATCCCCCCCACCTCCAAAAAAAGACTGGTTTTGGTCAGATCAGTGCATAGGTAGGGCATGCTGTGTGTGGAATCCTCAATGGAATGGTCCATAAGGATGAAACACTGCTCAGTTTAGACTCAATGCAGGGTTTTTTGTAGCTCTGTCCTCGAGGATCTATTGTTGACTGCAAGTGAAAGTTCATCTTAACTCCAAGTGCTGGGCTTGGGGTCAGGATGCAGGACTGGGCCAAGCAGCAAGAGGCTGAGGATTCTGCCTTGCTGTGTCTCTGGAGGCAGAGTACCTATAGGCTGTTAGTGTTGAATGCTTAATATTGAAGTTTTCAGTGCACAGGGGAAGAGCCAAAGGCTGTTCTTCATCTGTTCAGCAATCTAAAGTCTTGATACTCCTGCAGCTTGTTTGGCTTGTGTCAAACATCTGTGTAGACTCCAAAACAAAGAACTGTTTTCAAGATTTTGTTTTGAAAAGCATCACATGCTCATTTAAAGGGAAGGTAGAGGTGCTGGTGGAAAATCTTGACTGCACATGGTCTTAATGTTTAACTCCTGAAACATGTGTAGACCAAGCACTGGAAGCAGGAGAGGAGTCAACTTTGGTAAAATATGTAATTGCCTGTATTAAAAGGCCAGGACTGACTTAATCCTAAATTTGCTTGCCAAAAAAGTTAAGAATCAAGTTGTTCTTAGATGGATGTCTGTCTTCCTCCTGTAACCAATGCAGTGGGAATAACCTATTCTAACTTAAAATTCCCAGAGCCTTCTCTGTCCTCTCATTAGTCATTGGAATGGTACATGTAGCAAGTCATTTCTGATATCTGTTGGAATGTAAGAGGAATAATTTCATTCTCTGTGGGGCTTTCCCTTTGTCTGTAGAGGGTGCTTCAATGCCCAGTGGGTTCAAGGAGAGGTTTGGCTTTGGTGTTTCTCATCTGGTGAGGATATCTTCTAGAGGAGGTAGCTGAGGATGTTGTCCTCCTTATTCAGATGTGTAAAATGCTTAAAGTGAGGTTGTGCAAAACCTGCATTTTGTTTAAAAGTGGGTTAAAACCCTAATGAATGTAATTTAAAAGATACCTTTCATCTTGGTCCGGACAAGATCAAAGCCAAATTACACTAGTATTTGTGGAACAAATGAGGTGATGTCTCTTTGGAGGCAATAATGCAACTGGAAAACAGCTTTTGAGCCTATTGGACTAAATTTTCTACTCGGGGTATCGAGTCCCACATGAATAGTGCTGTGCTGCACATACAGGATTTTTGTAGAGTAAGGTAGAAACAAAGAGGGTGATCTTTAAACATCTTTGCTTTAAACTAAGGTATGTCTGGCAACACAGAAAAATGTAGTCAGGTAAATGGCAAAAGAACTGTAACAATTTCCTCCAACTTGGTACAAGCTTATTGCATCAGTTTGTTAAATAATAAAAAAATACTCATTCATCAAAAATGCCTGAAGTACTCCCAGCACCTAAAAATGTTTTTGTGCTTTTTTAAAAAAGCATTTTCAGTATAAATGTGATGCCTGCACAATTATAGGCTGTTGGCTGCCTGTGTTTACAAGCGTAGCCCTATAGCAGTGCCAGCTGCTGTGTCTCCAGGCTGCACTCTCAGGTCAGGAGAAGCTGCACCCTGGGTCCTGTCAAGCCTGATGTCATTATCCGTGTTGCATGGCTGGAAATGAGACTTCCACTACCGAGAAATGCTTAAATGTTCCAACTAGAGTAGGGCAGAGTGCAGAAGAGCAATCTGAGCTCCCTCCATCCTGAGGGTGATGCTGAGGCACACCTGCTTCCTGAATTTCTGCTAGCAACCCCAGAAATAAAAGGTAGATCTCTGCACTGCTCAGCTTGGATGCTGTAGTTTAACTTATTTAAAGATAGGTGTGCTAATCAAAGGCTAATGCAGAGGCTGTTGGAAAAAATGTCGAGACAAAGGGCTAATTTCCACTAGTTTTCTGTATGGGGTCTTCAACTTAAAAGGATTATGTTCAGAGAACTGTGATGCCAGTAGTCTTTCCAAATTTATGTGCCTGGTGTTTTCAAGGATGGCTCTGCTCTCCTTTGGTAGGGAATATTTTGTTTTCCTGCAGGCAGAGCAGTACTTTGTCTCAGGAGCTGGTGTTTGATCATACAAACATGGAATGGTTTGGGTTGGAAGGCACTCTAAATATCATCCAGTTCCAACCCCCTGCCATGAGCAGGGACACCTTCCACTATCCCACATTGCTCAGAGCCCCATCCAGCCTGGCCGTGGACACTGCCAGGGATCCAGGGGCACCCACAGCTTCTCTGGACAACCTGTGCCAGGGCCTCACCACCCTCACAGGGAACAATTTCCTCCTCATATCCAATCTAACCCTGCTCTCTGTCAGTGTGAGGCCATTGTCCCTTGTCCTGTCACTCCAGGCCCTTGTCAAGAGTCTCTCTCCATCTTTCCTGTAGGCTCCCTTCAGGCACTGCAAGGCCACAATGAGGTCACCCCAAAGCCTTCTCCTCTCCAGGCTGAACAATCCCAATTTGCTCAGCCTTTCCTCACAGCAGAGGTGTATGAAGAACAGATGTAGAAGCAGTTTCTTGTGGAAGGACAGCAAACTCTGCATTTCAAAGATCTTCAAACTCAGACCCTTAAAAATGTTTCCCTGGCAAACGCTGACCCGCTCTCAGAAACACCCCAGAGAGTTTATGGTCAGACAGTGGCACCTCTGGTGTCAGCTTCCCTTTTGGAGGAGACATTAGAGACAACTTTATCCTTGCCCTGCAAATCTGCAAATCCCTGCTTCCAGGGGCACCCAGCAGCAAGGAAAGGAAGGAGGTCCTAAGAAATCCATCTGAGCCTTGTCCTGGACCCTGTGAGCATTGATGAGTTTTGTCTTAGGAGATGAGGAGCCACCTCTCTGGGGGATGTTTGTTAACACAGCAACAAAAAGAGCTGCAGAAAAGACGTGTTGGTGTGCAGGGAGAAGGGCTCTGGGGCACTTAGCTAATGTCTGCCTAAGGGAAAAGAAATGAGACTTGCAGGAAACTTGACAAACTGCACTGACAAGTTTTTCTAGTGATTAGAGCATTTTTAGCTAAATGGTACTATGAAGAGTAAGCTCATAAAAAGAGGAAGTGAGATTTGATCAGATACTCTCAAAAGTTAACTTTGAGTCATCTGACTGCATCTTAATGTGGTTCAGTAAATGATCAAACCTCATGGTTCAGATTCTCTTAAAATAATATTTTCAACTCTGAGAAGCAATAGATTGCTAAAATAATTGAATCTAAATGATGTTTTAGCTTGTTTTAGTAAATATTTAATTGAATCAGGGAAAATAATTTTATGAAGCAGTGCTTAGAGCAGAACTGCCCAAACATGCCACTAATGACTTAAAAATCAAAAGGAAGAGTGTTCTAAGTCAGCGTATCAGAAGTTAGATTGTTTTTGAGTTAGGATAAAGACTGTTCTCGTGGGTAAAGAACTGTGCTAGGTTAGGATACTGTACAGTGTGTGGTGAAATAATCCAAAGATGCTCTCGTGTCATGGTGTGCTGCATCACTTGGGTCAGTTTTTGGCTAAAAATGTGTTGTAGACATCACAGAGGGTGCATGTATCTTGATGTACAGCAAGAAAACCCATCAGCTCTCTAGAACAGATTTCTCTTTCCTCTAGATTTTGCCTCTGGAGGCAACCACACTTTATACAGTAACATAAGGCTTCTAAAGCAAAATGCAGTTTGTATGGTTTATATGGTTTAATATAGTATTGAAATAATAACTAGCATGTTTGTAGCTGGGAAAAGTTTTGGGGTTTTTTTTTTACTGAAGTTTCATCTCCTTTGTAGCTGGGTAATTTTTTTTAACAGGAGTTTCACCTCCTTACATAATGAAGAAGCATGAAATCCCAGTAAAACTTCTGAGATTATTTTGATTCCATGAAGTCCGGGAAATATAAAAGCAGCCTTTCTCAGGGTATCCTGTTACTTTAATCAGCCAGAAGAAGACTGGGTATTTTGTGAGTAAAAGCAAGTTGTAAGACTTAAATCCCACACTGGTTTTGGAGCTTTGTTTCTATTGTAGCTGAGCTAGTTTGGCTTTACAAATATAAGCCAATATCGGTGGTGTAAAACTTTTCTGGGTGCATTTGTGACATTTTAAAGTTTATTTGCACTTACAATTGTATTTTAGAGTCTGAAGTCAACCAGTCCTTACAATTGTAATAAATTTGGTTTAGGATGTGGATGCTTGGCAGACTTTCTTTGCATTGCTCTGGTGGGCTTGGTGTGTGTGAGATATCTCTGCAGCTCTGTATTTGTTTCCCTGCCCTAGATTTGGTTGTTGGTGGCACATAGAGAGAGAGTCACAGTTGTTTTGTGGTCTGACAGCTCCATGTGTGTGAGGAGTTGGTGTCTGGTGTGAATTTTGGTGACTGTTCTGTGAATTGTCTGTGTATGCTTTTCCTCTTCAGTGGCATCATTCTGGATGTGCATTTCTGCATCCTCTAGTAAAGCCTGGGTGAACCCCATACAGCAGCAGTCACCTCAACGAGACCAAAGGTGCTGGCAGCCCTGGAGGCTCTGCCAGAGGTGTTTTCAGCCCCCAGGTTTGCACTTGATGGAACAGACCTGCACCAGGATGAGGGTGGAGAGCAAAGCAGGTTCATGGTTGCACTAGGGATCACAGGAGAAAATGGAAAAAGCAGCAGCACCCTTAAGAGAAGCTCTTCTTCAGGGGTGCCCAGGGCTTTCCCAAGGGAGAATCTCCTCTTCTTTGAGGACAATCCTGGAGATTTCAGCCAGGTGAGCCCCTTGCAGACAGTGAAGTCAACGTGGAGCTGGTCTGTGTGCAGTAGGATGCTGTGGAATGCACAGAAAATCCACTTGGCAAGAATGGATCCACAGTCTTTGCCAATGGTTTTGTCATGGTAGTCTGGATGCAGTTAAGAAATTATTTGTTCTGTTCAATTTGGTGCACTGTAACTTAGGTGTCACCCCTTGGCTTTCCGAGGTGAGCTTCTAGCCCACCTAATCTGACTTTTCCTGAATGCTAAACTGCCTCCAAAAATTATTACTAGTGTGCTTCTTAATAATTGTTATAGGCAAGATTTACCCACCCCATCAAACACACTTGCAAGGATGCTCTTGCCTCCTCCCTTCCCAGGGCTGTGATATTATATATTCATAATGACAAAGCAGGAGCAAGCCTCAGCTGCAGATGTTCTCCTGTATCTTAGCAGGACTACTGCCTGTACCTGCCACTCCAAATAAAGACCAGGCTTAAATGATGCTCCAGGAACGAGGCACAGCAGGGAGGAAACCTGCAACATAAAGCTGAGTAGCTGGCAGAACAAGTGAAATGCACAGCACATGTCCTGTGTGTCATGAGATGGCAAATGCAATCCTCTTTAGGACTAAACAAGAGGACGCATGTCATGGAAATGCAGTGGCTGCATCTCATTGTGGGTTTCTTTTTCCAGCAGCAGAATGCATTACAATCACCTGGAAATTTAGTCTGTGTTAGAAAAATTCTTATTTTTTGTGCTGATTTTCTTCTGAATTATGCTTAGGAACCGAATTCTTCTGCTGCAATTGCAGCGAGTGGTAGAAATGAGACATCCCTGGTGTGAGACACTGCAGTGTGCTAAGAAGTGATGCAGGATAGACCTCACAGTAGTGTTTGGATTGCAGAGCAAGTCAATACATCTGTCTCTGGATGTTGCCATCCATCTGTGTTTATATGAATTCTACTGGTGAGGAACCAAAAATTCCAGGGGCCTAACTATACCCTGTGAAAATTCAGCAGCTCAACCTCTCTTTGTGACTTGCATGCCCTACTGGCAGACACAAATGCTTGGATGGAAAATTGGAACCATTCTAAATTAACAAAAAAACCTTTCAGGGAGGGATTAGACTACAGCCTCAGGAATACCTTTTTTTTGGGTCTCTTTCCTCTGCAGAGGCTGTTGGTGTGTTCTTGACTTCCTTTATCTGCTACAGAGCTGAGCTAATTTGTTGCAGGTCAAGACCTATAAGTCTCTCTGTTTCTCTGCTCTTCTCTTTGTGGACAAGAGAGATGGAAGGACAACTCAGGGGGGAGCTTGGTTACACCCTGCTTCTTGATCAGGGCACGTGGTGAAATTCTTTATGAAAGGAGGTAACGATTTTTATCTCTTTTGGAGGTAGATGGGAAAAAGAAGAAAGACAAATCACTGTGATTCTGCTAAGCCACGAGCAATATGAGGAGTTTTTTCCATTTGTCTTCTTGAGCAATGATGCGAATAAAGCAAGAAGTCAGTAGCTTCTTCAACAATGCTCTGCCCATTCCCACTCCCCCACTCCTGCTGCCTGGCAGTATAATACCACTTGTATTTCCCATACTTCTTCTCTGAGTGATGTCTCAATGACCTGCTCAGAGCTGAAGAGCTTAATTTTCAAATAGTCTGCTCCATGGGTGGTGTTCTTGTGTGGCTCTGCCAGCCCCAAGAATATGGACACCCATTGCTGCAGCTGTGACTTTTTTCTTCAGCCGACTGGAGTTACTCTGATTTATATTTCTGCCTGACCAAGGGATTTGGATTTTAAAATAATCTCATGGGAGGAATCCCAGTTAGCTAAATGCATCTCACTGACGCTGATATTCTGGGGCTGGGTCTGTGGTGATAAATTTGCCATGCAAGTTGCTCTTGGGTAAGTGGAGCCCATGAGACGATGCCGTGTGCAGGCTCCCAGCGCTTTCTGCTCCTTTTGTGTGTCGGAGGGCAAATTTTAGGGGAGGTAAAAAGAATTATGAGACTTTCTAGGAATTTTTTAATAAAGTTTTTTGGCAAAAGATGGGGTCCCGTCAAGAAACATTTTTGTTTGTGGTACGTTATTTCTAGGTTGCTGACAGCATTTCCACTTCCAGAACTGGATTACTAAAGATGGGATAGTGTTCAATTTAGTGAAAAATCTTCTGATTTTCCAATAAATTAGAAGTGCCTGCCTGCATGTACATGCACATACATGTGCTTGTGTGTAAAAGCTGCATTTCCCAGCTGTAATGAATGCAGTTCTTGTCTGTTTGGTTGTGTGGAATCCTTTTTAGTGATACCTGTACTCTCCCTTTTCTATAATGAAATCTGTGGTCCTGAGAAGGAAGAAGAAGGAAGAAGAAATACAGGGTTATGTTTTTAGGATACTGGTCAAAATGCTCCTTCTAACCAAATTTCTGACTTCAAGTCATCCAGTGGCAGTGTTTATTGCTGAGAAAGATGACCTCAAATAAGAGAGAGGAAATCAACACTAGTTGAAAAGCAGTATTTGTGATACTGTTGGGTTTTTTTTTGTATGATTTCTGAATTCAGTGGCTGTCAAATGTTTTAAAGTGGCTTTCATTCATTTATAAAGCATCACCTTCTACTCTGAAGAACTGACCAAGTAAGAATGCAGGAACTTCAAATCAGAAACTTCTGCTTGGAAGGAAAATATTTACCTGGAGTTGGAATGAGTCTGGCTACTACAGTCCTGGGATTTGTTAGCCATGGTGTGCTCCAGCCCCTTTGGAATACACTGTTCTCACCTTTACTCGTGCTGAGTAAAGGTGTTTTAATGTCAGCAAGGTTTGCTACTGCAGACCTTGCATGACAATTACAGAATTCAGCTCTCTCTCTAGCATGCATGTACTCAAGGATATTCTGCCTTTGGGTTGAATAATTGCTCACTTTAAATGTTATATATGCATTTGTGGTGAGTGTCTACATATGGAGGTGGGAGGGAGGAATGGGTAGGCAAAAGATGTAATTATTCAACAGAAGCCTTAGCCTTGCATTATAAATATGGATCATGACTTGAGGAGCCTGAGGACATAATATATTCATCTTCTGCTTGAATATCTACTTTTAATCATAGATTTGCCTGAAAGTCCTTACGAAAGATGTGCACTGACATTTAAGGTCCTTGTGACGTGTGCATTGTCCATGTGCAGAGGCTCTTGTAGCAGAGGGGCCGAGGACCAGGGGATGCTGAGTTGGAACAAGGCCAGTGTGCCTTTTCCAAGGAGAAAAACTTTCTATGTACCAGAAAATGCCTATAGGTGAGGCAAGCACATGCTTAGCATAAATGTCAAATCATTCAGTTGAAAGGAGGCAATTTCTGGAGGCATCAGTGTGGGCACTGGGGAGTGGGCTGGCAGCAAATGTGGATTGTGTCCACAGCCACAGCTTTGGGTGGGCTGTTTAACCTCCTCCCACCCAGCTCCTCTGCTGGATGCATCTGTCCAGCCTCAGGAGCTCCCCCAAAGAGCAAATGTGCAGCTGTGGAAGGGCAGAAGGAAGGCAGGAGAAATGGAGGACGTTCAGCAGCCCTGCACCTCCTACATGGCAGTGAAACAGGTGCGAGCCATGTGTAAGGAAGAGGCATTCAAATGGCCTCCTGTCCCCGTTGCTGCAGAGGCAGAACTCCCAGAACACAGCCTGTGATTATCTAAAGTCTGCATAGTAAGGATTTGGTATTAGCCTTAAGGCTGTCCTATAATTAAAGTTGAGTGCTGGCAGAGTTAATCAACAGCTTTGCAGATCATACACCTCTCTGTTGCATATTTGTGATAGGCAACCACGAGTCTTATTCTGGTAAAAAAAAAAAAGTTATTTTCTCCCACTTACAGTTTTGAATATAATGGTTAAGAGAGATTTCTGCAATAGAGTGCCTGCAAAATCCCAGATATAACTTGCTGTGATATCTTATTAGACATTAGGCTATGTCTTGTACACAGTTATTCCCATAGCTCAACTCTTGAGTAATTTTGCTATTTGACCCAGCTTGTGGTGTTGCACTGAAGTGGAGCATCTGAGTGTGTGGCTGTTTGTGGAATGGGTGCTTGCCTTTGCACGGTGAGTTCTGGGATCTTAACTGAGATAAGGCTTTGGCACTGCTCTGGCAGAGATATGCAATAACTCTAAATTAGTTACTCTCTAGAAAGAAAGAAGAGATGATGAGGAGTATGCTGGCTTGTGGTCGCTCAGCTCATGAGTAAACATCTTTTCTCTTTTGCTTTGGCTGCAGAGTTTAGACTCTGTGGATCAGATGAGTGTAGGTGTTCATGTGTAAGGCAGAAGATCAACTTACGGAGCCAGAGGCCCAATAAGTAAAATCAGAAGTTTGATATCAAGAGACTTTTGTCTGGAAATGATGAGCTTTGTTAACCAATGTCATCCAAACCTTTCCCCGTGCTGTGAGAGAAACATCACATGTGGCAGCAGCGTCACTGTACGTGTGTTGTCTTCACAGTCTGTCTGGTGTTAGTCATACATTTCACTGGCAAATGATGCATATGAGGTCTCTTCTCACTTGGGTTACTCAGGATTTCTTTAGAGCAAACTAGGGACTCTCCCCTGAAGAAGCTCCTAAAATTTACAGCATAATTACTCAGTAATGTTGCAGAAGCCAAAGACTGAAATTATTGAGGAGCAATTAGAAATTTCCTTGAGGGAGCAGGCGTACTATTAAGGGATGAAATTTGATGAGACAACTGACCTTTACTTGTTCCTAAGAAAAGAATGAGGTTTTTTTCCCCCTCCCCTCCCAGTTGCTGGTAGGGTCAGGAAACACAGCTATAGATCTGTGTGTGTGATACATTTAGTGAATTATTGCTTCAGCACTGTACTTCTAGAAGAAGCAACCGTGTAAGGTCCTGTTTGGATACACAAGTAGCCTCCTGAAGGAGCCCTTTCCCAGGCCCGGGATGTCCTGCTACTGACAAACTCCTGGCAAGCCTGGAGTGCTGCCATGGGCATGTTACCTGTGTTCAGCATCCTGATCAGCTAGGGGACAGAATGGGAGGGCAGTGCCAAGCCTGCTGCCTTCCAGCAGCATCTGTATGTTGTTCTACCAGCCAGCAGAACCCAGGGGACCAAGAGGCCAGAACATTTTTGGTTTTATTTCAGTATTCCCTTGGAAGTGCTGTGCTGAGTCCTGTAAGCGAGGAGAACCAGCACAGCTCATGCAGAAACACATGGACACAGTTCTCTCCTACCAAAAGAAATTGCAGTTCCAGCAGGAGGGATTACACAGGCTGCTGTGTGCTTTGTTAATTCAGTTCTATTTGAAATCTCACCTTTTTTCCTACTTTAATGTATTTAAATAAGGAGCATTAAAATAGTTCATTTAAAAGGGAAAACAAAAGCCAGCAGTACAGATTTTATCTTCTTGAGGGCTTTAGCAGTGGAAAGAATTCTCTTCCTGCCCTGTAAAGCAGATGCTGAAGCTGTAAATAAAATGCAGACAACTTTTGCCCCTACGATGGACAGAGTCCTGCTTTGTTAGCACAGTTTCTTCTACATCTTGCAAGCCTTTCTGTGTTGTGTATCTTGATAGTTCAGGATTAGGCTGGAGACAGTTCCTCTATCAGCTTCTCTGTCCTGAGCATCTGTAGATCAAAGGTGTAAGGAAGAGACATATGTAAGCAAAATACAGAGCCAAGAGGAAAGTGCCACATTTGTTATTTTTTCTTTGGCAGAGCCTCTATACACACGCTAATAAATGTTTCTGTGCCTACTTTCAGTAAGTGAGAAACGAAGAGGACAGTGGTGCCTGGTTGTTGGAGGAGGGATGGGATATCTGAGGTATAATCTCAGGCATTCCCCTGGCCCATGCCTCAGTAACTGTGTCTAGGATAGCTCAGTAAAAGGGGAGGGTGTCCTTTTTGTGCACTTTGGGGCCTACAGGTGCTTTATTGCTGTGAAATGGTGCTGCCGAGTGTTGCTTGGAGTTTGGGCACATGCCAGCTGATCCACTAAAACAAAGACCTCTTCCTGCAGACCCAGTGGCAGCTGGGTGTGTGTTTGGTGTTCCAGGTGTGCTCTTTACTGAGGGATAGGAAGCTTCTGGACGGCTGTATTGACTGTCCATGTGGTGACTGACAGCTTGGCCCTAAGCAAGATGAAAGGCACTGCACTGCAGAGTGCCAGGAGGGGATGATGAGTGTTTTGGAGGCTTTCCCTTTGAGCTTGCAGAGCTGCCTGAGGGAGTCTGACTGGACAGTGTGCACTAGGACAGGTCCTAAAATGTGCTGTGTCCCCAAAGCTGCTGACATGTCTGGTCATGCTGGGATTTTTCCTGTTGTGGCCAGGTGCTGGCATGTGAGGAAGCAAGTCAGCACTACACTGCAAGCAGTCATCTGCTGTTGGCTTGTGAAATGGAGAGTCACTGTCAGAGAGGTTATCCAAAATAGCATCAAGGGCTGGATAGGAAACGGAGCTGGCTTTTATCCTGGGCTATGTTAATCCCAGCAGTATTTCTTTATGCTTTCTGTTAGTAACCAGGCTACTGTCCACACAGTTGTGTGTTGTTTGTGTAGCACCATGGGGAGGATTTGATAAGGACTGAGCCCAGAGCAGCCCATGGGCTCCAGTGTCACAGGGAATTTTCCACAGATTATTTCTGTGGAGATTGCTTCAAGCTCTTGATCACTGTTTCTCTACCAGTGCTACAGAACCTCGTAAGGAGACCATGAAAGAAAACTGCACTTAAATTACAGAATCAGAGAATGCTTTGGATTGGAGGGGACCTTAAAGATCATCCAGTTTCAACTGTTCTCTATTAATTGTGTAAGATATATATATATAGCTATATATATATATATGTAAAACGGATTAATGCAGTTTCAACTGTTCTCTATTCATTGTGTAAATATATATATATATATATATGTAAAACAAATTAATGAATAGAAAATATACGGAGACCAGCTCCTACGTCTTGATGGATAAAAACCAGCTCTTGGGCAAGTGTCTGTGGGTGAGAGAGTTGCTGAGTTAGTATAGAACAGAAAAAGTGCCCATTGAGCCAGGTGGGGAAAGGTTAGTGAATTTAAGATTGGCAGCAGGTTGTGACTTTTAAAACTGAGCCAGAAAGGTGTGAGCAGTCCCAGTAAGCACTCAGAGGTTTGTGTGTGGCACCAGTTGTCATTTCTCACCTTGCCTGATGCTCAGTTTTGTAGAGCAGTGTGTCTGCAGCACTGGAGTTCTCATTCTCTAATTTTTTTCTGCTGCTTCTCTCAAAAACAAATGTATGTCAGGAACTGACTGACTTGGAGAGACTTCACATGACTCTACTATGTACATCATGGGGAAAAAAAATCTTCAGGTACTCAGAACAAAATACTTCTATGCTTGGATCTGCTAAATTGAAAAGGTGTTCCCTTTATATCCATATTCCCTTTTCCTCTCCTCTTGCCAGATGCCACAAAAGTACAATCTCAAAGTGATAGGTATTTTGTGGGACAGCAAACATGTTTCCTAATTGGACTTTGCCCTAGTTCAAACATGAAATCCAAGCACTCTCAGCATGGGTAGAGTGGAAGGTTCAGGTTTGGATTTAGCTTTGAAATTCAGACCCTGTATTAATGAAACAATTCTAATCTTTCAAGGTTTTAGCCTAATTTTTTCGCTTGACTCTTGTTCAAAGGAGAGATTTTCAGATTGCTGCAGGCTGTGAGGTACTTCTGCCAACTTCTTCTGTGACATGGACAATAAACAGCTTCCTGGCATGTGGGCAATGTGCACAGAAATGCTCAAGTGTGGGAGTGAAGCATCTCTGGAGATACTCATGGTCTCTTATCTTCCTCTAAAGTGCTGTCATTGGCTGCTCCTGGTGTTCTGTACCTGAGCTCTCAGTTTGTCACAAGTGGTTTCCTAGGATTTTGTACTCCAGTGAAGCACTGGGATGAGTATTATAGGAGCTTTCTGCATTTCCTGGTTTCCACTAGAAGGCTAAATACATCTACAACTAGAGATGGTATGAGCACTTGAGTATAAACTGCTGAGAAACCTGTTGTCCTTTTTGCCTGCCAGTTACTGATGAAATCCCACAAGCATATCCCAGGTTTCCAGCCTAGTTCCCAGCTGGATTGTGCTGCTGCTGTGTCACAGGGTGGCTCTGGCCCTCCCAAAATCTTTCTGGATTTGTTTTAATGCAACTCCATCACAACAGATAGCTTGGGATGAGGGGAAAAACACAGGCTGGTTTTTTTGCAGGTGCATGACTCTGCTCCCATCCTGGCACTATTGCCAATGCTCTAGAGGAAAAAAAGCCACACTAATTCTCATAGATTTTCAAAACTGCAGAGAACCTGTGTGTTTTGTCTCTTTTGGGTATTTTATGTGTTATTCTTTAGCTCTGAGAGAAACTAAAAATGAAGCAATCATAGAATAGACTGAGTTGGGAAGGGACCCACAAAGATCATCCAAATCCAGCTGCTGAGGATATTTCCTTTGCATGTAAGCACCTATTATATAGATGTGCACTAAAATAATGTGGTTTCTTTGAGAATATATGACTTATAAAACAGTCATACATGGTCCCCTTCCTGACATATCAATTTCAGTAAACTATAGGAGAACTGGACATTTCAAGGATTGCTGTGCTGCTTTCCCTTTCCACTTACACTGCAGCCTACTCATTCCTATTCTTTCTTTTCACTGCTTCTATATTTAGCTTGCACATCTATCTTGGATCATGCTGCTGAAACTGATGTAGGAATTTGGCCACTTAGGTGGCAGCTATACCTATATTTAGAAAATACTTCTGATGACTCCAGTGCCCCACTGAATTCTACTTTCCTTACAGTGATGCTTAAAGAGTAGAATATTAACGAGCACCAAGATTTGACATCCATACTGCAATTAAAATAATTGATTAATTAAGAGGATAATTTAATGCTTATTAATAACTCTTGCTGTGCAAAATAAGACTTATTTTCACCTCACTGGCATAGGCCTAGGCCCATATTCTGGACCTGAATATGTGCTAACTATCAAATTCTTTTTTTTTCCTAAAAGTTATAATCAAGTAAATTAAGGATCGAAGAGTTTGTGAGCTGTATGCCAAATCTTAAGCAACTTTGCCATGGTTGTGTATATTAACCCAATAAATTCTTCCAGTCTTTGCTAACTTTATATTTTTAGTCAAAATGAGAGAAGAAATAATGATGAATGAAGTGAGCAGTTATCTTCACTAAGGCCTTGGAACTAGGTCTGCTTGCTCTAGAAGAATTTAGCAGTGATACATTTTTTAATAAATCCGGAGACTTTAGATGCTTTGATCATCGTGCAATGGACTTTTTTCAGCTTTTGCTATATGGAATCTTCTTAGCTGCATGTTCTCTTTGAGATAATTAAGGAGAACACTATGTTGTTCTTCTAAAGAAATTTGGTTTTTTTTTCTCCTGTCTCCAGAAGGTTCTTTTTAGAATTTCATATTTTGTCCTGTTTAGTCATGTACTATAATTTTATTGGCATGTAAGTATAAATTAATGGGGAGCATGATTTGCTGCTTCCTCAAAACACAAGAATTGACATCATGTGAGGTTTTTTAGCCTTCCACTGCCAAAGGATGTTCACTCTTTGTCTTTCACTGAGGCTATGATGACTCTGCCAGTCCCAGTCATTATCTTGAAGGTGACCCTTCCTTCGGTGTCTGTCACTCCTTTCTCATTAAGCTATTTTTACCTATTATCTTTGGGGAATTACATAAACATATTAGGGCTTCCTCTTTATGAAGAGATAGTGCTGTAGTTTTCTGTAAGTTTCTGTAATGTTATTCTAACATCACAAGTCCACCACAGATTAAAGGTTTCACTAGTGATTGTTGATAACCTACTGTTCCAAAAGAGCCTATAAAAATGAAGTTATCTTCTATTAAATATAAGGATGCGAGTGGCTGTATGGAGGTTGGATGTATGGCAGTTTTAGGGATTGTTTTCAGTTCTCTTCTGGGCATACCCTTGAAGTCTGAGGGGATTAGTGATTGTCTTGGTTTAAAAGACAGGTATTTGCTCAGGAGGGCAGGAGCCTCCCTTGGAACAGAAGATATAACCCCCTTCCCTCCAAATTGTTATAATTTCAAAATCAAGGGGCTTTCAGGCTAAGATATGAGGAGTAGGAATAACAGTTCTTTACTAACAGATATATCTAACAAGGCAAACAAGCAGCAGTAACTGTGGCAGTGATAGCAAACAGAGCAGAGCCAGAGCAGCCTCTCCCGGTGAGCAGGGCGGGTGCGATGTTCCCCCGCGGCTGCAGGGGGCGCTGCGGAGCGAGCTCGGCACCACNGAGCATGATTTGCTGCTTCCTCAAAACACAAGAATTGACATCATGTGAGGTTTTTTAGCCTTCCACTGCCAAAGGATGTTCACTCTTTGTCTTTCACTGAGGCTATGATGACTCTGCCAGTCCCAGTCATTATCTTGAAGGTGACCCTTCCTTCGGTGTCTGTCACTCCTTTCTCATTAAGCTATTTTTACCTATTATCTTTGGGGAATTACATAAACATATTAGGGCTTCCTCTTTATGAAGAGATAGTGCTGTAGTTTTCTGTAAGTTTCTGTGATTTTATTCTAACATCACAAGTCCACCACAGCTGAAAGGTTTCACTAGTGATTGTTGATAACCTACTGTTCCAAAAGAGCCTATAAAATTGAAGTTATCTTCTATTAAATATAAGGATGCGAGTGGCTGTATGGAGGTTGGATGTATGGCAGTTTTAGGGATTGTTTTCAGTTCTCTTCTGGGCATCCCCTTGAAGACTGAGGGGATTAGTGATTAAGGAGACACGGTGAAAATGCCAGAATTGGGTTTGATCACTCAGTAGGTGGAAGCTTTGCCTGAAGCTGGAACTGAACCAGTGCAACCACATGATTTTGATCAAGGTGTGCCTTTTAAAAATTACCTCTGATTGCTAGAATTAACTTTATACGGATTCAGATGGGTGCAGAGTTGTTTTATATGGACCATCATTAGCTGACCTTCAAAGAACCCCTTCATCAAGTCCACCCTTATCACACACTTGATTAGCCACACTTAACTGTGAAACTGTACAAGTGGGCAATTCTATTTTAAAAAATGTATAAGGAAGGAGAGGAGGGACAAAATAAAGGAGAAGAAAGATACAACCAAAGAACTCCCTAAATCAGGCATTCTTCCCCCAGTGCATTTTGTCCTTGAATGAAAAACAAGGATTCAGACCCAAGGGGGACTTGACTTGGCAGTGCCTGAGTAGGAGTCAGTGTGAGCATCTGTTGTGGCTTAGGAATAGTTATTCTCCAATTTAGTGCTCCCATCCTTCACAGCAAGCTGCTGCAACTAAGGAGAAGCCTATTTAGTGTCCAGAGAGCCTGTGGGAAGGGTTAATATGGATGGATATGTGAGGAAAACTTCCTGGTCTCAGCTTGCCAGGGGAAGTATCAAAACACTGCTAAATCCCTGTGCCCCCATCTCATTCTCATGGCTCCTGCATATCTATGTCCTTACTTATTGCCTTTTCAGTGATCCCTCAGCTTTCTTTGTAATTTGAATGTCATGCCTTGGCTACTTTCTCCTGGATTGAAAAATGCTGAGCAACGTGCCTGTTTTGTTATAAATCCCCTCTCTGTTTTGTAACTCCATCTTCCAACTTCAAAAATAGTTTCCCCTCATTGACTTGAGCAAATATAATAAATACAAGCAGTTGAGTCATCCTGAAAGGGCATTTGCTGGGGATTTTTTTGGATGAATCATTTTAATTGGCTTCTTTGAAAACTGCAATTTTTTGAGCTTTAAAAATTAATTAAGCGAGAGGAGGGAACACTTACGAGCAGTGTGCCTTTATGGGATTAACTGATATTTGAGAAGGAGAATTAAAAATCATATGGAGCCAGGTAAAATGATGTTTCCTTCATAAAAATGTTCTCAGGTATAAAGAGAGAGTATAAAGGGAATAGATCAGAAACTTTGATTAATTAAAGAGCTGATAACATGGCACAAATCTTCTCTAAATGTACAACTGGGTAGAGAAATACAAAAAGCCTGAACCCTGACTAGCATAACTTAGTCCACATCTACTGAAGTCTAGAAGCTGTTTTCTATGGAGGGAGGGGAAAAATAAAATCTGTAATGCATAGTCTATATCCCCATTTAGTGCTTTTCAGTTTTTCCAGGAATGTGACTAAAACATGTGTAGGCCAAGCAACTCCAAAAGCTGAAGAGAGTGGGTGACCTCAGTCTTCAAATATCCCCTAGTGGCCTGAAGCTCCTTCAGTCAAAGACTTGCTTTAAATTTCATTCTTTGAGTTTACAATGTTTTTAGTGCCTGCCTGTATTTACAAGAAGTGGATTAAATTAAAATCCTTCCCAAGCATTTGTTGTGATTTGACAGCCTGCTGAGTAATGCTCATTGCACATGTTTTTATTTTGTGGGACAGCTTTTCCCCACAGGTTTATGCATTATTTTGGACAGAGATTTAATTGTGAGGCAGCTGGTCTGATTATAGTCCAACTCTTTTAGTTCATCTGCAGGAGAAGTAAGTTGTGCTTGAAGTTTTAGAATTACATATGGTTTAGTTCGGTGTTGGCAGAGGAAATATGTGAAGTTTTATACATTCTGGCTGGCTAATAGTTAACAATACTTATTATGGGGTGCCTGGAGGCAGAGCTGCATCTGCATTATGTGACTTGGGAGAGTTGTTGCCTTTGGTGGGAGCTCTAGAGTTCTGTACAGGTTTAACATCGAAAAGATGAAGCATTGCTTAATCTTGCAGGTGGGGAGATTAAGACAGTGATGTCTGTCCCAAAGGAAATAGTCTCATTTAATCCAGATAACTGTGGCTCAGCTTTTGTTTGCTAGGATTAAATGGGGAGGAGTGTGTATCATCATGCCTCCCAACAAAAATATTCATAAGGGTTTTTAATTTTTTTTTTTCATAAGACGCCAACTGGACTTCGAAAAAATTTTCTTCCACACACACCAAGCTTATTTTTATCATATTTTTCTCTTGCTTTTCTCACCACTCTTTTTTTGTTGTTGTTTGTTCAGTTTTTGAAATGCAAGAAAAAAAGGACAGCCTTTAGGTGGAGTGAAAAGAAGAAATCCAGGGTTTATTTTGTGTTTAAGGCAGTAGTACTTCAAAACTTTGTATGAAATTTTATCAGAGAAACTCTTCGCACAGCACTCTGCTTTTGATTGGCTTTAAATATAATGTATGAGTACAAATTGAACTTTGAAGGGCTGCGGCAGGAATGTTGTGGTGGCTCTTAGAAGCAAGCCTGACACTTCCTTACCTCTGGGAAACACACACCAAGTGGTGAATATCTTGGTCTACCTTGAGTGCCAAATATTTCTCTTTTTCCCACCGCCTGCTCATCTTTCTCTCTTGTGACCAAAAACCAAAAAAGAGAATTAATTTCAATAGAGGTTAAAATATCACATTTGTAGCCATCAGATGAATTTTTATAAAAAATGAGAAGGAGGGAAACAGAGTGTAGTTTTTATTTTTCTGACTCTTTCTGGTTGCCCAGGGCTGACTTGCTCCTCAATGCAACTCAAGAAAGGAACTCTCCAGGATGAAGATGCAGTGTCAGAATTGGCTGCTTGGAGGGGAAAATTTCTAATTACTAATCCTTTTTTCTTATATATAGCCATAGAGAGCAGAATCAGATTTTTTTAAAGATATGAATTATGCATTGTTATTAAACAGTAATCAAATGATTCAAATGTGATTTAATTTTTAAATTAAATCATTTAAAAGCATCTTTTTTTAAAGCACTGGACCTTAATAAAATGCTGCCTTCTGCTGCTCTTTTATCAAGAACCTTATTCATAATGCTGAATGTTTTATGGTGCCAGGGGACATTGCATTATCTCCTCTGATATTGCCAACCCGATAAAATAATAAAAAAAATTTCTCTACTGTAATTTCTTTACTCATTTTGATGAGAAACGATCTGGTAATTAATGAAATAGGAACGTATTGCTTTGAAAATGCAAATGAATAAAGTGACATTGGCATTAAAAAATAGCAACCAAGGAATTATCTGATCTCTTAAATGATTTGCATTTAATTCAATTACTTAGGAATCTCATTTCCTTACTGGTGGATTGTGCTCTGGGGGCTGATGAGAGCTGTGTCACTGGGGTCCAGCAGGGCTGATACCTCTCAGATTTGCCCTGGGAGTCTCAGTTTAGCTGCTGAACCAGTTGGGCTGTTTGTGCTTGTGAATATTGCCCTCAGCTAAATCCTTTGTGAATATTGCCCTCAGCTAAATCCTTTGTGAATATTGCCCTCAGTGAAACCCTGCGTTGTGCCTCAGGCACCGACCAATGTGTGTGTGTGTGTAAATATGACAGTGGTGGCTCATGTAAGGGCTGCTCCAGCAGTGGCCACCTCCATAAAACCACACAGGGGTCTTGAGGTGCTGTCTGACCTAATTGTGGAATCACACAATGGTTTGGGTTGGAAGGGACCTTAAAGCCCATCCAGTTCCATGGGCAGGGACACCTTCCACTATCCCAGATTGCTCAGAGCCCCATCCAGCCTGGCCTTAAACACTGCCAGGGATGGGGCAGCCACAGCTTCTCTGGGCAGCCTGTGCCAGGGCCTCACCACCTTTATAGTCAAGAATTTTTCCTAATATCCAATCTAACCCTGCTCTCTGTCAGTGTGAAGCCATTGCCCCTTGTCCCATAACTCCAGGTCCTTGCAAACCATCTCTCTCCATCCTTCTTGGGAGTCTCCCTTCTTTTCCTTGACTTCAGAGATATTAGCAGAGGTAGGTCTTCCTCTGCTTAGTGGGATGCTCTTGGGTGAGGTGGCACATACCTGCTTCAGGATGGGCACACCATTAGGGTGACAGAGTCCCATTTAATGTGAGAGTCCTTTGGGGCCAGGCAGCTCCCTGCAGGCTGTGGCAGGATCCAGGCAAGGTTGATCTGTGCAGCCACTCTTGGTCATTTTTAGCCCACTGCAGCCACGAGGTAATAAAATAGCACTTCACTTGTGCCATGTGAGCAGCTTGAATAAAAAGCTGTGAGGAGGGTATAACAGGCAGGAAATTCTGCTTAGGTTGCAGCAGCAGCTTATTGCTGCAGTAGTTCTGAGGTAGCCTCGGGGAAGGGAGGAAGATGTTTGAGTTCTGTCTTTCTTTGTTGGTCCCAGTGCGTTTCTTCGGGGGATAAGTCAGGAAAAATGTAAACTAATAGCATGATCCATGATCATCCAGTCCTCTTAAAAATTAAGCCCATGGTTGACACCTTTTATAAGGAGATTGCTGTGAGAGGGCTGAGTGCTTGCAGTGAGCGTTATAATTCCATAAACACTGACGTTACATCCTCATTTCCCAACACTTTATAAAGGTTGCTATCTCAGATGCTGTGGTTGCCAATTCCCTGATGCTTGCTGTTTCCAGCCACTCACATCTTTATCTTGTCATCTGCTTTTGGTTACTTGGACACCTTCTTGTTAAATATTACAAAATAAATAGCTGTGGTTGCTGCCAACAGTGCTGGGAGATTTTTGTTTGAGTCCTTATATATATCTATATATATATTTGAGTCCTTCTTATATATTTCAGAAGACATGAAAATTTTCCCTTACTGATTGTATGTCCTGGTTCTCCCTGGGCACAAATAGCCAGCCTAATAAAAATTTGTGAGTAATACTCACATAATGGTTAATTCCATCCCTGCCAGCTCAATGGTTCTGTGGCAATGACAGTTTTTGTATTTCAGACTTATCCCAGGACACTTCTCTTTTAATGTGTCTTCCTTGTTGAACAAGCTACACTTCTAGACTACACGTTTCAGAATTGTTACAAATATTTCTGCATCTGGGTCCAGTCCAACACTGAGTTTTTTTTTAGGCTGGGATAGAAGAATTTCTTAAAAGGCAAAAATATTTCATTTGGAAGGATTTTTAAAAGTGAAACATTTTTGTGTGGAAAAAAAAACCCCAACACTTTTTTAAAAAACTGAAATTGGGCAAGAAGTTTTGAGAACATAAAAATGAAATGCAGCTTTTGGTTTCAGACTGAACAAATATTCCTTAGTCAACAATGAAGGACCCCCAGACACACTTTATTGATTCTGCTGTTGAGCCATTCTTTCCCCCACCCTTTCCATTACATATCTCTACTCCAAGCTGAATTTTGTTTCTCCCTGAATACAAAGTGATGATAAAGCAGACTCGGTGTATTTCTTGATGGTCAGTGTAACTCATTCATGTGTTTTCAATTTTTTTACACCATTTGGACAATGTGAAACAGCTACTGCATTGAATCTGGACCATGCAACTGCACTGAAAATCCATCTAGGCCATAAGGGTCATAAAAGAATAACATTTTCTGAGGGTGTGGTAGAGAGAAAGCCAAATTCTTTATGGAAATGTTCCTTTTGAGAGAGCAGCTGCTTTTTCCTTGCCACCTACTGAAAGGCAGAGTTTCATGAGATTTTTCAGATAAAGCCTTGCAGAGATAAATATTTAATTTTTACCTGATTGGCATCTGCTGCACAGGGAACAAATCAATGGGATGTGGGAACAGCAGCAGGGCAAAAGGTGCTAGAGACCAGCAAAAGCTTCCTTCTGCTTCCTTCCATGTTGGAAAAAAGGGGGAATCTCCCAGCAAACAGAAAGCAAAGAAGAAAAGAGACAATGTACCCCTCCAGCTTCCTTTTTGTTTTGCTTTTCTTTCCCCTAGTAAATGTTTCTCGTTGTACTCTTGTTGAGGCATTTCCATCACTCTTTTCCTGCTTAGGAACATATATCAGGAGCTTAGGGTGCTTGGGTTGGAAAATGGACTCTGTGATACCATAAAATGCTTCAATCCCTTTAGCACCAACTCTGTTTGTAGGGTACCTGATTTACAAGGAAGGGAATGCCCATAGCATTTACCCCGTGAGCAGAAGCATCTCTTTGATTCATCTCCTGACAGTTCAGATAGTTTTTCAATTTAACTACTTCCATGTAGAATAACTTGTCTCTCTTCTGATCCCTGAGCTGACCAATATGTTGAAAATGCCAGTAAAATTATGTTTTAGAGAACATGAGGGGAAAATATGGCTGCAACTCCCAGAGTGTGTTTAACAAGATGAGGGCATCACTCCACTGCTGGAAATGAAAGAAATTAAAGATGTAATAAGAGTAATAATAATTAGCATGACCTTCATCAAACAAGGTAATTATGACGACAATTGGAGCTGCTTTAAATCAAGTGTAAATTAGTTTAAAGAAGTAACATTAGGCACTATTTTTGTTGCTGCTTTATCAACAGGAGGGGAAACAGCAGCTGCAGGTAGTAAATTTGGGATAAGGATCCAATATATATCATGAAATTCCAAATGTCTCTATGGTCTAGAAATGAGGATGCATCAGACACTGACAGCTAGGAATGCAAATCTCTTCCACCAGAGGAGAGGACATAAAATCAAATGGTTTTGAGCACTGACTTGAGTCCTGTTACTTGGTCAAGCTTCTGAATGGTTTTTATATGTGTCAAGCCATTTGTTTTAAAAGCCAGTGTCATTTTATACTAATATATATCTCTTAATTCCCTTTCCTCCTTGCATCATGGTGGATATGGTTTTATTGTTTCTATGATTTTTTTTCTTTCTTTTTTTTTTCCCAGGAAATTCAGAGGTTAAAATCCAGTGATAAATACTCGTGTGGTCTGGATAACACTGCAGCATGTATTTTGTTGCTAGCAAAGTTGGAACAGTAACAATCATGTCAAAATTCAATGTAATGTCTCAGTAAGCTTAAAACACAGTGAAAGCATGCCTGAGTTTTTGGGAAGTTTTCCCTTTGCCTGCCTAGAAGCTTTTCTACCTGAAGGCATCTCTACAGAGAACTCCTGGCTAACCAGAAGACCTGGTCTTGAATTCAGGGTTGCTCAACACAGGCTTGGCCTTATGGCTCCCATCACACCACTGTTGCCTTTGTGACTAATTTCTGAAAGCTGTTTGTATAGATAATGCTGTCTCCAGAGAACCTTTCCACTTTTCCTGGGATGACATGGTCACAAGGAAAAGTTGGAGGTTTCAGCTCCTTGCTTTTGGCTTTTATTTGCTTAGAAGTGCCCCGAGGAGATGGGAGGGCTCATGGCTGTGTGTAGAAAACTCCTCTTCCCCATACAGCGAGTTCTCTTTGGGCCCCTTTTTAAAACCCTTCTCCAAGATGCTGATTCCTTGAGTTGTAAAAATAGTGGCACATGAGAGGGGGAAAGGCTGATGGACTGCTGAAATACATGTATTTGGTGCAGCCTCGTGGATTCCAACAAAGAATTTATTTCCTTAAATAACACCTATTTTACATAGCAGTAGCATTGCCAGAGTGTTTTATATCTAACCTTTCTTCAGCACCTTCAGGAGTCTGCCCCTGCAGAGTGGATTGTAGCCAGCAGCACCTGTCCTTGGCAGGGGCCCCAGGTCCCAGGTGGTGGGACAGTTATCAAATGTTGTGCCCACATCAGGAGGTGAACCTGTAGGAAGATCTCGCAGTCAGCTGCTGAAGCCTGATGCCACCGAGTGAGGCTGTAGGAAGGAGTTTGTGTCACCAGCTGGACTTTCTTCTTGTAGACGCTGCCAAACTGGTGTTGCCTCAGTAAAATTACAGGGGTTAAACTGAGAGGAGTTTAATCCATCATAGGCAGCCCGAGTGGGAGGGTCACAGTGCTGAGGAGCAGCTCCAGTATCCTGAGAGGAGCTCTCCACTGGCTGCAGTGGGATACTTGTGCTGGATGGGATCCTTGTGCACTGCAGAAACCACTGTACAGCAGCTTCCAGGATGGTGGGGAGATCATTTGGAGTGAATAAGCCCTTCAAAATTAAGTACAGGCACCATAAAAGGTGCTTTGCAAAACCCTGTTCTGTTCCTGTCCAAGTGCATGGGCAGAAATACAGATGAATTTAGCCACTGGGCTAATTTTTAAGGCTTTGGCTGGGATAGTCGGAGCAAGTGATTATCCTGTCTCCTTTACTGCGGAGCATTTCGATCTGAAGTGTGGGACATGTGATTTTCCTGTTCACAGAGCACAAAGCAGACACCTCGCTTGGAGAAAAGTGTTTAGCCTGGGTGAGAACTGCTCTTTGTGTGCACGCATGTGATTTATTTATAATAGATAATTCCTGCCAGCCAGATGATTTCTCCCAGCTCCCTTTCAGCCAGAGCCAGGGCGGTCTTTGTCAGTTATGTAAGGTCTGGTAAGTGTGGTGCATAAGCAGCAGCCTTTAATTTTCATCCCCGCTGGAAAATGAGATGAGCTATCCCACTTACCCCATGAAATAATAGGGTTGTGCTTGGAAAGGCTGCTGCCCAGCTGGGAGGACAAAGCACTGCACACCCTGTGAAGGTGGAAGCTTGAGGGAAATCATGGTGCTTGAGCAGAGCCATTTACAAAAGACACACAGCCAAGCAGGTCCCAGAAAGGAGAGAGCTTCACTTCCAAATTAGCTTTCCTCCCGTTTGTGTTGTTCTGCCTTTGTCCTCACCTTCAAAGGCCGAATGGGCAGGAGATTCAGGAGGTTCTCCAGAAAAGGGGCAGTTCCCTGACTACGGGAGGTAGATGTGCAGGGGCATAGTCCCACCTGGCCAGGGGGGGAGGGTTGATTTACAACTTACCTACTGCATTTCAGGCATGTGCTTGTAAAATCGTGAGTTTCTACAAATAGGGTGGAACAGTAAACTAGACTTTAAAGCTCCTCTAAAAACGAGATTCTAAATAGAGATTATGATACCATTTCTGCACTTCCTTCATGAAGACAGGGTGAGAAAGTTTGGGCTGCTCACCCTTGAGAAGAAAAGGTTGTGTGGAGGCCTCATAACAACCTTCCAATGTCTGAAGGGGCTCTTCATCAGGAACTGGAGCGATAGGACAAGGAGAAATGGGTTCAAAGTGAAAGAAGGGAAATTTCAATGAGATATATGGAAGAAATTGCTGCCTGTGGGAGTGGGGAGGCCCTGGCACAGGTTGCCCAGAGAAGCTGTGGCTGCTCCATCCCTGGTGGTGTCCAAGGCCAGGTTGGATGGGGCTCTGAGCAGGTTGGATGGGGCTCTGGGATAGTGGAAGGTGTCCCTGCCCATGGCAGGGGGTGGAACAGGATGGGTTTTAAGGTCCCTTCCAACTCAAACTGTTGTACGATTAAATAGCATAACTGCATAATACCTTGGCTTTTCTAAAAACCAGGTATGCAGAATTTAATCTAAATTGAGTTTTTACATCCTGAGTTCTGTATAGACATTTCTCTGTCAAAGAAATGGTAGCACTTTACCCCCTGTTTTTATTCATCCTGTCCATAGCAATGTAAGCGATAGATCCAAGCTGAGTTTGGAGTTGGTCAGATTGGAGGGGAGAGTGTGTGGGTGGAGAACTTCTCTAGCATATTTTTCACAGTGGCCCTGAGGTACTGTGCCAATTGCTCATACTCTCCTCTGCCTCAGGCAGGCAACGGGAGCTGAGGATAAATTACATAACCCTAAACCTGTGTTGTCTTTGCACAGGCATTTATGATTTACATCCTCTTGGCCACGTCTCATTTTTCAAGTAATTATGACTTGTGTGTTTTACAGCCTTTAATATCAATAGCTGTATTCTGGACATTAGCAAAGAAGTAAAATAGTTTAAATGATTCTTTATGCACTTATTATGTTTAGTTTGCAAAGGGCTATGAAAGGAGGGCCTGCGTTACTTTACCAAGGGGAGGTCAGAGGTGAGAAGAGGCTGAAGTGATTTGGGCTAAGGCTGTTACAGGGGCTTTCAACAAGCAACCTTTTTATAAACAGTTTACCATCCTTGCCCATAAACTGCAAACAGAGAGACGTTGTACTGTAACAAATACAGCCTCGCATTCCCCTCAAATTTCAATAGGCTGTTTGTATCTGTGCAGAATTAGTTGGAAATAAGGCAGATTTGGGAGACTGTGTGGAGCACATCTTATCCCCGTGCCATTATGACAAAGCAAAGCAAATGTTCCCCAAATGGCTCTGAGGCATGGCCCTTTCTCTGCCCTCCTGAGCTGCATCAAGCTGTTGTTTAGACTTCACCAGAGAGGAGGACGAGTTTGGATGTTACAGCTGTGCTCTTTAGTAAGCCTGTTCCATGTGAAATCGTAAACTCCACAGCGTGGCTGCTCCGGCTGGGAGTCCTCTCTCTCTCTCCCCCGCCCCCAGTCAAGGGGAAAGGTTTTCTGCTAGAAGAGGGGAGGAAGAAAAGAATATTTAACTATAATCTGCCTCTGGCAAGTCATGTTCTATTTAAAACTTCACTGCACCCAAAGAGCCCAGCCTGGCAAGTGGTGAATCTGGCAGCAGAACTGGTTCAGCACATGCACGAGCATCCCAGGTGGCTTTTGCAGCTTCCACTGGACCCCAGGGACCCCTAGATCTGTCTCCACCTCCCTCTCTCCCACATCAGATTCTCTACCTCGCCAGGGGCATGTACTCCCTGACGTGCAAATGAAGCAAATGCTGGTGCTAGACTCTGTCACTCCAGTTTAAACTTGAATTTGCTCGTTTTCTCTGGCTGTTACATTATTTCCTTGAGTCTTTTCCCCTCACATTCTTTTCCACTTATTTTAAGCCAGAGGTGATTGAATGTTTGTCCTCTCTCCCCTAAAACACTTTCTTATGCTTTGTCTCCCAAACAAGTCATGACTCAAGACGTTGACTGATCAGTATATCGGCTTGCACTTGATTTCCCCCACCCTTGAAGGAGGAAGTAAGTAACAGAGAACTCTTTTCTTAGTTCCACTACAGCTGATACTGAGGGGTTGCCTTGGAGTGACTTTAGGATGTATCCCATATTGCCTACTCTATGCCCAGAAAATGAATCTTGTGCCTTTCTGTGCCTTGAAACTGAGCCCAAGAGGGGAGAGAAAGAAACAAAACAGCCAGAGGAACTTTTTCAAAGCAGTTCAAGGTCACTGCTCCTCTCTGTTGTTCTGCTGTGGGGAGTGATAGCTGCTGCTGCAGCAGAGAGGGGAGGAAGAACCTTCCTTGCTTTCCAGCTCTTGGCTCTGTTTCTTCGAAGGAGAGAGACGGAGAGTTCAATTCATGTGTTTCCCTGAGACTTTGGCTTCTTCTTCTTCTCTTCTGGACTTGTTCAGGACACCAGAACATCAAAACCTCACTGGGAGACCTGCCACCAGCCTGGAGGGGGGTCCCTCATGCTGACCCAGCTGCAAAGAGGAGAGAGGGACCACACCTACAGAAAGACTCTAAAATCTTCCAGGTTTCTCTCCACAGTGAGAGATTTTATTATTTAGCATTATTCTTCTTTTCCTGTGTGTTTGTTAAATAAACAGTTTTCTTTCTTCTTCACTTTCCTCTGAGGAAATATTTCTTTACCTGAACCAGGTGGGGGAGGGGTAACTACAACCTGCTTTCTATCAGAGGATAATTTTCTCTGAATTTGTCTCAAACTGGGACAGGGGTCCTATCCTTTATTTCTTTCCTGAAGGGAAGGTGGGGATAGTGAGGAGCAGGATCTCTGTGTTTCCATTTTCCATTGCAGTAAATCTTAAAGAAGATTGGGAAATTGGTCTGACTTCTGTTTTCCAGCCCTGCCCTGGTGTCATCCCCAGCATTGCCACCTAGAAGCATCCACACTTGGCAGGTTGGTTGGAGGCAGCAGTTTCTTGTGGAGTCCTGTGCTGTCCACTCCTAGGAGGGAATATTATCTTCCTCCCCCGCCTTCAGTCCCAAAATGCTTTTTTTTCTGTGCAGTTAGAAAAATAGTGACAGTAATGGACTTTCCCTGGGGAAGTTTGTTTTATTTGCAATTAAAATTAGCAGCACTAATATGTTTACTCTTTCTGATAATGTATGGAAAGACACTTTGATTTAGTGTTTTTTTCCTTTTTAAGTCTCTACACTGTCAGAACTGCAAAACACTCTGTGCTGTCTCTTGTCACACCAAATACCCTTTAAAATGCAGCTTACTCCATTTCTGTTGTCAATGAACACCATGGCCCCTTTTTTTCCCAAAGCCTGTTGTTCTGTTAGTCTAAGTCTTGTTGGTTTTTTCCCATTATGAAGAGAAGTTGATGGTCAGGATCTCTATTGTAAATAAACAAAGGTGGATAAAAAAACATAAGCTGTCTTTTACTGAAGTAAACAAGAGACTGTTTCTGCAGAGACAGGTTTGGATTTACAAAGCAAGTCCTGGATAATGTCAGAATTGTTGACAAGCAACAAATCTTGGTTTGCAATCCATGCCAGATCCCTGCTGCCCAGCTGAGCCTCAGAGGGGCTGCCTCACCCTCATTAATACACTGGAGTTTGGGCTGTGGAGAGTTAAAAAAGGAGGAATCTTTGTTCTTGGAGACCAAACTTGCTGGTGGTGTTTTATGTGAGAGGTGTTCTTGTGCCCTCCTACTGCTTCTTTGTACCTGTGCACCTCCCTGGCCCCAAGCATCACACAGATTGTGCAGTTCTGTCCCTCTGCTTCTCAGTAAGAACTGACCATAACATCCATTCGGGTAAAACCAGCCTGCTTTGGCTTTGAATTCTTCCTCCAGTCCAGCCTCCGACTTTGCACGTGCCAGAGTGTGCAGCTGCCTTTCACCTGGGCCAGAGATCAGTGTTTTTGGCAATGGTTTCTGTTTCTACCTGCTGGCTCACAGCAACAATCTATAGGAACTCTTCATGCTCATGGAAATGTGGTAGATGTGTCCTGCAGGTTGGTGGAACCTTTTGCTCTGGTTTCTTTAAAAAGAGTTATAAATCTCTCTTTCACCAGTAAGTGTGTTTACTTGGCATATGAGGCCTCTCGTGGTCTAATTTTCTTTCATTCTGTGTCTGTGAAAAACAAAGCTTTGTCAACTCAGTGACTTAGAATTCACAGGACTTAGAATTTAACATTTTTCTGCAGCCAAGGTTTCTGCTGTGAGTGAGTCCATGAAAATATCCCAATTACTTATTGATTTGTATCAGCCAGGTTTCACCATTTCTCCTCTGAGAATTTTGATTTGCCAAGAACAAGAACCACAATGTGCCTGAAATGTCCCTGACAGTTACTTTTACCAACCTGCCTCAGCTTTTGGCACACCCACCACATGCTGTTTGTCTTTAATGTGTGCAGATATATGCTGCTGAACCAGAGGTATGACTGGGCATGCAAAGCATCCATTATAAGCAGGTTCTGAATTTCTCTGCTCATATGTTAGTTAAGCTATTACAGTTCCTACTGCAGAAAATTTTCCTTTTTATGCTCCTTACACAAACATAGCAATTGTCCACATCTCTATGCTTACATTAAAATGAGCTTTTTTTTTTTTTTTTTTGAGTAGTATCAGTTCTACTGGGCCTAATCCTGGGATAAGTCAAAGTCTCTAATCTTACACATTTTAGTGAAAACTGAATTATTAACCTTTTGTCAAAGCTATTTAGACTAACAGGGGATTCAGCTGTTGAAACAGGGCTACAGACAGGTCTTTTGGGTCCTTGACTGGATCCCTAGCTGAACCTTTGCCTACATGCCATGCTAAATGAACTCAGTATTGCTCCTTGACTTGGCTTTTCTACTGAGGTTTCACAATCTGGTGGTACAGTGAAACAGGTACAGTTATTTCCCAAAAATACCTGCTCAGACTACACCTCCCGTTTGTTCAAAGCCCTCCTGAGCTGTGTGTCACCTCACCTCTGTTATTTGGGAACCAAAATGCTGCATGCTGCATCTAGACTCTGCTAAAAGAATACCTAAATTAAGCTTAAAAATGGTAGGAAGTGGCAGATTAATAGGGAATTCAGCTGCTTTTATACGTGTTTGGGTGACCTCTCTAATTACTGGATTGTGTAAGGGTTCTTTAAAGCCTTTTCACCAGGTGTAATTATTTTATGGTTTGTCTGTGTGTTTACTTGCTGTGAAGTGGAGCAGGTGAAGGGCAGGACAGGATCTCTGTGGAGCAGGGTGGTTTGACATGTACAGGCCCAGCTTTTGCAGAGTGAGTATTTCCTGCCACACCATGCTCTACCCTCAACAAACATTTCTTTGCCTGGCTTTGGTCATCGCAGTATATGGTGTCCACCAGATCAGGAGTCAGCAAAACATCAGTATTATCATAGTGCTGCAAATTCTTTGAAAGAATTTCAAGCAAAACAGCCTAACTTAATCCTTCATTCTTTATTTCTACTGGCAATTTTTAGGGAATATCTACCTATATCTCAAGGAGTGGAACTGAATGTTAAAGATTCCCACATCAAATGCTCCAAACATAGGAAATGCAGAACGGGGGCTGCCTGTGCATCCTGGCCTTTTCAGGCTACATTTCTCTTTCCAGACAGTCAAACCATATCCAGAGGTCTGCTTGCAGTAATCCATGACTGGAGTACAGTTTAATAACTCCTTCTTCCCTCTTTCTTTAACACTTGTTCATCTCCTTCCCCCTAGTGCAGGAAGTGGAAAAAAAATTTTTCCCAGGGCTCAGACCAAAGTTAATCCAATAATTGTGGTAATTTAGGAGTTGATGGTTGATAGCAGAAGACATAATTATTCTTTTCCAGCCTTAGCTAGCTCACTGTGATCAAATACAATTATATGTTATTGTTCAATGAATCATATGCTGAGTACAATGCACTGACCTGATGGCTGATGGCACCATGCTCCTCGGTGGCATTACATTATGAATTAGATCAGTTCCTTATCTTGCTTATCCAAGACCCTAATCCCACAAACACTTGTGAATATTTTAAAATTTACTGGCAGAATGAATCCATGCCTGAAGTTTTGTGATGCAGCCTGAGATGAGAGGATTTTGGTAGTTTTCGGTCTCTACAGGTGCCTGTCTTTGCTGGTTTCATCCTAGCTTATGTTTATATTTGTCATCTTTGTACTTTGATTTTAGCCCAACTTTTTTCCAACCTAAACTGCCTTTAGACAAAGCCTGTGAGTAATGTGACCTTTGCTTGTCAGCATGGGAGAGGGTGTAAATTAATTCATAGGCTTATTTTGTACAGTAGGTTCTGGCCTAGGTACTTTTATTGGAGCATCCTTAACATCAATAGCTAAATAAGTGCAGGCTGGATGAATCCTCTGTGTCCTTGCACGACCCCTGTACGATCCAGGCTGCACAGAGCCACTGTTACACACTCACAATCACCTTCTTGGCATCAGACCTGCTTGACTGATTTATACCTAGTGTATGTTTATTGGTTTGTGCACATTTATGCTTCTGTATGTTTTCATTTCAGGTGGATGTCCCCCTTTAATCAATATTTGATTCACGCCATCACAACAAACCTAGAAAATGCAATGCCACAGGGAAATACTTAACCAGGCAATTTCACCAGGGACCTAGTTATCTCTTGATGTGAATACAGTAAGAACACAATAGAAGCAGCTCTAATTTGCTTTCATAAGATCTGTCTTAATAAGGCTGATGGGAGGAAACCAACCCAAAAGCTGGCTGAGGCATAGGACTTGAAAACCTGAGGAAAAACCTCCTTCAGCCTCAGAAAAAGTGGCATATGCACAAATCTGCCTGACTCTTCCCCACTGCCCACAGTCCTGTAAGGCAGACTGCCAAGCAGAGGTGGTCTGGTTTTTAAGGCAGAAGTGGAAGAGCAAGAAGAGAGTGCTGTAGGGATCCCCAGCTGCGGGAGTCATCCCAAGAAAAGGGAATGTGACCCTGGGTGGGAAGAGATTGTGTGAATTGCTCGCTGATAGGCTGTGCAAGTGAGACCCACAGGAGAGGGGAAAGGGAGAGAACCATCTGGGAAGCAGGGAAAACGTGGGTGGTGCAGTAAGGACAACCTGAGGACAGGGGAGACCAAGATAGAGATGTGAAGATAACCCACTTCTGGGCTCAGCCAGGTTGCTGTTTCTGCTCTCAGCATCAGAGCTGATGCTAGCACCCACAGACCGTTCTCTGAAATACATGGTAGTGTTGTTGTGTCCTGCAGAACTCTGATTCAGTGACTGGCTGCACTGCCAAAGCCTCCTGGAGTGGAACAGATAAATCCATGCTGCTTCCACTCAACTGTACGTGTTTCCTCGTGAAAAAACAAGTAGGTGTGTTTTGACAACCAGCTCTGTGGTTGGGCTGATTTGCCTGCTTTCCCTTTACCCCATGGAGAGGTTTTGTGTGTGTTTGTGTTTAAAAATACCACATCGTTTGTTTGCTGTCAGCCGGAGTCCCTGCTGCGCTCCTGAAGTGCTGTTCTAGATACTATTTCATCTGCTAATGAATTGCTTAGGTTTTGATACATGTTAGTGTGCAAGTCACTCAGAGAGAAGGAAGGGTCAAGCTGTTGGTTTGAAGGTGTTGATGTAGTGTCAAATGTCCTCTTAATCCCAGTATAACTCAAAGGTTTGTTTGGGGGTTGCTGCAGTGTTCAGTTTCTCAGGGCAGCCCAGCAATGATGGAAGTGTAAGTCCTGTTTTCACCCTTAGGCTTTTTTGCTCCAAGCCGTGTGCTCGATGCACTTGTAGATGCTGCCAGAGCAGTGATGCTTTAACTCTGCTTCTGATTCAAAGAGGATTACAAATCCCCACCCTTTTCCTTCCAGATATTATGCAAAGCAAACCCCCGGCACGGTAACACTGATGCTGTTGCTGCAGTGGCAGATGGACACAGGGTGATCTGGTCTCCAGCCTCGCTGCTGCACTTCCCACAACCTTCCTGCCACAGGGTGGGCTGTGAGGAGTCTCCTTTCTCCGAGCAGGGCTTTTGGGCAGAGGTCAGTGAGAAGCCAGAGCTACAGTGGGATGCAGGATGAATCTCAACACAAGGGCAGATGGGTTAACCAGGCTCTGAGGAGCCAGGCTGTGAGCTGTGTGTGTCACTTGGGCTCTTCCCCATCAGTCAGAACCAGGGTGTTTTAGACAATGCATTGTTCCAGGTCAAGCTTTTAAAGACCTGGTTATGAATGCACTGTGGGGTTGGGGAGGTGGTTCTGCTGCCACTGTGGTAGAGGGTGACCTGTGCTCCTCAGGATGGCACCAGTTTATCTGGTAACTGGGTCCCTGAAGAAGGAAGGAAAGACTTTTCTTGTCTCTACATGACCAGGTTGTGTCTGAGTAAGGCAAATGATGGAAGATAAACTTGTACTTGCTCTTAGAAACCTACTTCAAAGGATATAAACACTTGCAGAGCCAGGCCAAACACTTATGCTTGGATGTGTAAGCAGGAATTTTTTGCAGTGTATCCAGAGTGTATCGTAACATTCCAGCCCTTTCCAGAGGGACCCTGTGTTGTGTCTCCCTGAGAGCTTCCTAAATGCTGTTCCAGCAGCAAAGGGTGAGGGCCTGGAATCACAGGTTGTGTTTTGCTTTATGGAAACATGGGTTGCTGCATGTACAGCACGTGTGCCTCCGTGTGTGGCTGTTAGAAATAAAATATTGCATCTTCTCAGTGTGTTTGTCTAAATCCTTCTGTTCCCTTTGTCTCACACCCTGAGAACAGAAGGGGAGCTTGAGGCTTCAGGGCTGATTTTTACGTAGATCTGGTGCTGTGACCTCATTCGACTCTGTGATGCCAATGGGTCTCATTTTTGATTTGCAAAGAACACTCACAAGGGTTTCTTGGTTTATGGAAATACTTCACCCTCTGTCCTGGGAAGGAGACAGAGTTTAGTCACTCTGTCAACTTGACAGAGCCTGAAGAAGCTTCTGATGTTGGCAACTGCACTATAAAAATAGGTCACCAAACTACCTTCTGCTGTGACTTTTGAGCTGCCTTGAGATCACTTCAACTGATGATGTCTAGATAAAGACGTACTTTGATTAAGATAGGACTTTTCCTATTATAAGCCCTTGACTCGTATAAAAATTTATGGATCCCATCTAGTGTATTCTGTGTAAGTTAATACAGGAACTAACATAGATCTTATAATGGAAAAATAAGAGATTTTCTTCTGAGGATTGTGCTCTTGTCTTGGTTTGAAAGGCAAATGTCTGCTAAGGAAGGCAGGAGCCTCCCTTGCAATGGAAAATGTAACCCCCTTCCCTCCAAATTATTATAATTTTGAAATTAAGGGGCTTTCAGGCGAAGATATGAGAAATAGGAATAGCATTCTTTATTAGCATATATAACAAGGCAATAATACAGAAGCACTGGCTTAACCTGACAGAGTCAAGATAGGACCTGACACCCTGCTGGGTAGGGTGGTGGCAGCAGTCTGATTAAATGGCTGCAGTCCTCTTGGGGTGATGGATGTGGTTCTGTCAAAATGGTGATCCTGTACAAGGGTCTGGCCTTCCTCTGAAGGTCCAGTGGTGGTTATGTAGCTCCTGTCCTCTGGGAATCCAGTGGGTAAGGGCTGCCTGGCGTGCTCCAAACCTCAGGTTATATCCAGGTAGGAATGGTTGGTTCCTCCCCCTGGGCAATGGGATGATGTGATTTTATGAGTCAGCAGTGAGGCTTGATGGCCCTTTAGCAGAAGATATCCCTCCGGAGGGGTTATCAGGGATGTGTCATGGAAGAGATAAGGAACACTGCCCCACCTGGTTTTAGCAGATGGTGATGGAATACATCATTTTGGTTACATCTGACATTGTAACCTAAGAGAGCTCTACTGCCTTCTCTCATAGGCAGCAGGGTATGCTACTGTTGCATATGACCCGTGTAAAGGAGAACATTCTACTGATTTATATATATAGATATTGACTATATTGTCATCTATCAACACAGTAGACACTTCCAAACACACCTCCTTCCAAAGCAGATTGCAGCATTAGGAGCTCAAGCAGGAATCTGGGATGAAACTGCACTTGAATTTCTGTAGGATGCTGCTGGGAGCAGTTCCTTATTTTCACAGGCACTTAAAAACTGGGAAAAGTCCTTTCCATTTATCACTGTTGTTTATATTGCAGTATTGAAATACAGTTAACTACAGTAAGCATAAAAATTTATCCTGTGCTAGCACCTCAGCCAGACCAGTTATTGATCAATACATGTTCATACCAAAGGCTGTACAAGAAGCACACAGGGAAGGAAGTCTGCACAACTTTGCTTTTTTAAAAGCCTGTCTTAATTTTCCACCCAACCATTGCATTGGAGACCAAACTGAATTGGCACAGCATTAGTTTAATTTATCCTATACACGATGTAGTTATTTTTTTAATGTCAGCTTTCTTTAATTTGTGAGCCTGGTGGTGTAATTTTCATGCATGGTAATGAGAGAGGCAAATACCACCTGAACTTTTGAGTCTGCAAATGCCAAGTGTTTGGGTTTACCAGTGAGTACAAGTTACCTTCCCAATGAATTATTTTACTTTTGGGGACTGTTTCTTCAGCCTCAATGTCCCTGTTATCTTCTTGAACACATAATTGGGTTTAAGTGGCTTTTATTTAACACTGGTTTGCGTCAGGCACTTTTCTGTCAGGAGGAAGGGACAATCTGCTGATGCAGATAAGCAAAACTGGCTCAGCCTTTGCCACGTTATGTAAATAGCAGATTTGTGGAGCTGCCCCAAGGAAGATTATTTGTATTTAATTGGGCAGTCTCTAACGTCTGTATTTCAGAAAGATTTGACCTTAAATGCACTGAAGTTGGTGGAGGGACATCCCTGTTGTTTGAAAAGTCTGATCCAGACTCCAGTGGTGCTGGTCTTGGATTGCTGGGAGCAAACATTGCTGACAGCTTTATGCTTTCATCTTCCTCTGACCCTTCAATATTTTGTTCAGCAATCAAATTCAGCCAGTGTGAGGGATCATACAGTTTCCACATGTGCTGGCAAAATGAATTCTCAAGTTTCTTACGTGTTTCTGACCACCATTTTTCCCACTTCCCAAACATTTTGACCTTCTCCAGTTAAGGAACAAAACTCAGCCAGGGGCAGCTTAAGCAATCCCAACAAACAATGGAACCATCCTAGTTCTGCAAATCCAACCCTCACATCACCTGTTTCACAAGAATCCACAACCCAAAAATGGATAAATTACTTCAAATAGAGACATTAAAATTTCCTGTTGTGACCATTGTGTAGCCAAAACAAAAATTTTGTATTTATTGACAAATTTATTTGTTCTTATTGTGCAGGCAACATTTACAGCTTCTGATAATTTGTTTGTTCTGTTTATTTTACTGTGCTTAGAAGACAACAGCAATTTGCATTCATTTGCATCTCATTTTAAAGGACTGTGATAATAAGAAAAGTTGTGGGAGGATCTGTGTGTGTACGAGTTTTTTATATATAAATATATATATACGTACATAAACAAAATTCTTTTTTTTCCTATAAGATTTTAGGGGAGATAATTGCTGCTGCTGCTGGTTTTTAACTGCAGTTTTCACATCCTGCTGCTCTCCCTTGTACTCTTCTTTCTATTTTGCATGCCTAAAGTTTAAAAACCCTGCACGGATCCCACTTATGTAGGACAAAAACAATTCTAAAGGGCAACAGACTATTAAAAAAACCACTCAATGAAGCTAAGTGAGGCTAACATTTTAACACACACTGCTCGTTGCACATAGCTCTTTCCCAGAGCCATTGATCAGGAGAGCTCAGCAAGCTCCTGGGAAAAAATATCCCAAATTTTTGTTTCTCCAACAAGACCAGCATTTTCAGTTACCAGGAAAAAAAAAAAAGGTACTTTTTTTTTAGACCAGGAGCAAAAAATAAAAGTGCATAATTAACAAAAAGTGGACTAGCATGGGTTGATGGATGTCCTAAATGAGTGGATTTAACAAGTGATTTGATTTTATTAGACTTTTTCCGTGGTGTATGCTTGGTTATTAATAGTTAATGGCACACATAAGCTGAAGACAAATGGGTTTACATGGACCAGTTGGTCTGATTCTGAACTGTTGGCTTGCTCATGCAATATTCATGTTTAATTTATGGACACTTGCATCAACAAATGTGTGGGTAAAAGGGATGGGTAGGAATACATAGCAGTTACCACTCTTGCTGATGCTTACCAAGATAGATATTCCCTGTTGTGAGAGGCAGGGAAGTGGCTGAGATACCCAGGATGCCACTCCACGATAGCAAGGGAAAGAGGAAAGCTGTCTTTTGAAACAGTAAACTCTGCTAAGCAGCAATTTCAGCAATAAAATATGCGTTTCTCAGGTTCCTGGGCTGTATATTTGACTATTAGGTTTTGATTTGGTGGTGTGGGTTCATGTGCTGACATTAGTTAAAACATTCAGCACAGGGTGAAGGATACTACAGGCAAAATTATAAAAGTGTATTCAGATATCCCCCCTGTCCATGGCTGTGACTGAACATAAGGGCTGGGGTGGTCAATATGGGCTGGTGGAGGGGTGCAAGCAGGAGAAGAATAAGGCTGACAGTCCAAGTGATGCCTTATCTGGCTACCTAGAAACAGAGACTAGACAGGAATAAGGGAATAAAGGAGAGATTTATCTGAAAGGCCTTCAAAGGTTACACCCTGGGGGTCCAGAGGCTCCTGCCTCAGTGGATCCCAAGATGGACGACAGGTCACGAGTTCTTCACACCTTTACAGGTTTGGTTCATTTGCATATCAGCATAAATTCACCAATTAAAACTTTAGCTAATGATGTAATTTCCCCAAGCCTTCCCCCCCTCCCCAAGGTGAAGGTTTACACTTTTGGGCCTAGGACACTCTCCTGGGTGTCCTTGGAGAGCAAACCTGGAGAGGCTTTGTGATGTCTGTGTGAGCACAGGAGAGCAGTACCTAATGAGGTACAAGGAAGTTCAGAGTTACACCAGGCAGTACAGGACTTGAAAAAATATAAAAGTTAAAACCTAAGGCATCACAAGTATCACAGATTTGTTTCTTGTAAAATCATCAGAGGGACAAGGCCTGGGTAGTGTGTGGGATCAGGTTCAGCATCTGTCAGCGTCCTCTTAGGTGCCCCTTTAACTCTTTTTTGGTTGCACAGAAAAAGAACATTAAACCTGCCCCTAGTCTTCTTTCCTCTGACATAATCGTTGAGATAGGAAGTGTGGATTGCTGTTTGTTAATGATCCCTCTCTGCAAGGGCTCCTTGCTGTTTGAGGCAGTTTCCCTGACCTGCCATGAGTTGTTAGTCAGCTGTGACTCAATTTTCTGAGCCTACTCACTCTGATATCCTGCAAGGAACTTCTGGAAATCACAGTGACTCAGGCTCAGTTGAGTAGGTCTCAGTGAGGCCACGAAAGTGGGATGAATTTATCCACAATATTTTTAGTGCTGTGAGTTTCTTTAGGCCTAAGGAAAGACTTGTACCCTGTAACATATCCTGTGTCTTCCCAGAAAAGTTTTTAAGGCTTTCATACAGCTGTTCCTAGGGAAGGTAGGAATGTCATATCTGCATGACTAGATAATTTCTTATGCCTCATTTCAGGACGTTGTAGGAGGGGTTTATGTAGAAATCCTGTGTTTTTAAAAGATGCATTTGAACAGATTTTATTGGATCAGCAATTTGAAATATTGAGTGAACTATGGTGGAAAACACCAAAATGCTTGCAGGGGTTCATACAAAGTCACAGAATGTTCAGTGTAGGTTGTATGGGCCAGAGTATTTTGCCTTGGACCCATTTTTTTCATACTTTTGTTGGAGTTTTGCCTCATAGTCCCATGGAGGAGAGGAACAGCCTCATCCCTGAATGCATAGAGAATTAGATCTATCCCTGCAGGAGCACCCTGGGTGTTCCTACTTGTTCAGAGGAGAAGCAAAAGGTCTATCAGCTTCTGTGCTACAGCCACCAGGTAGCTGCCTTTTGGCGGGGAGGTTTATTTTTGTGCACTTATGTGGATTTATAGATACTCGTGTATTCCTTAGGGGAAGCATGCTTGCATTCCCATCCTTCATGAGAACCAGCAGAGCACTGAGTCCTCCACAGCTAAATTGGGCTCCTCCTCTGGCCCACTGGTTGCCCATCTTTCTGTGTTTCTACCTACTTGCTTAGTGGATTTTGGCTGATAGGAAAAAATACTTTGGTTTATGCACTTGTATTTTTGAATATCACAGAGCCTGGCTCATTAGCCAAGATATCGAGCTGAACAATGCTCAGATCTGTTCTGTGCCCTAAGGACCTCCTCATTTTAGCAGTATGGATTGAAAGATGTAAATACAGTGGAAAATAACTCTGGTGATATGAAAGGAGACCAACACTGCAAAAAAATCTTCCAACTCCTCACATTCAACTTGAATAAATCCCGCAGCTCTCAGGACCATGGATGTTATCTCTGAATGTAGTCCTGCTGCAGCCAGCAAATTGAGGTGTGTGCCTTCAGCAGAGACATTTCAGAAAAAATTCCTGTGGGAGAAAAGAACTTCTAATCCTGGGCCTTGTTTGCTCTGTCCCCGGGCCCAAGCCTCCCTCAGAGCTGTCCCACACAAAACCATTCCCCCACAAGCCCTGCCTTTGGAAAGTAGCAGTCCCACAGCTTTCCAGGGGAGAGATAATTGCTCAGAGCTAACACCGATAACGGGAGGTTGAGCTGATTAAACAGAACTCTCTGGCATTTACTGTTAGCACCTGAAAAGTAGCAACCCCAGGTGTGCATTGAGCAAAGTGTCAAATCCCCTTTTTGTCAGATGTTTGAATGTGTGAACCATTTCTTGGTTACATTGTGGACACACCAGTCTTTGTCCCTGATTTGTGTATTAATTAGGAGATGAAGATGTTGGAAAGGGGGAAAGTAAAAAGGGCTGATCTCTCTGCTTGGCATAATAAAAGCGATATATTTGACAAGAGGCTAGGTTACTTTTATTAGTGTATTTAATAAAGTAAGAAAAGAATACCAGGGAAAAAATATATAAAGAAGGAAAAGTTTGGCCAATATCTGCAGGACTGTTTTGTGTTTCTACCTTCCCAAAAGGAATGATTCATGTTATTTCTGGATAACCTACTGATTTACTGCCAGTCACGAAACCTTGTACGAAAGTAATAGAGAAACACAGCAGGTTTATTCACACAGATGAGGACAGGAGGTGACAGCACAAATGGGGCTACACAAGAAATCTACTTGCACTAGAGAACAACATAATAATGATAATTTGGTGTCTCTTTGCAAAGCCTCATCTGATCCTCTCTGCTTCACAGACCTCACTGCCCAAAGTGAAGCTGCACACTACAAAAGAGAGAAAAAACCTCATGTCTGTTCTTGTGATTTTACCAAGAGCAGAGGTTTCATGTGGTTTTGGTTCAGAGAAAGCATCTGGAAGAGTACCAACTACAGAAAATGCTGTTGGAGGATATTTTATTAAAGATACTTAAATCCCGTTTTGTTCTTAGGTTCCTCAAGTGTGTACACAACAGTGTACTATCTTTGGACAAAAAGGGATTTCTTTTCCCAGAAAAACTCCTCCCAAACACTTAAAACTTCCTAGCATCATTATTAGCTTTTAAGGAATTACAAAACTCCCAGTCAAGCATTCCTTGCACAGATGACTCAGGTCCCTGAAGAAGAGTTGTCTTCACTTTTGTTCTGTGCTTGGTGCCCATAAAACAGAGAGTTTGGTGTGACTCTCTCTGTGGAGCTCTGCTAGTTTTGTTTCATTCTCGACCTGATCTGTGCTCATTTCAGTGTTGGGATTCCCCCTCCCCCATACAGGACAATTGTTACCTATGCAGGTGCTGTAGGTGCTGTGCTGGAAGAGAAGAGGAGGTCATCAGAAGGGACTTTAGGAATGTTATGAAAATTAGAAAACCCCAAGCCATTCTGCTGCCTCTCTGCTTTAAGAATTGAGCACCTGAACTTCAAAGAATAGAGTGCAATTTGTGTTTGTGAAGTGCGGGGCTATAAGAAATGAAACTTTCAAGTTACATATCCAAGATTAGAGTTTAAATGTCATTTGTAAAACACTCAAAATGTTGAGCAGTCCCTATGTGCCAAAGCAGACTGTGCCACTATCCTGTAATTCTTGCTGAAGAGAGGAGAGCGCACAGTTAAAATACGAGCACAGCCTGAACTCCAGTGCTTTTGGATATTGCTGTGCTTAGTCATGCAATCTAATATTCTCAGGAAACCTTTGTGGTTTTATTATTATTTTATAAATTCACTCTACATACAAAGATATTGTGCATATTAATCTTCTGTTTTTTAAAAAAATTAAGAAAATAAGAATCTAAAGGTAATTCTCAAACAATTGATATAGAGGAATATTTTGATTTTTACCAATCTGTGGATTAGACAATTTGAAAAGCCCCAATCCCTGAGTTTGGTTTAGGGGCTTTTTGAAGGCTGAGTTGATTTCTGCTTCCATATAATGTAAAATTGCTACAGGAGGGAGAAGCCAATAATTTCTTCTTTTCTTTGGCTGTACCTAATAAATACTGCAGGTGAATATATCTGCAGCTATGAATTTCAGATAAAACTGCTCTAGATATAATCAACTTAAGGAGAACTGAAGTAAAATGTATATAATTGATGCAGTTTTAATGAGATAATAGAATCAATAAACCTTTGTTTAAAATTTTAAGCTTTCCTTAGAAAGTGTTGAAACTGTGTAATTTAGGATTTAGTTAAGGTCAGGAATATGTTTTAGGTGCTTTTTTTTTGCTATGTGTTTCATGTTGGTGTTTTTCTATTTTTTTTTTTTTCCCCACAAACCAAAGCACAGCCCTCAAGCCCGAGCTGTTGTAGTTCTTCTCTCATATTTGAGAGTTTCAGGTCGCTGTCATTTTATATGACATCCCTTTGCCTTCCTCCTCCTCTCACATTTTGATCCTTCTCAGAAGGTGGAATAGCTGTAACATTGGGCTTGCTTTGATGTAAGACATCCTACACCTTCCTGGCATCCTGGAGGTTGCTGCAAGGCAGGAGATGGAGCTGACAATTTCTTTTTGTTGTGGTGACAACGAGCTTTATTTCATTTGCTTGTGTTGAAACACTGGTAAAGGCACTTAGCCCAGGCAATATTCCCTGACAGTTTGGGAATTGTGCATGGGGAGTTTTCCTGAGGACACAGCTGCAAGGACATCTTCCCATCCATGCACGCTGAGGAGAGGCTGGCAGCTACTTTCTGTTCTTCACATGTCCTCTGCTTTGAACATGTCAGGTTGCTGGGTGTTGGGACAACATTCAGGCCTGCACACATGCATGGTTTGCTGGATTTGGTGTAAAATATCCACAACAGGGAAACCAGGGCAGCCAGAGCAGAGCTAGACTCGTTTTTATTCTTTCCTGCCTCCATACTTTTGTGTTTCTGAGGTATTTTTAAGCATTGCAAGCGTTTCCGGCGGTTTTCAGCTCCTCACAAAGCAGCGCAGCTCAAGTCCTGGTGTGCTGTCCCACTCCGTGCTTCCCTCCTCCCTGGGAGCCAAGGGAAGTCACAGCAGGCAGTACAGAGCTCATCAGTGATGCAGGCAGGTAGGGCTGTGGGGAAACTGTCCCAGGAATAATTTTGGTTGGTGAAAGGATTATAGCCGAACTTGAAATATTTTGTGAAATTATGCCAGTGGTGCAGAAAATCAGTTATAGAGGAGAAATCCTATGCTTGTCCCATCTTGATGTATTCTACTGACACATTTTCAAGATGAAATACTCCTCTTTCAAGAAAAAGTCTTTGAAAATACTTCTTTCTATCCTCTGCAAACTTCAGTCCACAAAGGGTTGAGAAAAGTCCCTCAGGGGACCATGTCTTCCCCTTTCCAACTGAAACAATTTCATATTTAATATCTCAAAAACTGCTTTCTGGGTGGAATTCCCAGCCTTTTCCCACCTCTCATCTCAAACCTGGAGGTGTGAACACCCTTGGGGCGTGAACTCCAGGTACTACAAGAGAAATGTAGGTGACAGTGGTGGAGTCTCATCTGCAACAACACTTGCTAAATCAACAAGTTTCAGCACTAATAAAAGCAAGATATTTTTAAGCTTTGGTATCCTTTTGCCACATGGTTTTGTATACAAGGTAAAACCTTTGTGATTGTTCTTTTTGGGTTGGCAGGGGCTGACCAGTCTGTTTCGCATCTGTGTTCACCAGGAGCAAGACAGTGCTGCTGCATTTTTTTTTTTAATAAAATCTCTGTCCTTTACCTGGCTGTTATTTTGGGGAAAATTATAAGCTCTTAGTTCATTTTTGGGACTAGTAATCCCCTTTCAGAATGTAGTAATTCTGAACAAAACTCTTAGAAGTTACTGGCAGCTAAATCACACCAGTAGGACTAAAACCGGGATCAGTTTTAGTCCTACACTAGGTAAAAGTCATTGCGCTTTTTTTTTTCTAATCCCATCCATTATTTAGATTAGGTTTTGCATAAATGAAAACTGCATCGAAGAGCTTTTATTTGTATTTTACATCAAAGCTGAAGGTGTAAAACACATCCATTCAAAAAGGAAAGAGAACACAAAAGAAAAAGTATCTTGAATGCTTTTGTTATTAGTCAGTCTCCAGGCAACTCCTGGCTGAGGGCAAAGCTAAATTAAATGATTGTAGTAGCAGACTGATACATAAATAAATATATTTACACACACACACCCCTTAGGAGCTATTTTTAACACATGTGCACCTACCATACCTCACATCTGACAGCTTTATTTGAATCCGGGCTATTCACTGGGAACAAGCAGCTAATTAATTTATCGCATGAATATCAAATATGCAATTAGTCCCAGAGCACTCAGTATTCCAGCCATTACCACCGACGTAGTCTCCACACTGCCAACAATGACTCCGAGGAGTGAGTCCCATTCAGTGCCTGACCTCCTGTAGAAAGACATAAATGGGTTTGCCATATGCTGCTTGATATTGTACTTATAATTCTTCCTTTCTTCTTGTGTTCACGCGTGTGTGCAGTCAGCTAATGAGTTCTCTTCAATCACAGCAGCGTGAAGGAAGCAAAGGAGTGTTTAGGAGATTAGAGGATGTTGTAGTCACAAAGCCCTGAGATGAATATTTCTGTCTGAAGGCAATCCTAAAGAAACACACGTGCATGTATTTCTCTTGGTAAGGCAAGAGGCAACAGCTGAAACTGCAGACAGCGAGATCAAAGTTAGATGTTGAGTGGAGAGCTTTGAAAGGGTAATGAAGGTTGTGCGTGGCAAACAGCTGACAGGGGAGATGGCAGAGTCACTGTCACTTGCTGGGGAGTGATGTGACCAGCGCCCGGAGAACAGCCCCGGCACAGCTGGCAGTGTCCTGAAGGGGATGGTGGGCTACTCAAACTCTCAGGCTCCTGTCGAGCTCTGTGGCTGTGGCTGTTTCTTCAAAAGCCTCATCACACTTGGCAGCTGCATTGCCTTCCTCAACAGCAGGCTCAGCCATCAGACGAACTCCTAAGCTGATCAGATGAAGCTGAAGCACGTTTATTTACTGTAAAGTAAACATCATTACTGCTGCCCTTGAGATATTTTGTAATTAAGCACAATTTCCCACGCTGGCAAACCTAGTGCCATTTATAGAAATGCTAATTTCTGTTATTTCGTGGCTAGCTCTGAAGGTTTAACCTTGGAGAAGATTTTGGGAGTTGAACAGCTTTGAAGATCAGTAAATGTTACTGTGATTGTAGAAAGGCCTTGCAAGATGATGTCCAGCTCCATTCTTTGTAGCTCTCTGGCAGTATTTCACAGCACAGCAATTAGAAATTGTTCCTGTCAGAGTGGAACATTAGAAGATGTTGTTATACAGCACTGGAGCATTTGGTCATAAATCCTGCAATTGGTGATAGAATCTAAACTAATAAAGCGTTAAAAACAAGGCAAAGAAATTTCAGTACTTTTTCAAACTCTTCATCTTTGTCTGAGGATGTAGTTTTACAGGGGTTATATGAGGTTTAATGGGGAGTGGGGATCTATCAGTGCTTTTGTTTTTATTAAGTTGTATTTAATTTTTTAATTTTATTTAACGTCTGTGGCTTTTGACGGATATTTTATAAGTTGCTAAATGAATAGCTCATTGATAAAGCATAACAGCCATTCTTTGAGTCGCAAAATGCAGGCTATTGTGTTCTCACCATCAAGCTGCTAGTTTAAATGTTAGTATGGAAATCAGTCCTTCAGATTAATCACCAAATAAAGCAGAGGATGAAATGCTGGGGTTTGGCTGAATCAAAGTCTGCAATGGTTGTGGGGGAAAGAGTTTGTTAACAGTCAACATGAAACTCCTGAGCACCCCAGTGTTTTATGAAAAGTAGCATGCTGCACATGTGGACATGCTGTAGTGTCCTAAAACAATGTACTTTGCATTTGCACATAGTGGACCTATCAGTCAGCCTCAATGGGAGTTTAACAGCAACTTTTTGTAGCTGTAATACCAGGTCTGAAAGCCAACTCTAATCTCCAAGAGTGTAAGTTGTAAACAAATGCCATTCCGCATAAAAATGCCTTTCCTGTATATATATATTTTTTCTCCCTAAAGACTGAAGAAAATGCTTTATAAAAACAATTCCCTTCAAACGCTTAAGGGACACTAATTGCTTTTAATTTCAGTGTGCGATGGTCCTTATCCAAGAGAAGTATGCTGCATGGGCTATAAACCATTTTTATATCATATAGGGTTTAACAGAGCATGCCTGGAGTTAGCTGAGCTGCCTCCCTGGTTCTCTGCTCTCTATTATCCTTCACCATGATTAAACCCGCAGTGTTTCACTGCCTGATCGTGACGGGCATCCAGCAAAGATCACTGAGCTCTTCTCTGCTGCCTGCCTCTGAGCAGAGCTGTGCTTCTGTTTGCTCAACCAGCTTTGGAGCAGAGCATTGCTGTGTCAGAGGGCAGTCACAGCCATGGTAAAATTGACCCTCTGCTATTCTTTTCATGTTCTGTTGCTGTTCCCACAGCAGAAGGATCAGCTCCGGTGACAGTGTTGTGCTCAGCAGCCAGGGCCTGTGCCTCTGGAACTTGTTTTTTAAGTCCCTTGTGAAGCTGATGTAAAAGTCCTTCCTGCCCTCAGAAGCAGCAGAGACAAATATCCTCTCTAGAAAGAGATGGCAGTGATTGTTTCCCCACCATCTCTTTCCTCTTTGCTCGTGTGCAGCACTGGATTGACAGTGCTGCACATTCACATCTCCCCCTCCACACAGCAGTGCTTGGCATTGTGCTGGCTTTGCTCAGAGCTGGATCTCATGTAACCCAAGGTCAGCCCACTCATCTCAGCCTTTTCTGGAAGGTCAGTCCATTTTCACATGTTCACATTCCTGCTCCCTTTGTGCTTGATCCTGCCGCTGCCTCATGGGCACCCCAAAGTTGCATCTCAGGATGGGAAAACAGCAGGTAGATACTCACAGTTAGGTGAGTAACTGGGAACAGGTTAATTCAAGCTTGAAATCAACTTTCTAACCCTTTTCCCTGTTGACATTGGAGTAGCCACTCACCATGCCTGCATTGCTAGAAAGCTGCTGCTGGCAGCTTTTCAACACTCGGCCATCACATTCTTTCAATCTTCAGTGTTTACTGTTCAGGCCACAGGCTGCTCCTCCTTTTCTGTTTGGAAATCTCTTAAGATATCATGGAGGTTGCCAGAAATCAATAACTACGTTCTTGAGATATTTGCTCTTTAGGGAGTGTTGAAGTGCATGCTCCTGGAGATGTTTTAAATCTGCTTACAAGGAGCTTTGGAAATCAGCGCAGAGTTTAATTGTGAAACTGGAGGTGATGGTTTGTCACTCCTGTCCGTCCACATGGGCATCCTCCCATCCTCAGGCAAACCTGCTTTTGGTGAAACATCTCTCTGAAGCATCTGATTCTCTCTGTGGAAGGGATGGACCTGATATCTGATCAATCAGAAATCCACGTGGACAATTTTTAAAGCTTCCAGTGCCAGTTCTGGTCCTGACCAGAAACCAGCAGACTGAGATACATATATGACAGTTTAATGTAGGGAAATGGATTGGTGACGTCCTTTTACAAATAGGTGAAAAGTGTGAAGTGATTGTGCATTTATCTTAAACTGCATGACGTTCTTAACATCGCTGAACCATTACCCTATCCTGAAAACATAATTTTCTTTTTCTTCCAGTCTGACTTAAGTGGTTTAGATGCCCTTTGTCTTTTGTTAAGCAACCAACTTGGCGCGTGTGATTACTATCGTGAAAATACATAATCTACTCTGAAAATATTGGCAAAAATTTATATAGGCCTGAGGAAGGGTAACCTATTCTTGTTATGGCCAAGGATATGAATTCTATTTTGCTTTACAATGTTTGTGATTAAATGATTGCTATTTGGAAAAAATGATAGATTTATATTCCATCAGTAGAATGACTTTAAAAAAACCCAAACCTCTCCAAAATATATAGTAGAATTGACCCTCTGCTATTATTTTCAGTGAACTCCAATCTCATTCATAACCTCAGCACAGATTATTGTGTTAAAATTTGCAGAGACCCAATATTTTTCTCACAGTAACATTTTCTAGTTGCTCTTCAGCCTGAGTAGGATGTGAAGCAGTGACCGGGAGATGAAAGTCGCTCTGCCATTTTCAATCCCCTGAGCCATCTCACCATTTTCTGCATTTATTTTTCAGAAATTAATTTTTTTTAAAAGCAATTGTTTCTGCAAACAGCCCTTTGAATTCCATCCCGGTGGCACTTTAGAGCATTATTGCAAATTATTCAATTTATATGCATAGTCAAGCTTACATCATTATCCCTGTATTCTACTAAGGCAGGAAGAGACAAAAAAAAACCCCAAACCCAACCCAAAACAGCCAACACTCAGAAAAAAAAGGACAAGAAAAACAAAGGCAGAAAGTCGACCACTATTCCAGGAAAATATTTTTCACTAGGCTGAAAAAAATCTTTAAACCCCTTTCATCAAGGTGATCTTTTTCAGAAAGTCAATATAAGGAAATATTCAAATGACTGCAGTAAAACTCAAAAGATATACTGTATTATGAGCATTAATTAATGCAAATATTAATGTTTTTGGCTCCAGATGAGATGATCCAGCATTCTTAAAAATTAATAAAAATTATTACAGAGACTTACTGTATATCTGAACATGTTCCAACTTAGCAGCTCATCATTATGCACAGCATAATTGTCTGCTCATTTGCATCCTGTGAATTTTAAGGCCTTTTAAATGCACATGTTACTTTCCCATACAAGTTACTGTGCAGTCCAAGCTTCTGATGGGAAAGATGGAGTAACAAGGAATGGTTAGCCCTGGAAAGAGTGTGAGGAATGACACTGTTCCTCCAGTTTGGTGGGTTCAGTGTCCACACCCTGCTGAAATAAAGAAGGGAGAAAGTGATGGTAGAGTTCAGTCTCCAGCCTGCAAGGCCTCAAGACAAACACTCAAAACACAGGGCACATTTATCAGTGCCAACAGATGTGCAAGAATTAATGGCATCTTTTTTCAAATTGAATCAATTAGAGAAACAAATGAGCTTTCTCCAGCCCTGTGCCAAACTCACTGTAGGGACAAACTCCTTTATTTAAGCAGAGGAGAAAGGGAAGTTGGATGCTTTTGGCTTCAAGTACTGGAGCTTGCTGAGACCTGTGAAGAGACAGAACAGAAAACCACAGAACAGGAGGACTGGAGGAGGAGAAAAGGATGGAATCATAGAATATCCCGAGCTGTTAGGAACCTACAGGGATTGTCAAGTCCAACTCCCTGAACAGCAGAGCCCCAAGTCACACGAGTCAATGCTTCTTGACTTCTGGCAGGTTTGGGGCAGTGACCACTGCCCTGGGGAGAGCTTCAGCCGTGCCCACCGAGGAGTGATTTTAGCGAGGTGCTCCTTTAACAGCTTTCCCGTTTGCAGTGTGTTGAGAAACACAAGTTTCTCCTCAGGAATGGGACCCCAGGAATGGATCTGTTCCTCCCAGCTGTAAAGGAAAGGCAGCAGTGAAGGTTTCTGAAGTATCTGCACTCCTGCCTGTGCTGTCTCTGCTCCTGGACAGTGATGCAGGCTTTGGAGCTGGAAGAGCTGCTAAACATTTGCATCTCCTCAGAAAGGCTTGAGCCATTTCTGTGCAGGTTTTGTGAATGCCCCGTGGTCTGTGAAAGCCTAGCAGAAGGAGCAGGGCCAGCTGCCTGATGCTTACCCAGAGTCAAAGGGAATCAGCTCTAAATTGCTCTCTCCACACCCTGCCCAGCCTTACAGCTTAGGCTCTTTCCCAGGAGGCACTTTTGAATTGCTTTTTGCTGGCTTTCTGATTTGGTTTACTTAGAGAAGCTATTAATTACAAGTTGGTAAGGTCTCAAATGAGGTCTAGACCAGCTGCTCTGAAGACACAGATAAGCTGCTGGGTGATGATGGCTCTTGGCTGCTCCTGACCTGGGTTGAATTCGGGCAGTTGCTTTGTTCTGTAATGAGCAATGCCACAAGCTACCCAGCCTCCAAAACCAGGCTTTTTCAAAATTAGAGTGCACTTCTAAGACTCAGCTCACACTGTTTATAGAGTTGATTGCCCTCGAGTTCACCTTGGGCCTAATTGGCTTACCAGCTTAATTAACAAAGTGCTTATTAATGTCTAGTGGCAATTAATTTTCAAGGGATTATTTTCTATTAAGATCATGAGTACAGTATTAACACTGTACAGCTGTGATTCTGGAAAACCAACAAGTACAGGGTTGTGGGGGGTTTCCTTTTATGTATTCAGAAAAATTTATTTATTTGGTCATATGGTGCTGATTTGCCCTGCAGTTATAAGAATTAGCATCTGTATAAGACCAAGAGCTGCATACTGAGATTAAGGCTCGTTTGGAACAATGGAATGATAGTTTTTACTGGAGTTGAATAAAATATGATGGGCTGATGAGCAAATAAATTACTTTTGTCAGATAACGTGGTATTGGAATGGTGATGAGCCTGCATTTTGCAAATTCAAGTGCACTGTTTGATGTTTTAATATTTATAGGTGCATGAGAGTTGGAATATAGGCATCAGAGCCTGAGACTGAGCTATAATCCACAGGCTCATTGCATAACGTGATATTTAATTTATGTGTGTTTTAATGGCACAGTCTTACTATGTGAATCTGGAGAAAGGCCAAGGATCTGTCCCACCCAGCATCAAGTAGTCGTTGCTTAGGGGAAAAAAATGTAAACCCAGGGCATATAAAGACAAGCTTCCCTGGACACAAATTCCTTGCTTTTAGCTGTCTCTGGCTTTTGGGACTTTCTGAAGAAGCAGAGCCTTTGGTGGTTATTAGTTATTGACAGGCTTTTCTTTTGTGAGTCTGTCTTTTTGGAACGTGTTTACACTTGTATATCTGCATGTCCTGTGGCAGTGAGTTCCCCAATCTGTGCATGGCTTGAAAGTTCAGTGCCTTTCCTTTCTCATAAAACATGTATGTGCTATTTTTTTAAAGTACTCCCTACTTCTTGCATTCTAAGAAACAGTGAGTGATTAATCATCCCTTGTTTATCTCCATCCTACCTGAGACTGTATAGACTTCTCTGCCAGCAGCCCACAGGCCAATTTTTTCCTTCTTACTTGAAGAATCCCTGTTGCTTCATCCTCACACTTTGCATACTTTTCCTCAGCCTTGTTGCTTTCATTTTGGAGGAAAGGTGACTAGGATATAGGTGTGTAAAACTGAGGAGATGCAGATGTAAGTTTACTTTAGAGAATCTCTAAGTCACACCTTGCCAGAAGGTGAGAAGAAATGCACTAGTCCTTCTTTAACTTGTTTTTCACATCACCTAATACTGATCACTGCCAGAGACAGAACCCTCAGCTGGGCTGTGGAATTGTGGATTGCTTCTAGTGTACGAGTTTCATATTTTTCTCTATTTCTTGATCCAGTGATTCTCTAGATTGCTTTTCATGTACCTTATTCCTGGTATGCTTGGAAATGTTTATATCAGCTTTTGTATCTTTATTCAGTGGTTCTTTATCTTTTCCCCCAACCTTGTTATCATTGTATATGACTTCCTTCTGTTTTATTGTTTGTGCAAGACTTCTGTGTTTCCAAATAACGTTTTACTACTGACACCTTCTTTATTCTGCATTTTACTGTGACAGCTTTTATTGGGGGGGAGGTGGAAGGGAGGTGTTTTAATGCCGTTCGTTTTTTTTTTTTCCTGGTGTATATTTGGGGGGTGTTAATTCATGTTTTGCCCAAAAGGCTTTGAAAGATCTGTTTGCACTCAGCAAAGAGCAGGTTCTTCACCCCTGTTTTGCAAGAATGAAAACCCCCAAATCCTTATTTTCTCATGCGCTATCTGGTGGCATTTTGGGGACAGGTGTTAGAAGGTGGGAATTCTCCCCTCCTCAGAGTCCCCACCACACCTGAGCTGTGTAAGACCCACACATGCTCTACAAATCAGGTGGGAAGCTGGCACCCTGCTCAGGCTCTGTGTTGTCTTTCTGCCACCAGGAGAGTTTCACCTGAGGTATCTCCTTTTAAAAATTCTGTGTGCAAGTCACAGGTAGCTGTGACTGCCTCTCTATGGCACTTGTACCTGCAGCAAATAAAACTGAGGAACCATGCTTTTTTCTATGATCTAGTACTGAGACATCCCCCAAAATAAGAACAATAAAATCATCAGCAGTTACGTGCCAGTGATAAAAAGTGGCACCTCTACATTAACATGAGGTATGTTCATCACCTCTCTACAGCAGGCACTCATTCACATTTAGTTTTGTTTTACAGTTTTGTAATAAAAGCTTTGTTTTTTCTCCTTCCCCCTATACAAAGCACATGCTATAAAATAACCAAAAGCAATCAACCAAGTGTGAATGCAATAAAAAGCTCCATTCAGATTTATTATGCAAACATAAAGGGGAAGTTTAATATACAGTATGGTGAAATAAGGCAAATGTATTCAGCTAGCATGTAATTGTGTCTGAATTTTATAACTTGACTGATATTGAGAGGTACACCCTGACAACAAGTCACTGAATTTTACATATCATCCAATTAATAACCTCTATTGCTGTAATGTCTGATATCCCAATTGGTCTGAGGCATTCCACTTGTTGTTAAATGAAGTCAGGCTCATGGATCTAGTCAGTGTTTGGAGAGGGAGTAGGGGTTTGTCCTTCTCCTCACGTGGATTACAATCAGAGGCAGGGCATGTTAATTTTATGCTAATTTGTCCTTGTTGCCTCTGCACGCAGTTGAAAACCACAGCTCCCATGAGTGTCTGTGAGAAACACAGACATGCACACGGACAGAAAAGAAACTCCTGTTCCAGTAGTCTTGGGGAAAAACACCTTGCTGCTGGGTGAATTCTTTCAAATGTTGTTGGTTTGGTTTTGTGTTTTTTTAACTGAGCAGAATAAACACAAAAAAGGACAGTCTGTTCCTGTAACACACTTTCATTTTAAGGTTGCATAAGCAACATTCACCGCTTAGTTCCTAGGAAATGAAATACGTGAGGCGTAATATCAGTACCTTAGCTTCCTTCTATTCAAGTGCCTGCATCCAGAAATGATGGAAAAGGGTGAGGACAAAATGTCATCTCTAGTAGTGAATTGAGCTCTCCAGGACACAGACTGCCCCTTATTTCTACCCTGGAGGGCCTCGGCAGGAAGAAACTCTGGTTTCTGTTTAACAGAAATAAATCAGGGTAACCATATGCTGAGTGCCAGCAGCACTGCAACGAGCATTTTGTATCTGTAGGTCTGCTAAGGGCTAAGGCTGCTTTTCCTTGGCCTGCAGACAGAGCAGCACATGTGTGCAAGTCCCTGAAAGGCACGAGGACATGGCTGCTGTCCCTGGCCGGGGCTGTGAAACGTGTGACGGCTGAAAAAGCCTTTTGTCCGCCTGTCGTGCGGCAGCTCGGCTTGGCAGCGTGCTGGAGGCTGCAGAGGAAGAAGCTAATTACTCCATTCCATCCTCTTTTGTGGAGTGTTTTCCCTCTCTTTCTCGCAGAGCTGTCCTTTTGCCTTGCTCATCTCGACAGGGGCCAGTGCCCGCTCTGAGAGGTGGCAGTCACGCCACCAGCCAGGGCAGGAGTCACTCACCCCCATGCAGACACTGCAGACACCCTCCCCAGCCTCTGCACAGTCAGGTCCTGGACCCTTTCAATGAGTTTATCCCCAGGGATGTGAAATAAATAATTCAAAATATTCCGTTGCCTTACGTGTAAAAGAGGCCTCTGTGGAAGGGCTCTGTGAAATCCTTGGAATGTCCCTATTTTTTGTGTGATGCATTAAAGTGCAGGTCAGGCTCAGGGATGCAGCACTCCCAGCTGACACTCTTGATGCCATCTCTGAAATGCAGGCATCTCCTGGGTTGGAAAAAATGATACAGGCTTGGCTGGTCCCTGACTGGGTTGTTCTGAAACAGAATAAGCAAACTCTGATTTTGGGCATAATTGCCTTCGTACAGTACAGGCAAAGAGGATGACTAGTATGGATGACATGTGCTGTGCTAATTGGGTCCAAATCTGTGGCCATGCCCACCAGGAGCTGCAGAAGATGTTCTGTAAACAGCTGTGTCCTTTGGACCTGGTCCCTGCTGCTGGAGAAACCAGGTGTGCATTGCAGAACAGACACAACCATGGCCTAACCATGCCTGCAATTCGTGTTACTGCCCTTGGCCTGAAGAGCAGGCAGTACATGAGGCAGGATTTTCCAGAAGCAAAGCCATAGAGCAGTTTCCCCTTCACAGGAGAAAGTTCTGCTGGGTCAGTGTCAGGGAGCACCTCATTGTACTTAGTTCCCTGGGCATGACTGGTTTTTCTGCATGGGCGAGAGGTCTTTAGAGATAGACATGGAGGGAGTGGAGAGATTATAAACCCAGAGTGTGTGTTTGATGTGCCAGGCTCTACAAACTTCAGGGGATTGCAAGAAATTAATTCTGTACCTAAAACAATCTCTGGATTTAGTTTTGGTTTCCCTGTGGTGATAAATATTGAAAAGCTTGGGTGGCTTTTATGAAAACTTCTTTGGCTGCCATCTTGGTATGGAGAATACATCAAAAAGGGCTGGTTTGGGGTTCAGCCCTTCATCCTTTTGTCTTGTCCAGTCAATAGCACGAGCAGCAGCTGTTTGCCCAAATATTTCTGTAAATCTACCAGCTATAACCAGGGAAATGTTGCAGCATCAGGAGTGGGTTTGGTTTTTTCTTGTTATTAGACTGTTGGGGATTTTTTTACAAAGATGGTTTTGATCTTCTTGAAAAAGTAGTATTTCTTTTCTCATCTGAAGTAAGTCTCTAGCTTGGTTTTTCATTTTAATTTACATGATTGCTTTCACTTACCCCAAAGAAATTTAACCACTCTGGCAGAGGCAGCCAACTATTTTGACTGGCAGAATAGATGTAGTACCCGAAGCAGCACTTCTTGCTGTATGAGGACAGAAAGTACTTGACAAATGTTAAAACACTGTACTTTACAGTATCCAGGAGAGAAAGCAGTTGTTCTCCACATTTTACAGAGCAGGAGCTGAAATTAATGGTTATACGAATATGTCCTTTTAAGACTAAAGGATTTTTATCTCAGCATCACTGAATTTCAGCAAGTAGCTGTGGTCTGAGAGTCTTTAGACTTCACTTTTAGATTTTGGTCTTTACTGGAGCTGAGCTTGTGGGTTTTAGGTATCATAGAGCTTTACTTGCAGGTGTTCTGGTATTACTTGCATGGAGCATTACAAATATGTATCTGAAGCTGTGCAGCTGGTGAGCAGAAGGTCTTGATATGAAACCCAGAACTTTTGTGTGAACCTTCATTTCTGCACAATTCATTTTGTTCTTTCTACAAGCTTAGCAGAATGTTGATTCAGGCAGGACCTTTGCCCTCTAAGTATTGTGTTGATCTGTCAAGCCAGACTTGGAAAAGAGGTGGTTTTTACAAGGCTGATGGATCCCTTTGGTCTATTCCCACTGTCTTGTTTGTTTGGATGGGACATGCCCCTCTCCCTTCCCAAGTGTTAAAGAGTGAGAAATATGTGTGAGAAAATGGGAATATGCTCTGAAATGTTCTGTTCTCTTCACCACCACTGCCTACCACATCCCATTTCCTTCTTCTGGGCAAATCTACCTGGCAGATTTTCAGCAGTCACCGCCAGCTTTGTTAAAGATGCCAAGAATATCATTCTAAAAACATTGCTGGCCAGGGCTGTCACTGCTGCCAGTGCTGGGGTTCCTCTCTCCTGCTGATAAAAGCTCCTGGCTGATGAAATGTTGACTTAGGACCTGTCACAGTATCAGCAGTTTGGGTGTAGTGGGAAGGGCTGGCTCTGGCCATCAGGAGAGGAGAGGATGGATCAGATAGTGGCTTGTACAGCAAACAAGTCAGCCCTGGGCAGTGGGTAGCAATGGATCAAAAGGAAGAGAGGTAAAGGTGAAATTCCCCAGAGCACCCCAGATCGTTTTGCATGCCCCCAGAGGAGCAGAGATTCTAAACCAAATAAATCTGGATGTGGTACCAAAGCAAGCTGACAACATTTCTGGTCTCTTAGGAAAAGTGCTTCCTCAGTGCACACTAAGGACTGTGCTCAGCCTCCAAATGCTGAATATTTTATTTGGGATTCGCTTTACTTCTTGAGGAAGCAGACTAGAAAAGCTCCTGGTGCGTTGCCTCTGGTTACTAATTTAAATTGAGATCAGAGCAGGAGCAGATCCAGCACCATCAGTTGGCCTTAAAACTTTCTGCATCTGGCAGTGTCTCCTGGCTGGTGCTGGTGCTCTCTTTGAGTTGAGAAGAATGCTTGGGAGATTTTCTACATCTGGCACAGGAGTGAGGGTGGAGGTAACCTCTCTGAGGTCATGGGGAGGCATTTGCCATTCCTCCCTCTCCACAGCAGTTATAAATCCATGGATACAGGAGGGGCTCTGAAGGACTCCAGGAAGCTGCACCAAAAGCAGGTAAAGGGAGGCGATTCTGCCCCTCTGCTCTCAGCTTTGCTGAATTAAAATCCATGCAGGGTAGGGCATAGAGAAGCAGGTAAAGAAACCCACACCAAAGTCTGAAAGACAAAGTGCAGCATCATTCTCCCTAACTGCACAAAGAAGTACATTGCATTTTATTAGAGGAAACAATCGGAGCAGAGCAAGGCCATGAGGTAGTGAGGCAAAACAGAGCTACAATATATAACTATATACATAACTATACAGAATCAGAAATGAGAAAGACAAAGGTTGATTCTCAGAAATTACAAATTGTCACTGTGCAAAAGACATGAGGCTTTTAAAAGCTCAGAGAACCAGCAAGAATACCTGGCCTGACAGTATAGGCAGCTGGCACATGAATCATGGAAAACCATCGTGGCTTAGGAAGCTCAGCCAAGTTTTTCTGAGTCTATCCAGAGGAATGCCCTGGTTCATTAACTCACAAGCCAGTGCATTAGAGTGTACTTCATAGGTTTTAAGTGTTTATCAATTAAATAAACCCCGTGGATGAGCTTGTCAATAGATGAGGGATTTTAGCTTTACTATTTCTGCTCTGCTACTTGGATGACCTTGAAGTTGTCTTCTGTCCAGGGTCCCTGGTCTCCTATTGGCATTTGTGACTTTCCACTGCAGATGTGAACATCAGCTCAGGCTCGCTGACAGCTGCTCCGTGTATAGCAGCAACATAATGTCCTCACTGAGAACAAATGTTTCTGTCTCTGGATTCACATCCTCCATGACACAAACCCCATTTGGTAGTTGATTTTTCCTTCCATTACTAGAAATGTGAAAGTCTAGAAGTTATTTTTCTCTGGACACCTGATTATTTTATTCTGCCTTGTTCTTTCTGTCTCCTTTGCACCTACTGAGAAACCAGGGTTTACATCCAAGGACTTGAAGAAGGTAAAAGATTCCAGTAAAGATTTTTGACAATTCTTTTTCCACTTACTGCATTGACTTCCATAAGTGATTGCTCTCTCTTTTTTATAAGTTGTTTTTTTTAATTCATTTATTATGCACACCCCAGTAGCATCTTGATTTTCACAGTCCCTCTGTACCACACAAGTACTATGCAAATTGATAACAGATCATTATCATAAATTTTCTGTTACTTTTAAGTAGCAGAATTTTACTCTGAACATTTTGGTGCTTTTTCTGTGTTTCAATTTAATTTTTGTTTTCCTCAGTATGTCCAACAGTATTCATTTAATCTTTTCTGCTCACAGTTTACCCCACAAGTAGTTGGTGAATGTGTGATTCCAAATAAATTTTACCATCATTTAAAAACATGTTTTCAAACTTTATTCTGTGATTTTGATGGGAAACCAAATAGTAAAACAAAGGAAGTGAAAGTACAGAGTGGTACCAGAGTGGTTGGTAGTAAAATATTTCTCACTTAATCTATACCAGTTATATTTTAGTAATTCATCCTCTTTAGAGTGAATGGGACAATTTAGTGATTGATTAATCTGAGTTTTGGGGGTTTTTTCTCTTTTTTCTTTCCCATCCATTTATAAAGAGTTGGGATTAGGATCAGGCCAGATTTTTCACTATGGTCCATGAAGGGGAATCTGAATGACTTTTTTTATGACAATTGGCCAAAGCTAGGACCTGCTATGTGCTATAACATAGTTACTTACATCATTTTTCTTCTTGGTATATGAGATTTACTGGCAGGACCTAGATCCTTGTGCCAGAATTCTCCTAGTGGGAGATAGATGTGTATTGATTTTGCTTAGAGTGCTCAGTGTTCGACTCCACCCACCCTTACTCCTTCCTCAATAACCAAAAAAAGGTGATGCAGCTTTCCCTAATATGGTTTGATCCCATTTCCAGCCTTCAGGCCCAAAGATCTCTTATCCCCAGCTGAAGAAGTCACAGCTCTCTTCAGCTCTTTCCTAAATTGCTTCCTCTCTCACCACTCCTGTCATCCAAGATTTTAGTTTTTGTCCATCCTGGGGAGCCCACTTCTTCCAGCCTCCTTGCTGTACAAGTGGCACTACAGCTGAGAGGGATGATCCTGCAGAAGTCCCAATGCCCCAGGGGGAAAATGGGCACAGGAGAGTGAGCCAGGGATGTTCAGGGCACAGGGACCCCAGGGGAAACCCAGCTGCTGGCCTGGAAGTGCTGAACCTTCCTTCAGCGAGGCCTCAGTTCAGCCGGAGCCAGGTAATGTTTTACAGGGGTAGCAAAGGACACGTCTTGCACACTTGAACCCAGCCTTTTGAATTTAATCTGCTCACTGCAGAGTATGAAGGCACTTGAATTTTGTGCAGAGCAGTTATGAGGGCTCTCTTGAAACAGGCAAACAGTGTATGTCTTCACAAAGCTGTATCAAAAAACTTGTCATTTCTCATGCTCTCAAAAAATTATGTCCTGAACCACTTTGGTGCTTCAGCACTTCTAGGGGACTGGGAAGGGCTGGGAACTCATGGCCTCACTACTGGTCTTCTGAGGTGCCTTTCAGTCTGACTGGTTCTGTTTTCCTCTGAAAATGCTAAAATATCTAGAATTCAAGGCCAGCAGAGTTGGAGATTGGATGTCCCACTCCAAGAGTACCCAAAAAAAAAATTTTAGCTTTTACCCCTGATTTCCATGGAAAACATGGAAAGTCTTTATCATTTTCCTCACTTTCTAGTCATAAGTCAGACTGAATTTTTGCCACTCTTTGCTGTGGTGTTGTTCATATCCAAGCCAGTTGTGCTGATCATTATGTGCTGGGCTGGCAGAATGCTGACAGCGTTACCAGGATGTGTTCCAGCAAAGGTGCCACACCTTAGTAGAGTATTAAAAGATCCTTATAACAAGCATGAAAACATTAAAAAGCAATGTCACCATCTGCACTTTAAACAACAAATTTCCAGTTGACTTTTCGCTTTTCTGTTTTCCTCTGAAAAATCTGAGAAGCCCAGCTGATTTCTTAGATGCCATGAAAAGAGATTCTTACTACAACCATATAAGCCTGCACTTGAATTACAGCTTAAAAATAAAAAATGACAGCCTTATCAGCTTGTTTGATGTGGCATTCAAACTGAAGCTACAGCTTCCACTTCAAATGTTCCTAGTGAATTGTTGGAGGGGGAGAAATCTCTGCACTCATGGGAAGAGAAACTCATGTCAGTCTTGCCAGAGTAGTAGGAAACATTATGGGATCTGGAGGAAATCTGCCAAAAGCTGCACACTATCACTTTTTAAATACTCAGCTACTCTTTAGTGGTGTGGTCTGGAGATCTTTAAATTCTGACTTAATTAGAAAACAAAAATTCATAAATAAATGGTCTCAGTGTGGCCACATTTTTAGAAGAAAGGGTTATTTTAGTTGTCATGAAACATTAATTCCCCTTCTGTGCATTTTCATATTAAAAACACTAATGCATTTGTATACCAAAACAAACTGCCCTTAATTATTCATGATATATAATTCATTAGGCCCCAGAGGGAAGGGAGAGGTCATGTGACCAGCATGTGTCTCATTAACATGTGTGAAATGATAATGAAATTAGCAACGGATGGACAACAAATTGGAAGCAAGTCTATTGTAACTGGAGGGAAAGAATTGCTGGAATTTTTTGCTACATTTTTTTGCTGAGCTTCACAGGCAGGATAACTGCTGTGGGTGTGGCAGCCCCCACATTGTCCCCAAACAGGGCTGCTGTGACAGGAAAGTGTCACATCTGTGTCTGTACTGCTCTGGAGCTGAGGAAATGGCCGTGGAGCAGGTGGATTGCTTTAATTATGCAGAGGCTGGGAATGGCCTGTGGGGCTTTTTGAGTGGGAATCTTGGAACATCCAGATCGTTCCAAAACCATCCAACCTTGGAGCACACCAGCTTTCTGGTCAGCCTGCAGTGGAGTGCTGCAAGAACCAGAAGCTGTAGGATGCTTCTGAAACCAACTTTTTGCAAATGGGCCTTTTCTGGTGATTATTTAATCCCTCAGCAGCTGGAGAGGCACTGGAACATTTACACAGAACGTTCAGCACAAGCCTCTGTCAGTGGAGCTGAGTTAGGTTTTAGGTTGTCTCGTGTGCTGGCCAAGTTATTATTTGATGGTAGTGTGGCCACACTCATTCCGCTCTCATTGCACTAATGTTTTCATCTTGAAATATGTCAAGCATGAATTTAGGACAGGAAACATAAGGGCTGAATAAGGCTGGGAGGCTTTCTTATAGGGATAAAAAAACAAACAAACAAACAAAAAAAACCTTAAGCAAGCAAATCCTTACAAAATACAGGCAGAGTCCACGTTTTAGTCCTGCTGCCACTGTGTAAAGGCAGAGGAAATATTTGTATTGATGAGGGGAGAGTTTGGAGTGTGTTTAAGGGGAATACCTTTTGTTGTGGGCTCTTGCACGTCCAAAGCAGCAAAGGTACCCAGTTTAGGAGCACTGGAATGGAGACTGACTCCTTCCCTGTCCATCATCCCAGCAGCTGTCAATCCAGGGTGTAGTGAGAGCTTGCTGGGAATTTCCACTTGGGAGAGTCAGTTAAGATCACAACAAGGCCTTGTGATTGTCAATCTCCTTTGGAAGGAAATGCTACCCCTGAGTGCTGCCTGCTTTTTCTCGCAGGGTTTTGAGTCCAGGGGAATATGGATTTAACAACTCTGTGTGTTCTGCTTCCTGCCTGGGGCTGGCTAACCTCTCTCAACAAAACCATCTTCTGGAGGAGTGCAATTCAAATTATGATTCAAATTATGATCCAAATTATGATTGTGAACGAGCTTTCTTAATGCACAAGAGGCAGATTGTGTATGTTTTTATTGCAGATAATTTTTTAGTTATGATAAAAGGAGGATCAATCATAGTTATAAAGGGAATATCATATTACAACTGGGTAACCCTCCTTTTATAATAGCAGAGAAAATACATCTCATGAAAATAGAGTTAGCGTTTGCCCAGTATTTAAAATAGTTGATGTATTCACGATATCACAAGTATTCTTCTCTGACTTTAAAATTCCATAGAGACATACTGGTGTGCTTGGGTTCTTCTCCCAAAATATTCCATGGTCCTGCATACCTTGGACTCTTTTCTGAAGTGGAATGATTTTTCACATCACTTGAGAAGTTAGGAAATAAAATAAAGAAATGGTTTTCAGCTGTTTTCCCGCCTAGTGTTATCGCGGGGGGGAAATAAATATTTTACACTCTTGCTTTTCCATTCTCTTTTGTTCTAAACGTGTGCCCATTTTCGAACACTTATTCTTTCTGATGCAATTTACTTTTCCAGTTCTTTGTGATGGGATGTAGCTATCCATCACTTACGGGCCGTGCTGCAAAGTACTGGCTGATGGCTGAGGAGCTCAGGTCACGAACAAGATTCTTTGATCTTTCTTCAAGGCAGGGGCTCTTTCGGAAAGCAGAACATGCCTCTGCAGTCATAAAAAGGGGTTATATTAAGCTGGATGTTATCAATGGAGTAATATCAACAGTAATGTCATTAGGAGAGAGGGATATTTCTCTTTTAATGAAACCAATTATCTAGTCACTCAATTATCAGCTTTTTATGCATCTATTATCCATTCTTCAGGGTTTCTAGTTCATCTTAGCTTTCCATTTTCCTTTGAAGCTTCTAAATGTATATCCTTGGCATACTCTGCATCCCCGGTGTGACCAGGACTTGCCTTTGGGAACTGGGTGGTGGAGAGCCAGGAAGATTGCTGGAGATGCTGATAATGCAGATGTGGTGGCCTGGGAAGATTGGGGTTTTTTTGATAGCTTGAAATGTCTTAACATTATAACTTAATGCATTTTGCTTTACATTGAGAAGTGAGTGTTAAGATATTACATTTTTTAATGAATGGCAATTGGTTTTTTTCAAATGTGCTCTAGATATGACAGATCAGCCTGGAAAAATACACAGTTTCACTCCTTGCTCCAACACAGGGCAGTGAGGACCAAGGAATCAGGTGCTGTAGAGATCCTGAGAGCATTTATCTCACACAATACCTACTTTTAGCCAACCTGGTTTATTATTTATGGTTTATTATTTTGCACCACACAATGAACTCGTGCTTCCTGCAAACTTCCTGTAGACCAGAAGGTTTTACCTCTGATGATTCTCCAAGCCAGTTCCTTCCCTCTGGTCAAATTGTCTTTCAGCTGACTGAGATCCATCCAAGGTAACTCCCTTCCTTGGGACAAGTGTCCCACTGCTCCATTCAGCTTACAGAAATGTCATTTTCCACGTGTGGAAGTGGCTGGGATGTGCTGATTTTGCAGTTCAATGCAGGAAAACTCTGCTGCATCGAGCTGTGCTTATAGTCTCCAGTCACAACTTCCTCTCCACGTGAGTGAATGGTTTTGGAAGGGAGCACTGAGCTGGTTTTTAGGGAGTTTGTGGATCTGTTCATGACCTTTCCTCAGCATCTTGTAGCAAAACGCCACAGACACATGGGCGCTGTTTAGTTTCATATTACTTGGGATATTATCCCATCATTTGGATTGCGTGTGCTGTGGAATCCTCTTGCATCCAGTGAGGGCTCTTTGCTCAGATGTAAGCTTTATTATCCAAGCAGTTTTAAATTCACTTTAGAGGAACAGAAATGCTTTCCTGACCTACCATCAAATCCTAGGAAAGTAAGGCTAGTGAAGCCTTTGTCAGTATTTTAATTTGCTACAGGCAGTTGACTAAAGACCAGTCGTAACTCTGTATAAAGATGGATCTAACAGCTCCATGTAAACTGTAGATCACGTTGGAACCTGAGATCCAGCAGAGTGGATACTACTGAATTAAACCCTAAAGCTTCATATGGAGTTCCAGAGATGCTTTCTTCACTGTTTTAGAGCTGTCAGCTTACAACACATCCTCTCATTTAAATTCAGCTTCTTTTCCAGTAAGTCTCTCCCATGTTTCCAAGAATGATAGCAGAAATTTGTGTCAGTTCTGTCTGCCTCCTGTCATTCTCCCACCACTCTTACTACACTTCCCACATCTTTTGCCTTCTAGAGAGTACTAAGTTTTGGGGGGGAGGGAAGGCATCAGCAAAGAATAAAAGCCCCAACAAAACTAACTTACAAGCTCAGGTAAACATACACTGTCCTGATCTACGACTTTCCTTTGCTAGGATTGTACCTGCCACATCTCCTGCTTTTTGGAAGTGTTGGAAGTGTTGGAAGGAAATCTCTCAGTTCTGCCTGCACTGCTGTCCCTGCCTTTTTTACAGCACAACCTTTCCACTGAGCTGGCACTGGACATCACCCTCTCCTGGGTGTTTCCTGACCTCTCTGCCTCCAGACAGGTTGGAGATTAGTTTCTTATGCTGATGGTTCCGATGTCATCTGTCCAAACTTTACCCCTATCAATAATCAATTTGAATACCTTAAACAGATCAGGAAGGTGGTTTTATACTGAGCTTCCTGATAATTCTTTTTCCAGCTGGTCAAATCCTCATTTTTCCAGACAAGCCATAAAGTTGTGGGTGAAACATTTTTGAAGCTGTTATATGTAAACACCTGACTTATGTTTTGCCAGTTAACGTTGTTATCTCGGTGGGAAAGGATTTCATCACCCTGAGCTCAAATTAAATTTGGTGAAAAATTCAGGAGTGCAGCTATAAATCACAGCTTCTTTTCGGGGGAGGGACTGTTGCATTTGCACAAGAGTGCAGGTGCTTCTGCAAAGGCAATAATTTTACCCACAGAATTTTTTTGGAGCTTCTGCTTCCTTGGAGGGAAAGGCTGGAAAAAAAGGTGTGAGACCATGAGCTCCTGTGATCATCATCATCCTTAAGGCAGCGAATTGTGCTGCTTCCCATAAATCCTTGAGCCAGTTTTGCTCCTTTTGCATGTCCATAGATCATGAGGTGAGAGTGGCAGCTCCTCCTTCTTAATCTTTTCTCCTTTTCCTTCTCCTAGGGACTTCCTATGCAAAATTTTATCAACCCCACACAGTGGTGGTACAGAGCAGGTGTGGGATGGAAGTGGGAGAGGAGCAAAAAGAGGTTGCTGTCGTGGGGAGTGGGCTTTGTGTGGAGCTGCAGGCAGCAATTGCCTCTGACAGAGGGAATGAGAGGTGGATTAAGAGGTTTTTGGGTGAGAGAAGGAGAGATGGAAGTGAAGAGTGTGCACTTCTGGTGTATCATCACCTGCTTGGAGATTTCTGTGAGAGGCAATCGCAATTACCGTGTGAGAGAGGGAAGACAGATAACACATTCAGAAATAATTGTAGAGCGTTTCATTAGCTCTTATTCAAATTATGTTATCTTAGCCTTTGCGCTTAATTATCTGACGGCTGCTAAACAATACCCAGAGAGCTGAGGGGGAAGAAGGCAGGGCCAGCTATGGGACTAATTTAACATCTTACATTTAATTGGAGTGCTCTGTGGGCTTGTTCCTGGGAGGATGGGAGCATTTCCCCTTCCCCAGAGGTCTGCACGAGCTGCAGATCTGAACCAGCCCCAGACAGCTCCCTGCACTCTCAGTGCTTTGCACAGATGTGCTTCGGGTGTAAGAAGAGGGATTTCCCTCTCGAGAGGGGCTCTGAGGTGCAGGATGGGAGGAGAAACAGCAGCATGTCCTGATGGTTCCTCCTGGATGCTGGGAATGGGGAGGTCTGCAGCTCCTGAAGGCCACCCTGGCCCCTCTCTCCCCTGGGAAAGCTCCTGGAGCCTGGCAGCTCTCTGTGGTGGCAAGCCTCAGCTGGCTTGTGGCTCTCCTCATGGCACAGCTCAGGCTTAATTCCACCTCTGGAAGGGCAGCAGCTGATCTGGCTTTCAGAGGGAGCAGGGACAGAGACAGCACCTGAATCTGGGTGCTGGGTGTCCTTTTCGGTCAGTACTGCCAGGGATTTGCACAAACCGAGTTGCAGCTCGGTGTAGCACAAACCCTACCAGTGCTGCCTGTAGAGAGGAGTTGTTTCCATGGCTGAGACTCTCCTAGACCCTTCCCAGCTGTTGTCAGTGATCTTTTCTCTCTTGCCATTGATATCATTGCACTGAGAGTGCTGCTTTGCTGTACATTGACTGTAAAGGAAGGTTAGCACCTGTGACAACTCACCCTTAAGGGGAAGGAAGCCGTGTCAATATGTGGAAAAAACCCGCAAGATTTCAAACAAAAAAGTGAAACCCTGACCCTGCTGTAAAGAACTGGAGGTTCTATTGCTGGCTTCAGAGCATCCTGGGTAATATCAGCTCACCTTTGCTCTTCCTTTCTGCAGACAGCTTCAATCCGAGCCTGCTCCTCCAGGCACCGTCTAGCTACGAGTACACACCTTTCCTTTAATTACTGATCTGCTCAGCTTTCCCCTGGTTTGGGGTTGTGGGTTGCTTCAATAAATAAGATGAAAATATTTTGCAAGATTGGAATTAATTCAAAGCACACACGAAAGCAAAACCAAACACAATTTGACTAAAATCGTTGTGTGAGAAAGTGGTGTGAAACTACATGATTGCTGCTGTCTTTGGTTAATCCTGGTGAACTCTTATGCTCTTCAGTACTTTTCCTTCTACCTAAAGCTTTTCTTTAGTGTTTGTTTGCAGTTCCCTATCTATTCTGCATTTGTTTCCAATATTTTGATGGAAGACCACATGGTTTCCATTTGAGAATCAGATGTCAGGGAAACAAGATACCTCAAATATGGCAACCACAGTGTGTTTTAGCAGTACTCTCCCCTTTCCCTCTTGCACTGACAGCCACTACATCACCTCAGACCCTCCCCTGGAGCCATCCTCTTCTTCCTCAGTGGGTGGAAACCAGCTGCTCATGGTCCCAGATAGTTTTGCTCTTTTTCTTGAACCTCCTCTTCTTCCACACCTCCTTTTGTGGAGGAAAAGTCTGCTTGCTTGGATTTAATCACCAAATTGAAGAGACATGACTCCCTGCTTTGTTCCTCTGCTGTGTCTTTCTGATTTCTCCTGCAGTAGCATCTCAGTCACATGCAGCTAAAAATAAACATATTTTCCTTCTCCTCAGCTCTTTCCACTCAACCTGAACTGTGCTGAGGAGAAGACAGAACAGAGGACGTTACCTCAGTTTCTGAAAGCACTGAATCGTATTTCAAATCAGTATAAGATTTTAAAGTTTCATACAGGTTTAGACAGGACAGCAGAATTCTGGTGCAGCCTGAGAGCTCCAAACAACCTTGTGAATGCCTCAGAAGAAATCCTAGACCACTCACTGCTGCTGGTTAAATCTCACATGGACACCAGACTTTGAATGAACATCCATGGTCATGCTCAGCAACCCTTTCCTGAACATCTTTGGAAAAAAAAAAAAAGTCAAAAATAAAATACATCACCACAAAAACACTCTCTAAGCACAGCACCAAACCCTCTTTTCTTGAATAAGTGAAAAGCCTCCTGAATTTTCAGCATTGAATGGATATTTGGTGGGGCTCATTAGCAAAGAGAAGGACAGGGAAAGTATACAAAGGGGGGAAGGAGAAGGGAAAGGAAAGAAGCCTGGACACGTGAGCAGTACTTTTCAGTTGGGTCAACTGTGTATATATTTTCAAGATCACCTTACCTTTTTATTATATTACTTAAAAAAGTGTTGGAGCATATAATTGAAGTTATTTCTACTGTAATTTTGGAAGCATAATGTATCCCGCAAGTCAGAGAAGGAAAAGAGAGTTTAGTTATGTCTTTGCTTTCTATTAATCTTTTCGGCTCCTCTGCCCTTAGAGAACCTGGCAGATCCTTAGCTGTGGAGCCTTTCTGGCCTCGTCTTTGTGGACAGATATATAAATTCAGCCTCTTTCCCCCATATCCTGAGGGGCCAGACACTCCCCAGTGCTGTCTGGAAGCCTCTGCTGCCCTAGAGGCACTTTGCTGTAGTTAATATTCAGCACTACCTCTGCACCCCTTGTTTTTCTTGTTTCAGGCATGTGCTAGGTTGAAAATGTCCCATTTGAGATACATTCGGTGCTTTCCACACCAGCCCCAAACCTCTGCTGTGATTTGGTTTAAGGTTTCCCTCTTGCAGAGGAGGCAGAGTGAGGGGAGCAGAGGGAACAAGCAGAAATGTGGATGCGTGGGGAAAGCTCTGTGATATTTGACATTGATTTGTTTGGCAGGCGCTGGTTTTGCATCTCCTGCCTGTGTAGCAGCACTCCTGGGTGAGCGAGGAGGGCTTGCACTGGATCCTTCTGTCAGGCATGAATGGCAGCTCCTTTTCCAGCATGTTACCGTGGCATCCTACCCCAGGTAATTGAATAAGGGAGAAGAGGACCTAAAGGGGACATGTTCATAGTCTATTAACCCCTTCAAGAGGGAGATGTGAAAGGACTGAGAGAAGCAGGTGGTCACTCTGTTGGATTCTTGGTTCTTCCACTGCTGTTTTTGAGACTGCAGATGAGTCTCTTCCTAGGTACCATCATTTTACCATCGCCACACCTACCGTGGCCCTCTGCCCCTTGAAAGATGAAAAGTGTAGCCTTGAGACCAGGAAACATGGGGCAACTGGGCTTTACAGCACACTAAAGCCTTCATCCTGTAGATTACCTGGGTGTTTTTATTTTTTAAAAGTTACTTCTTTGCATCATTCTCTCTGAAACGACCCCCCTTGTCTTCCCGGAGAATCTGCTTCTGTCTGTGATTGCCAAAGGCAGTCTCATTTCTAGAACAGCCAGGTTTACAGGAGGTTTAGCTTGAACTGCTGGCCTTACGTAAGGGAGGCAACTATTGAATCTTCATACTTGGGGCTGAACTAGGAAGGTACTTAAAATAGCAGTAAAATCTCTCACTGTGCACTTTAATTATTAAATTTTGTCCCTCTGCAGAGCAGAGTAATTTCTTTTTGGGATAATTGCCTTTTCGAAGCAATTTTTGCATTAAAGATTCACTGGCTTTTCAGAAGATGCTTCTAAATGCTCCTTATTAAAAATTTAACTTGAATCTTGTCTTTCCTCTTTCTGCTTTTTGCTTTTTCTTACCCACAAAACAGTAGACTTCATTCCCTCCTAGCCTGATCTGTGTTGCACACACTTGCTTTGAGAGTTGTGCATTAAAGCAAAAAACAATGCCTATCTGTTCTGCAGCATGTAAATGCACCCTGTAAATCCAGGGTGGTTCAGGGACAGCTCAGTTTGTGTGCCCTGTTGCCTCACAGCCCAAAGTCCCACCCTGCAAGGCTTTCCTCCTAAATCACATGTGCTGACTTCACTGTACCCCTTCTCGTTTGTGGTATCTCAGAGAAAAAAAAAAAAAGAAATATTACAGAAGGACTGCGACTGAATGTCCCAGTTTACGCTTGAAAGCGAATCAGCAGTTCAATCTTTTCTGAATCTAGAGGTGGATTTGCATTCTCTTGATCTGTCTTTGTCACCCTTTATTGATTGCTGCTGATCTCACCGATGAATTTCTGCACGTCCCAAAGGAAGGAGGAGTTTTGTGAAGGAATTTCACAGAGACCACCAACACACTGGAAACAAAGCTGCTCTCCATATCCACTGGGGAAGTCCCTTAAAATAATCTTGGTGATTCTCTGTAGGTACTTCCTAAACAAGGCCTTTCTAATGGGCCATGTCTGAACCAGAGAATTTTCAGCGGGGAGAGTTCAATCAGAAGAGCATTTTATCCTGGCTCACGTCTGCTAGAAGAGATTAGAATTAGTATTTTTGCGTCAGTAATGCCACATTAGGACACCTGAAGGTTTCTTCCTATCCCTCTATCTAAGTAATTCAGAATTAATGGAATTTTAATAGCCAGAATTTGTCTTAAAGGAAAACATAAAGATGACATTGGATTAAGGGAACTTGAATTTATCTTCCATCTGATAACTCCTTTTGGCAGCTTGTCCTGGTACTCCTCCTTTGATTTAAAGAGAGTTACTCCAGATTTTCAAACATTTTCAGATAGTACAAACTCGATGGAATTAATCTCATTGATAAACCTTAAAGTTTAGGGGTTTTTTCCATTTCCCCACCAGCCCTTCCAGTTAAGTGGAAAACTGTGGCCTTCAGAAAAACACAAAGCTTTCAAGGGTAAGGTCTTGGATAGGGAGTTTAGACTGGGAGATAAATGTTAAAAATCAGTTGCAATATGCAGCCAGGTTTAAGATATGGATTCAGTTTTGATTTTGCTGAGCCTTCATATGTTTGTACTCATGTGGTCAGCTAAAACTGAAAAAAAAATACTGATCTTGTTTAATTCTCCCTACTCTTTCCACACTGAAAATAAGATTTGAAAAATTTAGTCTGCACCTCACTGAACCTGATCTGAAGCCCAGGTGTGGATCTGAGTTTTAAATGATGATGCCCAGAAAGAGAAGAAAACAGGTTCTGTGGAGCTCTGGTTCAGGTCTGTCTCTCCCTGCAGTGGGCTGCATTCTGTGCTCTGCACAGCCTGTCTTGCCCAGAACAGCTGTGGCTGTCATCCACTAGTGCAGTGTGAAAATGAAGACTGATTATCTTTCCATCCGTGCAGTTAGCTGCTGTCAGTCTCACATGTGGCAAGCAATTGGCGCAGGGTTTTTGTCCTGGAGTCAGCTGGTTTAACCTTGAATTAAGTCAGTAAATATATAAAACAGCAACTGGAGTTTGGTAGCGACCAAGTAATGTTATCTGCAAAACTCTGTCTCAGCTTCCAGCTGGCACTTCTCGAGGGGCAGCAGCACAATTGAGATTGGCAAGAAGTGGATTTCATGGGCTGAATTCTGGCAGAGGACCCAACTACCTGCACAGTGTGAGTTATGGATCTTGCCTTACTCAGGAGCAAAGAGCTTTCTTTTCACACTTACCTCTGGTATCTGTCAGCTTTTGAGCTAAATACAGTCTCTTTTTGGAAGGGTATGGCCTTTTGCAGTCATAAGAGAGCTCTATAAACTAAGTAGGTATCTTCTCTTGTGACTGCCTTGGATTGCTCAGACATCTTCACTTTCTTTGCACCTTTCTGGGTTTTGCCCCAAGCCTCCATGGTCAGTTTTCCAGCCTTTTTAGTTTGCAGCTCATGGCAAAAGAACAGGAAGATGGAGAAGGAAGCTGTTGTGACATTTAGATAGCTACAGGAGTGAACAAACATCAGGTTCTGCCACTCTTGGACTCGGGAGACATCAGCCTTTCACCTTTTGGCTTCCAGCTCTATGGTTTGTGATTGGTTCTGCAAACAGCTTGGCGTTAAAAACCCTCTTATTTAATGCTTCTCCGTGAGGAAAGCTTCAGGCCTGCTGTCAACACATGGCTTTTCTTCCCCTTGTGGGAAGAGGGAGTGGTTTTTAGAAGCAGAGTTCTGTCTGTGTCATTTCTTGCCTTGTCCCAGAGCAGTTTGGTGAGCCTGGGGCCGCTCTGGTCACCATGTGAGTCCTTAACTTTGCCTGAGACTGTGCTGCTCCCTCAAAGCTCCAGCGGCACAACCGAGGCCAGGGGAGCAGCGGGAACACCGGGACAGTGCCCCATGGGCTGGGGCAAAGCAGGACACCCCAAGGTTATTCCAGTGCCCAGGCTGGCACTGGAATCATTTAACAGGAAAGGCAACCACTGAGCCCATGAAGTAGCTCTTGGTCTACTGGGGGAAAAAGCCAGGGCCTTTGGTATTGTTGTTTGTTAATTATTTGTGCCGTGGTACCTCGAGGAGGCCCTGTCCTCCCTCGGGACCATCCGTAGCCAGCAGTGTTTGCTCTGTCACATTCCGTGGATGTGCTGAGGTGACAAGGATCCGACTGTACTTTTAGCTCTGCTGCCTCTGGCTGCCAGCACACGCTGTGCCCCTGCAAGTGATTTCCTGTCCAAGGGGTGTGCAGGCTGATTTAATTGCTAATAGAGCAGATCTGATAACACAGAGCACACAGATACGTGGGTTTAAGACATGGGAGAAAGAAGCTAGGAGCATAGTGAAAATAGACTCTGAAGAATTTTCATAATTGAATGCATCTGGACAGTGTAGGTTATAGTGTCTGGAGTAAAGATTTATCCAACTCTGGGTTTTTTCAATATTTTCCTTTGTATTTTTTAGAGGCTCATGCTCTTCTGTTCCTGTCATCAGGACTTTAGGAGCAGTTTGTTGTGCTTCATTTGCTGTCTTGCATTTGGCTTCATTTGCATTCTGAGGGTTTCCAAGTACTTTAAAAATGGTCATTAAGTATTTCTTGGCACGTCTTTGAAAAGTATTATTAATTGTATGCTTCAAATTTTACATATCCCCGTGGGATATCTTCACCACACAATACTGGGGTTGGATACTTTTCTTCCATTCTCTTTTCCTCCTTTGGATTTACAGATCCAGACTCTCAGTTCTATTGTATTGTGAGCCTAAACTGTTCTCTTTATCCTTGGGATGGTTTAAAGAAGCTGACAGATGAGTTATGAGTTAAAATTTAGGTCTGGCTTTAAAAAGAGATGCTAAACCCACCAGTGTGTTATTATGCTGTGAGATCACTTCAAGAACCCCTTTTATTGCCAGATTGAGTGAGTCCTTTCTTGTCTCTGTACAGTGGGAATCAGAGGTAGTAGAAATAATAAGCAGTTGTCTCTGATAAAAATAAAGGAAAACGTGAACCATTTTGTGGTGGACCAGGACTCAGATTATGAAATCTGTATGCAGCAATTCTGTGCTTGAGGTGGGCAGTGAAGAGTGAAAATCGTGGTGTTCATATCTTTCTTAGGGTACTGTGAAATAAATTAAGCAAAATAGAGGAAAAAAATTATATGGAATTAATAGAATTCACATTCTAATGGGCCAAGGAACCAACTACACGATGAAGGAAAAATACTCTAGCTGTGTGGTAATATGTGCTCATTTTATATTTATTTGATGACTTTATGCTGAAGAGACAAAAGTAAAATGTTCCCACAATTAGTCATAATAGGTGTTTGAACAAAAGATGCAGCTTAGTTGGAATCATCTCCTGAGTCAGGGACATGGACACTGTGGTGCACTGGAAGGAAAAATACCAAACTTCACAGCCATTTGGCTCTGTAGCAGCTCAGAGATGCTGAGCTACGCTGAGCCTAAAGAAGCAGCCACAAACAGGAGGTTTAAAGCTCACCTGGGGACTAAAGGGAAGAACCTGCAGTCCAATGTGAAAGGGGGCCAAGCTGAAGGACATTTCTTCCATTTATTTTCCCCCAGCTGATACCCCATTTCCTGTCAGTTCTGTGCCAGAGCTCACTTTGCTGACTGCAGCGAGACAGTCAAGATTCAGATTTCCATTTTCCAATGCTTTGCCTGCTTTGGAGGAAAGCACGGACATAATCCATCATCAGTCTTGGGATTCAGCTGGTCCTAATAGCCCTGTGTGTGAGCACTCCAGGAGAGCTGAACGTTGGTTTCCAGCCCTGGGGGAGCCTCCTGAGTCTGTCCTTCAAACACTTCTATTTATACATTTATTTCAATTTCTGGTAGGAGGCGAGGATGTGAACAGGTCACTGATCCACCACATCACCTCCCGCATGGGCTGTGGTTCATGAGCCATAGGCCAGGGCTCAGTAAAACCTGGGCAGGATTCAGCTCTGAAAAAGCACAGGGAAGGGGATCAAGAGGAATCTCTAATTCTCCAGCATACCCTTTCCCATGTCTCTCAAGAAAACAGAGTTTCTGGGCCACAGAGATGAGCAGGGTTTGGGATGTAGTGGGGTCTTTGCTGCTGTAACTCATTTCCTTATTGCTTTCCGAGGCTGCATCCCCTGTGCTGTTCCCCAGGCTGGGATCTGTTCCCGGGGATGGAAGGGGATGGGGCAGGCTCTCTGGTCTCAGCTTTCCTGAGGACAGATCCAGCTGCATTTTGTAGCTGCTGTCAGTGTTTAAAAAAGGAAACTCTCACAGCATCCACGGGATCCTGGAAGCTGAGCTCCACTGTGTAACAACCCTCTCCCGTACCTAGCATGGGGAGCAAGGGTTTGCCCCCAAACAGCTCTTGCTGGGACTGCACTGAGCAAAAATACTCAGTGATTTGTGGGGAAGCTTCTCTAAAGTGTGCTGTGAGGAAGGGACTTGGCTCTAAGGAGAGGTTTGCACATATTGAATGGTCAGAGGGTAAAACTCACTGCCAGGTCACCCCTGAGCTGGGGAAGCTCTTCATCCCTGCAGCTGAGGAATGCTGGCACAACCTGCTGGCTGGCCAGGGAGCCTTTTGGGATCACAAGGAGCTACAAGATCCTTTGCTTTCTCCTACACCCATGTTTACAGTACTAGTTTGGGCTTTACAAGTAGAAATGGTGCCAGAGAAAAGCCTGCTGTCTTTCATTTCTCTTTAGAACTTAGACGTTCCCCCAAAGCAGGGAGCTATGAATTTATTGTGTGTCTACATAAGAATTATGTAATTGCTTTTGGTTTAGTGCAAAACTCTTGTTTTGACTTTGGAGTTTCAAGTAAAGAAGTTTTAAATGTTAAATATTACAGTCTAAAAATTGTTCAATAATGAAAAAGCCCTGCCTGGGGCGAGATTACTTCTACCTGGTGCTCAGCAGTGCTGCAGTCAGTGGAGCTCTGCTGCTGAGGTCACCCCAGGTGTGCCACTTGAAACAGTGAATTAATGGTGTGTTTCTGAAAAGTGTCTTTGGAGCTGGGGAGCAGGAGGTTCCTATCACCTTACCCTTGGTTTAGCCTCATTTAGGAGCACTGCAGTTGGTTTGTCTGGAATGAAATCTATTTTAGTTTCATTTGTCAAAATACTTGCATTCATCATATTTTTTATATCAAAACATGTATTTGGCTGGCAATGTTTAAAAAAGGCAAACCATAAGACCACACCTGAGATTCTGGAAGCCTTGTCAGTGCCTGCTGGCTTTGCTGCTGTTGTGTTCTGCTCTCAGTTCCCTGACTTGCTGCTCTTGTTTCAGAGCAGTGCCTGGGGAGGTGGGGGATGTCCTGTGTCCATCAGCAGCACCGAGGCTGAAAAGGCACTTTTGGGAGCCTGCTGTCACCCTGCTGCAGTGCAGGGGCTGCTGATCCCTCTGGGAAAGGGAGTCTTCTGGGCCAGTGATCCTGAGCTCACAGTGTTTCTGCTGTACCTATTAGAGTGTGCTAAACTGCAGGCTGGGACAAGCCTTTACTCAAATGTGTCAGATAAAACATTCACTTGAAAGCCTCTTTTGCAGAAACCATGGACTGTTTCATCCATCATGCTCAGAAAACTGCTCAAATGACTGTTTTCCCCAAGCCATCCCCATTCAGTTTGTTATCATTTCCATTATTAAACATTTATATAAACACTGCAACATTTTATAGTGTTTGACAGAGATTTCCAAGTCTGCTAATTAGCATGGTCCCTGGCACATGGAATATACTTTTATTATTATCCATTCATGGCCTTGTTATTCAGAAGAGGTTCTCTTGTGAATGGAAACGTGCATTACTGCACTTCAGGCTAATAAGTGTGACATAAAATATGACACACAAAATTAACTGCTGTTCTGCAGGATCCAGCAATCGGGGGTGATGTGCATATGGTCATACTGAGACTCAGTTCGCTTGCATCATTGCTTTTCTGCCTTATTAAAAGTCTGAGAGAGGATAATATTGGGAGAAGAAGGAGGGGGAGAAGAAATGAACAAATCTATCTTGGCATAAATAGGTTTGGCTCAGCAATACAACAGTTGTCAGCAGGCTTTTCCACAAGCCTGTTACCCTCAGCAAGGAGAGCACAAAAAAGTGATTGAAAAGTCAGTTTGTGGGCTTGCAGCATTCTTGGAAAGAGTATGAAAATAACCCCAAACCAAAACCAATCCCCTGAAATAAAAAATTATGCTTGTAGAATGAAGTGTCCTTTACCCATGTCCGGCGTCCAAGCAGAGCTTGCCAAGCAGAAGTGCAGCCCTGTGTCCATCCTGATTGCCTGGTCCAAGGATTAGATTGAAAAGAAGTGGCCTCTCTTCTTTTTTCCCCTTCCCTCTGCTCATTCCTGCTTTGATTTTTTTTTTCCAGTTGAGACAGAGTAAGTGACTCTTTGAGCCCATTTCAGTGAGGAAAAAAAAAAACCTATTTGTGTTCAGCATTACCACCTTCACAGACAACCATGAGGACTTTGCAAACCATTTGAGTGGGTGTACTTGAAATAGTTCCTGTTGCAATGATCCTGGAGAAAGCAAAGGAGGATCCTGGTAGATGAAGAGAAAAGGTTAAATAGAGTCTGGCTGCAGTCTGGCAAAGGGAATTGCTTGTCTGGCCAAGCCCATCTCTTTTTTTACCCTATTTATGCCTTGTAGAGAAGAGCTATGGAAAAAAATATTCCTCAACTTCCCAAGAAACTCTCAGTGAGGTTAATTCCCATATTTAAGTCAGGGTTTACTCATGTGCAACTGTACATGCTTAAAGAGCAACAATAAAGTGAAATTTGTACACGTGGGTGTTTATACATGCATTTATATGTGTATGTGTGTAATATATGTGTTCATGGCTATGGGAAATTATTTGACACTTTTTGCTATTACTGTGTGACTTGTCAAGTAATAAAATATGATTTACTTCAGGTTTGTTCTGATAAAGACTCAAAGTGAGCATCCAGTGGATGTGGGTGTGTTTGCAGTTCTGGAGACGTAGTTTGAAGTGCCTGAAATGCTTTGTTAGATGTACCTATTTTAAAATGGAGGGAAGGAGTGCTTCCATTTAAATGCAGTACCCCAGAGTTTCTCAGGGCCTCCCACACCAGTGTAGCTAGCCACAAGCCTGCCCCAGGCTGTAAAACCATTGAGAGTAATTAAATACTTACAGTGCTGGACTCCAGGGAGCTCCTGAGAGCAGCAAGACACTTTACAGCCCACATATATTCTTGTGGAATATAGCCCGTGGCTGCAGAGAACCTGCTGGTGAGAGGCCCCCCCCAAATGCTAATTAATCACAGGATCACAGGACATGCTGAGCTGGAAGGGACCCACCAGGATCATCAGTATTGCAAGGAACACCTGCTTTTGAACCCCAACTTGGGAGATGGCCTGAGCACAGTGACTTGGAGAAAGTCAGGTGCCACGTGAGGTTTATTTTTGACTCAAGGACCTGCTGCGTAAGTGTAGCCACGGTGATGCTGCTCCAGCAGCTCTCTGCAGGGAGGACACAGCAGGACAGGTGCCTGAAGGAGCAGCAGAAAGGGATGGATGCCTCTCGGCTCCTGTGCTCACGTGTGATGTTGTTGACGCGGGTGCACTGCAGCAGTGGGAGCCCTGCAGTAGCTGCTGCAGTTCTGCAGAGCTTGTGGTGAAACTGTGCCCCTGCAGCCCCTGAGGAGGAAGGGTGTTCCCAGAACCCCCCTCTGAAGCACATACAGAGAAAAATTTTGGACAAAGATGTGTGTCCGGCGCTCTTTAGAAGCACTTTCATAATTTTCCCTTGTCGTGTGTTGGGTGTTTCCAAGTTTCTGACAGTGATCTCTGCTCCCAGATGTATGATTCCAGGAAATGAAAGTAGATGGGAGTTTGAGGGCTGTAATAGATCCGTTGCTGCTTGCAGCACATCAACTCAAGATCATATCATGAAGCATAAAAGCACATGGTTTTTGCAGTGTTTGTTGTTCATAGGAAAAGGATGAAAAAGAAAGAATGCCCTAAATGAAGCACAGAAATGAGAAAAGAAAATCTGCTTTTTCTTCCCAAAAATACTCCAGTTCATCTTACTTGATGGCCTGACACCAGTCAGGTACTGCTGGTAAACTAAGTTGTCTGCTCCACAGTAAAACTGTGATACAAAAAAATCCAGATCTGCAGAGCAGGAATACCAGTCCTAAAGAGAAGGCTTAAAATAGACTGAGTGAGTTTTAGCTAGTAAAATTTAGAAACCTTTTTTGGAAAGGCTTAGGTAGTTTTCAGCTCAGATGGATACTGTCTGAGTACATCTACTTACTCAGAAATGAGATGTAAATAGAGAGACACAAAAATACATGTCTGTAGCTTGGGAAAAGGAAAGAGATGTTTTGGAGCATGCAGTGCCTTGCACATCATAAGCATATTTTTATATAACAGATTGTGAGGATGATGTGAAATAAAACAGATATATATCAAATAAAGGTTTGGGTCTGGTTTGGATCTCCAGCAGCTACACTTTGACTGTGGCTCCCTGGTATTCCCATTCATTTTCCAACAATATTTCCTTGAGATACGTTTCTCACTGCCAGAAGTTTTTATTGAGTTCTGTGAAGGTGATGGCCTGGCTTTCTGAGACTATGACTATCAAACCTTATTACAGAAGTCCACAGACAGCAGTAAATCTCCCAATCGTATTAGAGGGCCAGTTTCATTTTGCTTGTTTTTCCTGTGTTCCATGTTGATAGAGGAGTAGCAGGATATTTCATTCTTCTGCAAAGAACATTCATGAAGTGATTTCTGATTGCATTCATCTTAATCATGCTCTTGCTATATTTGACATCCAGTGTCTTATGCCCACCTCTCCGGGTGTTGGGCCAGGAAGTCCATCAGTCCATCAGTCCATCAGCTGCTCAGCACAGCCCAGAACCAGACCCACAGTGACAAAAACGTGGCCTGAGGTCACGCTGTCAACAAGGGGGCTGTAATGGTTTACATCTGATATAACTGTGTCGAACCACGGGTTTATTTTATGGACAAGGAAATGAAGTAGCTGTTACTGAGACAGCTGAAAAGCAGCAAGAATGCTTTGGATCACGGGGATATATAGGGAAGAGAACTAATAGCAGCTGAGATAATCACAGTGTGAGCTACTGTTAGGGAAGAGAAAGGCCCAGGCACAGACCACCAGCACATCCTGCAGGGGATTGTTCTTGTACTGGGTATCAGCTAGAAAGGATTGGACTAAACAAGATCACAATGTGTGCAATACCTGAGAAACAAGCTCCCATCACTGATAATGCACACAAAACCAGCCTAGTTAGTGTTGAAGTCACAAAAAATGCAGTGTATTTCTGTCAGAGATGTGTAAGAGATGAGTTGAATTGATGCGATCACTGTGGGCCAGATTTGGAAGCTTGGGGGTAAAACCAGCTGATTTGGGAGGGATGTAATGGTTCAGACTGAAACCAGATTCTTACCTGATCCTTGTCTAGAAATGGAAACTGAAACCAAAGTTCTGAGCAGTTTCTTGTGGACTAATATTTGTATTTGTGTGTGTGAGTGTGCTTATGTATTTTGCAGCTTTAAACACACAGGGCAAGAAAATCATTTATTACTGTGTTATGTGGGTGGGTGGCATTGTTTTCATTGCAAACTAAATTGTTTTTAGATCATGTACTTTCAACAATGGGCTGCATTTGGATTCCTTTGGTTTGAGTTGGGAGAAGGATGCTCTGCAAGCTTGTTCTGTATTATCAATTGAAATTGAATTGAAATTAATAAATAGGAGCAGCACAGCTAAGCCATTTCTCACTGTCTGGGGTTTTTTGCATCTTTTTCCTTTTTTAGGTGTGTACAAAGTTCAGAGATGCTGAGCTACTGTGAGAAGCCCTCTTTTTGAAGTGGCTTCTCAGATTTTAGGACCAAAAGAAGAGACTGATTTCTAACTGTGGATTTGAGCCCTGTGACATCCCCTGATCTGCCATGATCGTAGGCTGAACTTTAGGCTTTTCCCATTCTTTATGCCAGGCCAAGGTTCACACAGAGTGCTCAGAGCTTTGCTTAGAAAAGGGCAAAATTTTACGCTGGTAACAAACCCAGCATTATGCACATCTCAGCTGGAATTTCCAACTCTTAGATCATAGCTTTAGCCCTCCTGGAAAACCTGTTTCACTTAAAAACAATTATGATGATGTACCATAAAATTACATATATTATCACGTAAATAGCAGTAACTCAAAGCAGAGTTTATGACTTTGGCACTGCAGTGCTGAAAAAGTAGAAAATTCTATAGCAGAACAGCACCCACAAAGGTCTGATCTGCTCTTTGTGCCTGGTAAAATTGCTGGGTAAGAGGCTCTTCAGGAAAACTTTTGGTTTCTGGAAAGCCTAAGGCAGACAGTGAAAGCTGTGTGGCTCAGCACTGTAATGCTTTTGTGGGCTCCCAGATGTAGTCCTTAACTTGCCAGCCCAAATCTCCATGTGTGTCACTGGTACATTATTCTTAAAGTTAAAAAGTAATGCTCATGTTTTAGTAAGGTTGAATCTCAAATGTAACAAATCACTTAAAAGCGAGAAATGGCCTCTGGAAAGTGTTCAAAGACCTTTTAAAATATCCCTAGAAATAAAATGCGGTATTAAAAGTGAATGTGTGCTAAAACCCAATGACACCAAGAATCCTGGGAGCCAGCAAAAAGCCTCCTTTTATTGTCTTGCTTTGAGGCATATCTGTGTTTCTTACATATTATCCTGCCCCAGGCAAGGCTGAGCATTTCATGTAACATGATGACCTTAGAAAACACACTGCAATTTCAGGATAATTCCTGATGAGAATTTATGGCCACATAAGCATATTGTAAGTAAACCAACCAGTTTTCCAAGCCACAAAGTGCTGCACTGCTCTGTATTTCTGCAAGGACCACTTAGTGCAAAGGCTGCTTTGCTCCAGCACAATGAATAGGACCTCTGTTATTCAAAGGTAATAGGCAGGCTGAAGAAACCATGATATGAGAGGAACTGACTTTCTTGTTTTGCTGGTTTTGCAGGTTTTTTTTTTTTTTGGCTGGTTTGGAAGTTTTGTGCTGCCACCTATTAACTTTCTGTTATTGTCACTTGGAGACTGGAGCAGGTCCTTTCCTTCCCCTCCTCTCTCTGAACAAGAGGAGGATTATAGTCCTCTGTCATAGTGCCCCAGCAGCTCAGGGCACCTTATTGCAGAGAAAAAAATACATTTGGAGTTATGGCTTCATACAATGTAATGCTTTTGAGTGGGGGAGTTTTGGGGGATGGTGTTCAAGTAGCTGCAATCCCAATGGAGGTGAGCAAACGGGAAAGAGAGAGATTTCTAACCCTTGGGGAAAAAGGATGATGGCATACACCCTGTTGTAGTTCCTTTACACTTTTGTGTTTCTGTTGCAGATCAAGGCTTCACTTAGCAAAGGTATTTTTCAGGCAAAATGAATGTTGTCATTCAACCATTTCCAGATGCTTATAACTTTGGCCTGGAGGTGAAACATCAGATTGTTTCCTCCAGAGGTGACAAAGAAAATCTGACTGGGATCAAAGACCAAAACGAGATTCTTAATGGAAAGTCATAAGGAATGACTGGTGTGGAAATTCAGTATGTTCCTTTACAAGACTGACTTAGGCCGACATGTTGGAGTGCATGGGCATAATTTGGCAACTAATTCATGGACATAATGTAATTTTTGTCTTTTTGCACAAAGTGTGTATTCCATGGCTGCTGGGACTATAACAGCAGTTGTTTCAGTGGTGCAGCTAGCCCCAGTTAACCTGTGTTGCTCGTTTTAAAGCAAAATGCTCATTTTCTGAACTGTGTTAATTCCTGTCAGTTCTTCTGGACAGCTTCAGTTCTTATTCACATTTTGGTTATGTATTTTTTTCATATCAGAAACTTCCTGCATGTATTTGAAGCGAGCATCCACTCGCTGCAGGGGTCAGAGCGATGTGATTGAAATATCCCTACAGAGCTCTGTGAAGTGTCAAAGGGTGATGTCTGATTTCCATAGGCTCTGCTTGCTCAAAGCCCTCCTTTTGTCTCCTGACAGAGCTGTATTCTGATTTCAGAATGTCAATTATCCATACCTCCCTATTTCCCCTGCTCCTTATGTGTCAGCCCACCTAGAAGCTTTCTATTAATTTATCAAATTGTCATTGGGCTCACTTTGTTGCACTGCAGCCATTAGCCTGTCCATTTGCTTAATTGGTCCATTTCCCGTTTATTATTCCGTCCCTGAATCACCATTTGAATAATTTTTAGCTAACTATTAATTGAATACCATTTCTAACATGATTACATTGTCTACATTCTCATTTTTGCATGATCACTAAGAGAAAGGGGCTTTTATTATGATGCATATGAGAGTTTCCAGTTAATTGGTGGTTGGAGAATGGGAAGAAAGTGATGGCTCTGTCCAGTAATTACAGAATCAAAGAGTCCATGATTGTTTTAAGTGGTTATACATGAGATTCAGGTTTCTGCTTCTGTTTCTGTAACTGCAGCTGATGGACTTTTAGCCAAACCCCTTTGCACCAGTGCAGGGATGCAGCAGGCTCTGGAATCTGTGGGGAATTTGTGGTAAATTTTTATTGTCATGAAAACAGCTTCTGTCCTGGGCTGTTTGTGAGGCTGTTGGTCAGGCAGCAGTGTGAAAGTGTCAAGGTCTGCTCTCCTTAAGTCTCCAGCTTTCACAACTGGCACCAGTTCTCCACCTGCCTTGTCTTCACACGTGGTGCAGCACAAAAGCTGGGATGGAGGCTGATCATCCAGCACTGCATTCAGTTTTGGGCAGGATGGCAGTACCCCCTAGCTGGCATCCCAGTCACTTCTCCTGGCTCATTTTGGGTATGGGGATCTCAACATCCAGGGTGTGAACAGGGCACAGTTAAGGGGAACAACCTGTTCTTGCTGTTCATTCTGAACCAACACCCTTCATGTGTTAGAGTGGGGCCTGTAGGGGAACCTGGTCCATAAGAGAGGCCTGAACCTCACTGGACGTTTTGTGCCAGTCCAAAAACTCGAGGCTTATACAGTGGCTGCCATATGATTTATGAAGAACTTGGGAGTAAATCATAGAATCACAGAATCATAGAATGGCTTGGGTTGGAAGGGACCTTAAAGTCCGTCTCATTCCAACCCCTTTTGCCACAGGCAGGGACACCTTCCACTGTTCCAGCTTGCTTAGAGCCATATCCAGCCTGGCCTTGGAGACTTGCAAGGATGAGGCATCCACAGCTTCTATGGGCAACCTGTGCCAGGCCCTCACCACTCTCACAGGGAACAATTTTTTCCTAATATCTCATCCAAATCTACTTTTCGTCAGTTTGAGGCCGTTCCCCTGGTCCTGTGCTAGAAGTGTTAATAATGGAAGAGGAAAAATATGATGAACTTTGTGGGAGAAAATTTAAGCTACAGAGAGCTCTGGGGCTCCACAGTGACGTAGAGAATCTCCTGTAGGTTTGCTCAGCAACATCTGAGGTTGGTCTGAGCTCACCTTTTTGAGGGCAGAGCTTGTGCTCACAGAGGATTGGTATGAATATCAACCCAGGCTTCAAGTCCTGGCTTTCTTCCTTGCTGGGTCTGAGAACATCTGGGCTATTGATTCAGATGGAATTTTGGGTTTGTAGTCATCAAAGCCAGATGCTGGAGGAGCATTTTAGTTCTCAGTCATGGTATGATTCCCAGAATTGATTTCCCTTGTGTTAGGTAAGCCCAGAGTTTGGGCTCTGGGCATAAAGGGTGCTGGACTCCTCCTCAGGCTGGGGGGATCTTCTGGAGAGGATATTCTTTGGAGACAGCAGAAATAGATCTCTAAAATAAGAGAGAGACATAGAGATGCCTCAGTGCTAACATCAGGCAGGGTGAGAGTCTGTGTTCACCTTGGTGTTTTTGTGTTCCCAGCTTGGTTCTGGTGACCGTAAACATCTACAGAAAGACTCATCTATGCCTGTGGTGCTGACACAATAGGCAGCATCCAGGCTTAGTTGTTCTTGACCAAATTATTTAGAAAGAAAGCTTGCAGGTTTAGCCAAATGCAGAATTACTCTTTTGGAAGGCAATAAAAGTGCAGGGCTGCAAACCATCGAAATAATCCCCCAGCTGGCCAAGGAAAGAGCTCAACCACAAACAAAAGCAGCTCTCAACTTGGAGTAACCTCCAAACTCACTGCCGTTCCAGAGGAGTTGCTAATCACAGATGTGTGTTAGTCTTTGGAAAATACATTGGGAAGCAACGGATTTCTAAGTTGCAGCAGTGTGGGGATAATTTTATTTACACTTTCTCTGTGTCGCATGCCGAGTGTCTCATTTTCCACTCTTAAATTTAAACAGGATGATATTGCACCCCCCGGGCAAAAAGAGAATGGAGCCAGTTAAACATTGACTGGGAGGAGACGTGCATCCCTGCTGAGCTGAGCACCACCCAGACTGAATTTTGGGAGGTTCCTTAACCTTTGCTCCCGAGGTCGTTGTGCTGACAGAGCTGAAACCCTTTTCCCTAAACAACGTGGGTAGGTTTGGAGCATACCCTTACGCTTGGCTACCTCCAGCTCTGCAAGGGGCCTCAGCCTCAAGTGCTTCCCCGGCCACCAAAGAGAGCAGGCCGGGCCTGTCCAGAATGCAAACAATGGTGTCACCTTTGTAAAAGAGATGAAAAACTCTGTGGGAATCCAGGAGACGAACCCCAAATTAAGGATCTTTTGGCTAAATACAAGCACTAAGGAAAGCTTGCGAAGATCAGAATAGTGTTGCTTGCCAATGTGGCCTTTTATATCCAAGAAAAAAGGGGGGCTTATTTCAGGAGTGAGACTGTTTTAGCAAGAGAAACTAATCTTGGTGTCTGTGTTGGAATGCATAAAAACACATGTTTCCGATGTGGTTTTCTCATATGCTAAATGAACAGGACATATGGTTGTGTTTTTAAAAATTAAATTGACTGACACTAAATCAGTGCTTTACAAAGCAAAAGGTAGTAAACCAAGAACATCTAATAAGGTAACAATGAAATATTTGGCAGGACTTCAGAGTATTGGAAACTCACGCAACCGAAAGGAGCTGAAAAATTGTGATATATATGAGGCCTTAACTTCTCATTTATCTGTGCTATTTCTTACTGCACTTCACAGTAATATGTTTCATTCCCATTGGTATAGATTTCTATATATTAGTGCCAAAACTCCAGATGTTTTCTAGGTAAATCTCTGGAGACTATTTTATTGTGTTTCATTTCTCCTTATTTACAATTCACTTGTCTTGAACTCCAGCCATTGGTAATAAAAATCCATAGAGCCTGCAGCTGAGCCAAGTGGACACCATTGTCCTGTTTTTTCAAGTTGGGATGGGTTGATCCAAGCCTTGAACAGAATCCAAACCACTGGAGTTTTCCAAAAGTTCATCTCTCTTCTTGTTATTTTTTAACCCTTCATGCACCAGGGAATAAAGAGGCAACTGCTTTGTCTTTCCTTTTCCCCCTCCACTCTGTCCTGAAAGGTTCAACTCCTCTTCACCACAGCAGCATATCCCCAGTTACTGTGGTTCAGCCCCTCTGCCAGGATTAGCTCCTGTCCATCAGAGCCCTGACCTGACCAGTGCTCCAGGGTTCTGTATCCCTCCTCCAGGCTACCTTCACCCCTGATCTGCCAGCTTATTCTGCTTCCCTCTGGAGTTAAAGGAAAAGCAATGTGGAGGTGAGGTCTTGCCTCATCTCTGAGCCACTTTGTGCTTCTAAACATCTTCCCTCTCTGCCTTGCAGGCACTGCACAGTGCTCCAGCTGGGCACTTCCAAACCCAAGCTCCCCTTTACCTTCCAGATTTGGGGTTTTTTAAGCTTTTATTAGTGAATTAAGGTATAACGAGACCTGCTGTCCCCTCCCCTTTTCAGTTTGCTGTCTGTTTAGGTCGTAAATACCTTCAGGTTCTCTGGTACATCAGAGAGATTGTGATGCCCTTCTTGCACTGAAATCGGTCTGTGGTTACTGGGGAATTCAGGTCTCTGCATGCTGACAAAACCCCTGCTTAATGACATAGAAATAATTAGCCACTTTGCTGTAGTGGGACTTCAGTTAATTTTAAAGAGCTGAGAAGTTTCGTTTCAGAGTTGCTGCAATCAGCAGTTACATTTTATAACCCATCACAGGCACGTTTGATCAACCACACAGACTTTTTATGTGAACATACCCACCCACCAGATGTGTATAAACATAAATCATTCCACAGCATAACCTGATCATGTTTTCTTAGTGGTTCTGGGCTTGACTGATCCTCCAGGGGAAAGCAGTGCTGCTCAGAGAACTCCAAACTGTGACCGAGACCTGCTTGCATCTCACCAGCGCTGCTCTGCTGTCTTTCCATGTCGGGGAGAAGGATGAAGGAAAGGAAGTTGTTGCAGCTCTGAAAAGGAGTTTCCCTCTCCCCACACTCCCAGGTAGATGTGGCTGGCTCTGAGTGCAGCCTCTTGCCTGGCCTGTGTTTCCTGTGCTGGCTTTCAGGGGCTGTGCAGTGCTTGAGGACTAGAGCTGCAATGCAGTAACTGGTAACTCCCGCTCCCTGCAAGGCTGGAGGGAATTCTTTCCTGCTCTAGTAAGCAGCTGGAGTGGTAACTGCCAGCCTCCCAGGTTTTTGAACAATTCCTATTTTTCTTTGATTTCTTGTAGCTGAAATACACTTAGGCAAGACAGGCAATATCCTTTATTCTTTGTGCTATTGCTTGTGAATTATGTATTTATTTTTAAAATAGTACAAGTTGTCTGTATGCTGTGAAGTTTATAGTTTTTGTATCAGTAGATATGACTGTGTTGGTCAGCATCCTAATTACCTGAAGAGGTGAATATTTACTGTTAATCAGTAAATATTTCAAAATGAAGCGATTTTCCATGGACCAAACCCAAAATGCCAGACAAGTGCACTCTCACAGTGGATCCAGGAATGACACTGAACAATTTCCACATTCCAAACTTGAGTTACCAAATTGCATCACAAAGGAAAGTGCTGTTGTCATTAGTTTTAGTTTCATATGTTGAAACAGAGGTTCTGAAAGACAAAATAATTTCTTTTACAGTGCCACTATACTGCTACCAGTTGATCTTCAGTCCTGTATCCCAGGTAGTGNCTTCAGAGGAACTACCTTCCAATTCCATGCATTTAGTGAGCAAAGTGTTAATTCAAATTGCGTGGAAATAATGAACAGAGAGAGCACCAAAGCACAGTCTCTTCCCAAGTTAGTGGTATTATACAAAACTTAAAGCTCTAGAAAAGCAGAGAAAGCACTGTGCTGATCAAGCATCTTCACTGGGGAGAAATGAATACAAGACAGGCATTAAGAAAGAGGAGTGATGGCTGCTATTTACTTTTATTTTGTTTTCATTTGGAGCAAGTTCTGTGTTTGTCTCCCCCAGTTTTATTTGTGATCAGTGAGGCTACAGCCTGGATTGAAGCCACAGGGGTTACACAGATTGCTCATCCGTGGATCTTGTCATGGTGTCCTTTGGGTGCATTACATAAAGGTCACTGTTTTGGTTACTTTCCCCCCTCTTTCTCCATTTTTTAACTTGTTTTCTCTCTACTGATGCTGTACTCAGGACCAGCTAACGAAACAAAAACATTTTAAAATCTTCAATGTAAAGCTGTGTACAGACAGAGTACTCAACATTTATATAGTATCTCTCCTTAAAGTGTCAATGTTTGCCAAGAAAATCTATTTATTGGCATCTCAGCCCTCTGAATTCATCTGAAAGGACTCAAAGGCTTTCAGTGATTTCAGGGCATTTTTGATTGTGTCATTATTCTCCTGCAGTGAGAAGGGAAAAAACAAATCACTGTGGTATCTAAAATGCTGTGTGCATCTTTTTGCAAATGCAGTCATCTCACGGTCGCCTCTTTTTTCCAATATGATGCTGCCTCAGTCAATTCTTTGTGCCAGAGAGGGAAAGCTGTGATAGGTTCCCAAATACCAATAGCCAGTGTAATAACCTGCTCCCTCTGCCCTGTCTATCCCTGAAAAATACAGTTTGGGAATGTTTTTAAACATTCCTTAGAATGAAAAGAATTACTCTCAATGCTCAAGAAAAAGCATATATTTCTCTCATCATAATTCTCAACAGTACTTGAATTTTAGTATGAAATAGTTGCAATGAATGGTATAAGATCAATCTTGTGAAGTAATAACATTTCAGGAGAAGGAAAGATTTTAATTTGAAATGAAAGACTTGAAGATCCTTGCCTGGACACAAAGAGAGGATAACTCCTGAGAAGTCATTCCAGAAAAAAAAAAAAAAAAGCAGAGAGACTGAATTAATTGAATAAGTTATGAGTGTTAAATTATTAATTCAGCTCTGAGTCAGCTTTGAACTACTTATTAGCAATTAATTGATACAGATATTTTATAAAATGTACAAGTCATTTTAATAAATACTTCTGAGCACTTTTTTTTCCTGGATGTTAAACCATGGGCATGTGAAAATGTATGCTCAGTCTTAATCTGCGTCACTATAATGCATGGGATAATCAGATTAACAGCACTCCTTGGAAAAGGGAGACTCAGTGGGAAAAGAACAAAGCTGGAGAGGCACTTCCTGTGCTGATTTCTGGAGAGGACCAACAACCACCTCTTCCAGCACACAAGAAATTGTGTCTTCTTGTGTGTTTTTGGCTGTGACCATCCACCAAAGCAGGGTTCTGGCTGTTCAACCATCTGGGATCCATGCTGGGAATTGAGCAGAAGGAGATTGCTATAAATACTGAACACAAAGAGGTTGCTGTAACAGGAGGACTAACTTTCCACGTGCAGTGTGGGGAAAACCAGCAGAGGAGGACACTGACCCTCCACACCAAACCTGTCCCATCCCTTCTGGCTCCCAAAAGCCACGACCATGAAGGGAAGGACTTGAAGAGCAGCAAATTTTTGCAGCCTGATCTTTTGCACTGACTGTCAGGGTCCTTTCAGATCTCTCATATTTACAGGACAATGTAATCTATGATTTAGACTTTATTTCATGAGCTCATTATTGAACAAAGATGACAAACAAGGGCTCAATCACATTTTTGGTGACTCATCTGTCACATTAATTCCCTTAGCCACCATTCAAGTTGTGTGATTTCCTAACTTAGAACCCCTGACTCTTAATATCATGCATCTATGAACAAAAAAAGGAATTAGTTCCCTATTCAGTGGTGAGAGTGCTCCTCCTTCCTGCTCCATCACGATGTGAGCATCCCCTGTATCCCACCAGGAATCACAAAAGCCTCAGCAGTCCAGCTACTATTGGATCTGCTTCAAAAACTTTTGGGGCAAGCTGAAGTTTGATAGCTTCCAGCTTGGAGGTTTGGACTTTGCCATTTCCAGAAGTTAATGGATTCTGAGGAAAATGCCAGGCAAAAGGTAACAGCCCCAATTTTCTGGTGATGGTCACTGCAGGGTGGCCCTTCCTGGCAACCTGTGCTGCCTGCCTGGTGGCCTGGCTTTGATGGGATGGTACTCCTCCCAGCTTACATCAGCCTCTAGCACGAGCTGGGTTAGCCAAAAACCTGAGCAGGAGTTGGCCAAACTGTCCTGTCTCACCTCCTTCTCCAGGGCAGCTGCTCCTCAGCACAAGAGCCTGTTGGGGGATTTTCCAGTGTTCTGCAGGTGTTCCAGGTCAGTGCTCAGGGGAAGAGGTGTCTGGCCACCCACGAAATCTTCTGGAAATCCCATTCTTTTCTGCAATATGCTCTTGAGCTTGTTCTCACTCCAGGAGAGCAGCAACCTCATTTATGCTCTTTGAAGACAAAGAATATACTTATACTGATCTTTTCCACATGCTCCTTTTATTTTTCACCACCAAATTTAAAGTCTGATTCATCCTGGAGGAAAAATATTTTCCTGTTCTGTCAAGTTCTCTCCCTAACCTTTCTCCTCTGAGCAGTTTTCACAGGGTTAGTAACACTACTTGCACACCAAGTGAAGGCTATGTCTTGAAGCCATGAAAAGTATCTCATAAATTATTTTTTTTTAATGTTGAGTAAGAGTCCAGTTGAAATTGTACTTTGCCATCCATAAAAATGCACCAAGGTGGTTGTTGAAACCCTCATGCCCTTGTGCACAGGCACGTGGACTCACTGGAGACAGAGGCATCTGTTCGAAAACTGCCTCTGATTTTCTGGGTCAGGCTTGCACTTAGATAATACTTCTGTGCACTGTTACTTGCTTTACAGAAAAGTGCAAAGATATTGCTGTCTTTTTAGAGCTGAGGATTTTTTGACACAGAGACATGAGAATTCCTCAGGAATGGGTGTTCCTGGGAGTTGGGAACCCGTGTTCCACTGACCTCCAGTAAACTTTACTGAATTCTGAAAGCAGATTCTTGCTTAGGTGAATATCACCTTGTTAATATTGCCAAAACAGCTTCATTCAAATAATCACCAAGCCTATTGCCGGGCAGGGGAGCACTAAAATTTGCCCCCAACATTTTGGGCTATACTGAGAACTTGCTTTGCACCTGGGAAGAGGAACGAACCAGGCAGCACTGAAACACAGATTTGCAGAGAGACACATGACTTCTCCTCATGCAGATTTATTTCATGTATGCTATTTCTCTTCATCCCCCCTCCAGTGACTGCATTGGAGCTTCTCCGAAAATTTTTGCAGCCTTTGATGGCCAAATAAGCCTGATGTTTCAGCGGTACAGATCTGTACCTTCCATGCTGTTTGATGTAACCTGAAAGGCCCAGGAAATATTTTCTGTGGAGAAGTTACTAGAAGTAATACAAGGTACAAAGCAGGAGGAGAGATGATGCACAGTTTAGTGGATGAGGACTTCAGGTGAGCCAGGAGAGGTGATTTTATCCCTACAGAGATCATTCCTTGGGGAAGCTACATTAGTTTCTGTGTCTAAGTTACCTGTCTGCCTTTGCTTCATGTGCTAGGGTGGGAAAAAAGTCTGTTACAAACCTCATATCATGGATTTCAAAACTGCTTGGTACAATCTTGGTGGGGCTTCTAGGGATATATGTAACAGAAACGATAACAGCAATTGTTATCTTCAGAGCAATAATGTATTGAAAGCCTCCCATCTTTTAAAAGCTGCTTGCTGTGATGGACAACACTAACACTGTAACAGCTTTCTACAACACTATGATGAGTATTTTTATTCCATCAGAGAAATAACTAATAAAATATAAGCAGTAACATCTGATGGAATAATATGTTTTCAGAGAGGCCAGTTCAATTAACTCATTACACATCTCAGGAATCTGTTGTGGGAATCCGGTAGGAAAGGGAGGCAGGGATGTACTTGGATAATGTCAGGTGTCTCATTCTCTTCTGAGAAGTACGAATTCTTGCCATGTGTTTGAATCTACAGGAGACTGGAGAAGTTCCCACTCCTCTCAGGAGAAGGTTGTCTTTGTGAACGTTTTTTTGTCAATGGTAGTTTGGAATTTCCGGTCAAAAGTTTTGGTCATGATAATAATTTCTTCACTTAGTGATGCTCATAGAAATAGCAGCAGCAATGACAACATTTTCTCTTGGTAATTTGGTAATTTCTTGACTAGTTTGAGTAAAGACAAGGCAGAATCATAGCACAATCTACAGCTTTCCCATTTTATTTACTTGGATATGTTCATATTTCAGTGACTGCTTTATGTAATGTCTTTTTCTGCATATCACCTTTTAACAAGAGGTATTGATTTTTTTATCATTGTTATCATTTGAATGGCTTCAATTTGAAAGAGAGCAGGGTTAGATTGGATATGAGTAAGAACTTGTTCCCTGTGAGGGTGGTGAGGCCCTGGCACAGGTTGCCCAGAGAAGCTGTGGCTGCCCCATCCCTGGCAGTGTCCAAGGCCAGGTTAGATGGGGCTTGGAGCAATCTGGGATAGTGGAAGGTGTCCCTGCCCATGGCAGGGGGTTGGAATGAGAAGATCTTTAAGGTCCCTTACAACCTATTTATGATTCTATGTATGTTGTGCATGCACGTCCTGCCAATCTGACAATTGAAAATGTAATTTTCACACCCTGGAATAGTGTTTTCAGCCTGAATTCTGGCATTACAGGTTTCAGATCTGTAGCTGTTGTTTTCATTTTTGAATGCCCGTGGGCAGCTGAAGACAAAACAGATCAGGCAGTGTGTGGTAAAAAATACAGAAGTTAAGAAAAGAATGTGAGTAGTAGAAAATGCTCATGCAATGAGCTGTGCACCTGAGCAGTGTTGTTAATAATCCTCCTGGCCCATGGTTGTTGTGTCCCCCAGCCTGGCATGCTGCATTCACCCTGGGCTGGCTCTTTGTAACTGCCCGAAACTGAACTGGAATAAAAGTGAATCAAATCTTACAGAGGTGCTCCTAGGACTGCAAATCCCAAACCATCACCTGCCCAAAGTGTGTTTGCTGTGGATGGTGGCTCGGAGCAGCTCTGCCTTGGATTAATTGTGCTGACTGCAGTTCTCACAGACTCCTCCTGGGCTGATTTTGGCACACGGTAGGCTCAGGTGGTTCTCCAGGAGTAGCCATAGCAACGTGGTGCTCAGACAGCACCTGCACATCCACCCGGAGAGATGGAGAAACACAGACACTGCATTTTCAACCTGCTCTCAAAGCTGCTGCTACTTCCACTGGTACACTGGACCCTGAAGGTATTCCAGCACTTACCTGATGAGAAATGCCATAGGAATTAGAAGGAAAAAAAAAATAGTGTGTTCTATTATTTCAAAATACTTTTCCCCACTCAGGCCTGCCAGGTCTCTCTCCTTTGTGTTAAGTCCTCAGTTTAGCAAAGCACCTGTGCTGAAAGCATTTCTCAGGTCTAAATGATGGCATCTGGAAATGGGACAAAACACTGGGGTGCTACAGCCTCTCTATGAACAAACCAGCACCAGTGAAAAGCTTTAAAATCCCTGATTCTCAGCCAAAATTCTGCAACAGAAACCACGAACAGGGCTGATCTCCGGTGTGCAGGGGCTCTCATCCATCTCCATCAACTGGGAGCTCAGGCAAAGGCCCTGTCTGAGCATGGGACACGTGTTAGCTGAGATGAGGTGCCCCTAGATTATCACAGAATTATAAGAATTCAAATTAATATATTACTTTTGACCTCCTGTTGGATTCATAGAGCTGGTTAGTCTATGCAGTTTCTAACAGCACCTTCACAGTGAGCCCTACCATTGTTACAAATTATAATTAAGCAGACAAGAACAGCTCTTTTTTTCCAGTGAAGATGCTAAAGTTTCTACTTCTAAAAACTTGCTCTCTCAAATAGCTCTTTCTTGGTTGTAAGACCACACATGCCCTCTGCTGTCCCTCTTCAGATGTGTGAAGACCTATCAGCAGAGCATTACTGGTATTGTTGTTACTGATCTTCATTTACTGACTCTGTGAAAAGTAAGAAATATTCTGAGTATAGCAGGGAGGAGTTCAAGGAGTTCCATCTCTGAGTGTGCAGGTGGAATCTCTGGGCTTACACCAGGTGCAGGATAACACAGGGTAATCTCTTGGGAAAGCCCCACAGAAATTCTGCTTTTCCACGTTGTGAGGTTTTCTGCTTTCTGAGCACGTAGTCTCTCTGATGTGCTTCCTAGTTCTCCAGAGTCATCTGGAATAAGACCAGATCTGCAAAATTCTATGCCTTTAAAAGCAGATCTATAACAGAACCCTAGGTAAATCTCTAAATATAGAGCACAGTACATTTTTTCAGTAAGCAAATTGCTTGCTGTTTTTCCATGCTGGATTTCCTTGATTTGTCAGAAATGGTTAGTGTTAAGAAACTAATTTCTTGGCAGCAAACAAACCTTTAACAACCTTGGGTAAACTTTCTATGGTGCTTAATTTGCACTAGCAGCACATAATGCAAACAAAGTGTTGACTAGAATGCATTTCCCCAAATTAACTTCCATCTTCTGACAGCAGATCCTTTCCTCGACAAAGGTAAGTTTCCCAGCACTGTTCAGCTCACTCCCTGCTGTTTGTGCAAATTGTACACGGTGTTACTTTAATGTTTAGTGGCAGCAGAGTCACTCCTTGACACCCTGCTTTTAAATTATGTATTAAATCTCATTGGCTCCTAATAACTCTCATTTTGGATAAGCAAGTGGAGAGCAGGGGGGACATGGTGGGGTTCTAACTGAACCTTATTTTGGTGAGTGGGAGAGGAGTCTCAAGAGGCCAATAATTTTCCATGGATGGATGCTAGTTTGGCACAGAACTGAGTTGGTAAATTTTGTTTGAAACATTGTGATTTCTTCTACACAGACCCAGTTGTGCTCTCTGCTCAAACTCTTGAACAGACACTAAGTTAATTGCTGTCTCCCGGGTTTTGCAGGATCATGGGACCACACGTGATGCCTTCATGCAGATTATTTCCACTAATCCTCTAATTCAAGTGCCTCCTAAAATACTGTGCCTATCCTGGAAGTGTACACTGAATGCTCAGCCAAAATTATACATTAGGGTGCAATTAACTGTGAGCAGAGCACTGAAACCTGGAATATTTTTGACTAAGAGGTCAATTAGTGTGATTGGGAGGCAAAGGATGCAGCCAGCCATAGTGTGGTCAGAGGGAGCAATCAAGTGAATTGAGCAGTCAGCTGATTAGGAAACAACTAGTGAGAGCAAGATGAATTTTCACCCTGGAAGTGATGAATGTAGATCTGTCTGGAGCATTCAGCTAAACTGAACACTCAATCAGCCTTCGATTAACCTGAGCTTCCCCCATGGACACAGGATTTAAATATATATATTTGACAGTCTCATCATGTGTGATGCTCCCAAGAGTTCTTCTACGTGTAATTAAATATCAGCAAAACTAGCAAATAATAACTCAAATATCCTGAGTAATAGTGAAATAACTATGTAGTCAAGAAAATTATTTTAGTGGCAAACTAATGGTTCCTTTATCTTACAACTCATCTGTCCTTAGATCACATTTGTGTTTCAAATCCAAGTACCAGAAATTTTTCTATTGTCTAGTAATAAGTCTGAAAGTAGAGTAAGGCAAGGCTTTGAGGTTAATTAAAGTTCATTGGAAATGTACTTTTTACTATCAGACCTATGTCTCTGTAATTAACATTTGAAATGCAGGGTTAATTATTATTGTCCCCTTTGTTAGTTTGCAATGTAGAACGAAGACATCAAAAGCTTCAGGTTTGATTTTGAGGGCAACTTCTAATAGCAGGGAAACTTCCCTGGCCCATGAGTACCCCTGTGGAGTCCCCAGTCTGGCTCTGGAAGAGGAAGGAGAAGAGTTTGGCAGCACTGCTCACCTGGGCCTGTGCAGATGTGCTGGCATTAGTTTGCAGAAGGAGCATCAGGGAAGCCTCTGGGAAAGGAAAAACCATTCTCAGGTTGGCTCTTCTAAAGGCTACTCCAGTGAACTTCACTTGGTTTATCTCCATGACTCAGAAAAACGCATGAACTATAGTTGGTCTTTTTGAATTTTTTTGTTTAAATGAGATCATAAATGGCATTGTGCCAATCCGAGCAAAGTCAATGCTTTCTTTACATTAGCCAGCTCATCTTTCCTCAAAGTGGAACTCATGATTCCCTACACTTATTTTTTGTCCCTGTTTATATGTGAGGTAACCTTTGTTTAGTGTTTGGGATATGTCTTCTAACCCAGACTAGCTCTGTTTATAAGTGTATTGTGGCACTGTCGGGTTTCACGTGGCAAAATTTCCTCTATTACTTCCTCAACCCAGACTAAAGTTATATCATTTCATCATTGAGATAGTTGCTCTTTTCTCAAAATATTTATATTGCAAACCCCTTGCTCCCAAATTTAGTGTAATGTAGGAGCCACGAGTTCACTTCTCACACGCACTGATTTGGCAGTCAAACCACAGTCAAACCACAGAGATGTCTTTAGCCCTACCCATTTATTCTGGGGAAGGATGAGATCTCCAGGGGCTGTACAAACAAGTCTGATTTAAGATTTGTTTTCTAGAAATGTTTCAGCTGCCGTGTTCTGTGTGTACATAATTTATAGGGCGTCTCTTAAGCTTTGAAACCATAACTCATGCTTACTGATTGCACAAATCATCCGGGATGCAGATATAATCAAATTCTGGACGTTTTTGTCATGGTAAAAGACAAATGGTGACACTGGAAGTGTGATGCTCAGCAGTGGGGCACTGACCTATTGTACTCGAGCTAAGAAGTAGCTCAATTTGCTCTCACATTACAAAATATTGCCTCCTGTACACAGGCTGATGAAGGTCAAAACACTCAGTGAGCAAGTTGCTCCCACATATCAAACAATGCTCTGGGGTAATGGCTGTTGTGGCTTCCAGTGTCCTTTCCATGGCAAAGATGGACTATTTTTGGATTGGCACCCATTGCCCACCGTCCCAGCTGACCCTGAGGTGCCTTGGCCCTTCCTGAGGAGAGGCAGACAGCTTCTCAACCTGCAGAGTGCCAGGAGGGTTGTGTGCTGCCTGTGGTTGGTCTCCATGGTCTTAAGAGTAATTTCCAGCCTAAATTCTCTGTGCTGCCCCATGCTGCTCTCCCTGCTCAGGGAAGCAGAACAGCAGTTTCCCAGGAGCCCAGGAACTCCTTTCCCCAGTGGAATTGCACGTGCCTGATTTACCAGAGCAGCTGTGACAACCTTCAGTCAGTGCATGGGAGATGTCTGCACATTTCCACAGCAGGTTTGTCCAGCTGTTCAGCGCCACACACCGGGAATGTCTGGATGTGCATTTGGGGTGCTGTACTGATGCCTTAAATGGCTACCTAGAAACAGAAACTAGACAGGAATAAAGAAATAAATGAGGGATTTATTTGAAAGGCCTTCAGAGGTACACTCTGGGCTCCAGAGGCTCCTGCCTCAGTGCATCCCAAAATGGACAATGACAGGTCACGAGTTCTTCACACTTTTATATCAGCATAAATTCCCCAAGCAGAACCCAGCCAATGATGGAATTTCCCCAAGCTTGCTCCCCTCTCCCCAAGATGAAGGTTTACAGTTCTTGGGCCTAGGACAGTCTGGGTGTCCTTGGAGAGTGAGCTGGAGAGGCTTTGTTATGTCTGTGTGAGCATGAGAGAACAGCACTTAACGAGCTACAGGAAACTTCAGAGTTACACTGGGCAGTACAGGATTTGAAAAATAGAAAAGTTAAAACCTAAGGCATCAGTACCTGGCTCACACTGTCCCATGGGGAGCATTTTCCAGCAGAGTGATGTATCTGTTTTGTGTGTAGAAATATCAGTTCTCCCTCCTGCCTGAGGGTTCAGAGGTCACTTGGTGTCGGTGGGATTTGGGGCTACTGCTTTTCTGTTTTGCCTTTAAAGTACATGCCACTGTAGGGTTATTTTAGGAACTCCTTTTTTGTGTGTATGTGCATAAGAGAAAATTCCAGCCTGGTACAATCAAGTTAGTCTCAGAATTTTAGCACCATCTATCTTCTTTGCACTCTTTAACTACTGCCACTATTGATTATAAATGGTTTTGCCATTACTTAAATATCAAATACAGACACACGCTTATCTGAGAAACTAATGGCAAATGGCTGAATTTTAAGATTTAATGAATATTGGATCACTTTTGTCCCCCCTTTTTTATTTCCATGGGGACACCATTCCATTTGGCTCAAAAAATCAGTATTAATAGGCAGCCAAAAGTTCCTTTAGCTCAATGATCAAAATACAAAAGAAAATTTTGTTTTTCATATCTGAAGTCCATGTTATAGTGGGTGATGGGATGATGGCTTCAAAACCATTTTCTCTCTGATTTCAGATGATTCTATGATTGGGAGGTGGAAGACCTTCTTGCCAAGAAAGAAGCTCTGAACAAGGTTCAGGAGAATTACTTCTTCCTGGAAAGTGAAGTCAAGTCACTCAGAGATGTGCCTGGAGGAGGCACAGGTGGGAGAATTAAATTAAACTGTTTAACTTCTTTCCTGTTTTGCTGTACATCACTTTAAATATTATATTTAAGCAGTCATAGCTCTTATTTTTTGAGTTTGAGAGCAAAGAAAGGTCTGTGCCACTACCCCTCACAACTGATTAGTCTGTTGCCCAAAGAAAAATGTCAGGCAGTCCCTGTAAGAGTATGACAGCAGTTTTTGTGTTGTTATGTGGTGCTAGACATAATTTTGCCTCCTGAGTTCCTGCTGGCTCTTCCTTTCTGACCTGCTCCCTTCTCACCCCATCCATCCTCCCAGAGCAGAGCATGGTGCTCTCATATTGTTGGCACTTTTGTCCATATTTATTTCAGAAGTACCTCTGAGCCTGCATGGTCAGAGCTTGCATGAGATCCCCAGTTTTCTCAGGCTTCCCACTTGCCCAAAGCCTGTCAGTTTAATTCCTATACTTTGTGTGCTCTTACTCTTTCCTGTTCTGTTTCCCTTCCCTGATAAGTTAAACACATTCCCCTTGGTGGCCCTGTTTTAATATCTGTTCCCTTTGGGGGAAGATGATCTGTAAATCCCAGAAAGGTCCCAGCCAGCTCCCTCAGCTTCTTCCCTGTGCTCTTTCCAGTCAACTTCCAGTGCCCTGCATGCTGAATTTCCATAAATCCTTTGTTTGGGAGGCACAGAGACTTGCCCAAGGCAAAGCGGGCTATGCAGACTTGCCAACCCAACCTCCCTCTCTCTGTCTCTGAGCTGCTCATGACTGAAACTTGAGGAGCCCTTTGCTTCTCCCAGTAGACTCTGAGAGTGGGAACCGTCACCTGGAACTTCTGAAATTTCCCCTTAATTTGTTTCCTGCACATACAACGTTAAATACAACTGCTTCCTTCTCTTAAAGCAAAGCAAGAAGCCACAAGCACCTGCTGGAAGGGCTGTGCCTGGAAAAGGCAGAGGAAGAACAATTGTGTGAGGAATTGCTGACATGACCATGCTTATTTTCACTCTTCTTTCTCTACCTGCTTGGCAAGAAGTTCATGCTCACATTCTGCTGAGGGCTCAGTATCTGAACTATGCTGCAAGTTCCTGGAGCAGCCGTGAATTTCCCTGGCACAGTTCTCTTCCTGCTGCTCCCTGCAGTTCAAACCTGCGTGTGCCAGAGATCTGCAAACTAAAGTGAGAGGAAGAGGGCTCACTAACCAGCTATAGTGCCAAAGCCCACAAAATTAAACGAAAGAAAACATAAGGGCTGCACATACATCAGTAAATGTAGGCACATCTGATCTCTTTTGGTTAGAAAGTCTAGAGGAGCAAAGAACAGATTTTCAAATACAACTTCAGTTGTATTTGAAAATTTTCAATACTTACTTCGGTGATCTGATCTCCCTGTGACAGAGTGTGTTTGGCACTGACAAACCTTGCTGGTTTAATGGCTTGATGAATCCTGCTGACTGTTCATTTGTTCACAGACATGTATCTATATAGGTATCTGTATGTGTACATGTATACAATCATAAAATAAAATCGATAATATGATGTAGTGTAGCATAGCATGATAACATAAATATAATTTAGGTATTAGATAAAGCAAGCCATATACCTTCTGCTTTTTCCCCTGCTGGAGCCATTTACTAGTTCATCAGCTAGGGAGCTCCCCAGTCATTTTCATCAACACAGACTCATCTTTTGCCTTCCTGATTGGGAACAGCAGAGATCTATGCGGAAAGCAAATCTGCATGGTTTTTGGTTGTGATGTGTCATTCCCAGGCTACTTCTGTCCTTACCTGCCTTCTTTAGTACAGGGAGGCCATGGTTCACTCCTCTGTTTAATCCCCATACGTAGTGCAGGCACTGGACTTTTAACTCCAAGAGGTGGCATGGTGGGGTGGATGGTTAAACATCCTTTTTTTCTCTCCAGAATGAAGCTTGCTACAAATTTATCTGTGTTTAGGATTTTTCGTAATGTACTTTAATGCCCAGTGACATTTGTTGCACAAGCAGGGGTTTCGTGATGTATTAGAACCAGATTGCCACTCTCTGAGAATATTTTCTATGTGAATATTTTGTATGTGAATATTTCCTCTGGGCTCAGCTGTGCTCTCACTACACCTGTATAAACCCACCAGCCATTTCACTAAGTTACTGAAATCTCTCTGCACTTGTAGCACCGTAGGTGGAAACAGGAGCTAATTAAGTTAATTTTTGAATTTTTTAACGTGCAGCAGACACTCAGCCCTGCCTGCCCACGCAGGCACAGAGGCGCAGGCACAGAAGGGCAGGTGGGGTTCTTAAAATAAACAGCCTGGCTGAGCATGCCTGCCCAGATGAAAGCCAGATGTTTGGGAAGGAAACTCCTTGTCTACCAAGGTTGTGTATGGTCAGCCTCAGCCGCGTGGCCAAAATAGTGTTCTCAGGAATATTTACAAGGATAAACACAAACACACTTTTCCTTCCTTGGAGGTTTTTAACAGGTGCCACCAGGCTTTGAGTTTTCTGGTTGGAAAGTGTCCTGCACTTGTCAGTATTGTATGAACTGTGGCACTTTCTGCTCTCCAGTTTCAGAGTGTGGATCCAGGGAAGCCCTGAGAGTGCCAGATGCTCTGTGTGTGTAGGGGCTGCCTCTGCATTTACAGGCACGTTGTGTGTGATCTCACACACTCTTCAAAAAAGTGCACCAGTCAAATTGCTTGGCTCTGAGAGGTAAATTATGTCTTCACCTTCTCCGTGGCTTCATGGCGCTCATGGACATAAGAACAACTCTTGCTTGGGCAGCACACTCTCCTCACAGGACATGCAGCTCCCACCCTTTGAGGCTCTTGAAGAGCCTCCACATCCTGTCCCAAGAAGCAAAGCTGAGGGACTCCACCAAGCTTTATCTCCTCTCTTCCCTGAACCTCTCTTGCTGTCCTGACTCTGAAGCAGTGTCACAATAAGGAATTCTGCAACATCCTCTGAATGACATAAAATGAACCAGGTAATTATTTAACTTCAACACAAGGACAAAGACTTTTTTTTTTAAGAACTTAATATGGAAAGCTCAGCAATTCCTGTGAGATTATGGCTGAAGATGTTTGCAAACCCTGTCGCCCTGTGCTGGTAAATTATCAGGAACCTCTTGAACCACTGCATGGTCATCCTTCTAAGGGAGAAATCCACACAGCTGGCGCCTAGAAACGTGTGTAGATTAAAAAAAGAGTGCAGACAAATACCAATCCCTCTGTTCTCCCAGCAGGATGGTTATGAACCAGCTGTGCTCCATACCTGTGTTAGAATGAGTGATTAAGTTAGGACATGGTGCTGTCCTGAGTTGACAAGGTGGTTTCTATGTTTCCAGGAACTGAATTATACTCCCCTGGCCCAGGAGCAGGCACTACATGCTCAAATCTCCTCTGCTCCTGCCCATGGCAATGTGCAGGAGAGAATTAGAGTTGCAGATTCCAGCCAAAAGTCACCAGGATCCATCAGCTTAGGCGGCCTAGAGGAACACGAAGATCCTGTCACAGATATGGACCTGCTCAGGTGACAGAGTGTCACAGCCCAGCATGCAGGCATATGAGATGGTACAAAGGTATTGTTCAGAGCTGGAGACAGGTTTATCAGCTCCATCTCCTCGCAGTATTGCTCAGCTGGGGCTGTGTCCGCGTCCAAATGAGGAACAGGTTGTGATGTCATTCTTCAGGTTTTTGCTGGTGTGACTTGTTCCCATACAAGCTCCTGTTTTCACTTATTTATTTAGTAGAAAAAGAGACTAGTGCATGCTTTGATCTTGTTTTCAAGATCATTTTCTGGACAAATTACTGAGGAGTCATTATTTCATACAGCACAAAGTTGACATAGAATCATAGACATCCTTTCAGCAGCCTTCTGAGTTATTGGTCCAGATTCCAGCACTCCAAGGTCTAGAGCAGATGGATCAATGTATTCTTCAGGGGTGTCCTTCATGGGTTTATCTCATCCTGCCTCTGTCATAGGAACCACAGAGATGCCCAGTCTGCCACAGTTATGACCAGAGTGTGCAATTTTGATACTTTAGCATTTGATTCACACAGTGATAAAAATGGAAACGCTGCTATTTGGGGAGAAACAAAGAAAAATGGGATATTTTTATTCCTAGCTGCCGGTCCTGGTGCATATACAGCCATTTTTCTAACTTTAATAACTTTGGAATACCTGGACCAGATTCTTCCATTCCAGGTTGTCATGGGATAGTGTCCTCAGGGAGGCAGCCCTAGAGATTTTCTGACAATTGACAGTCAGGCATGAAAGATACTGTTAGTGCTCCTCTTAAAGCAAAGGTTGATTTGTCCCTCCCTCCTTTCCTCCTTCCCATTTATTAGCTATCAGGGAACCAACACAACCCCAGGGCAGGGGAGTGGGAAAGCAGAATGAAGGGAAAAAAGTCATTAGAAAAGAGGCTTCATTAATTCAGCTGCTCGGGAACGGCGAGTTTGGAAAGGTCGAGATGTTTCATTTGACCTAAACAAAATACTTGGCCATTCTTCAGTTCAAATGTTTCATTCCTGCCTATTGAACCAAATCAAAACACTGAGCTTCGGTGGAGGGCTGTAATGAAGGGCTGGCAGGGAGCAGCTGCAGCTTATTCCAGCAGCACTTTTCTGCCACAGAGATGGGAGTGGTTGACACCCCTTTTCCAATAGTGCAGTGCTGATCATCTCTGAAGTATTGATGAGTTGATGTAGATTTCACCCCACGTATTAGAAATCAAAGAAAGACCCAATCTGTCTGGAAGGAGTGTATGTCCTCCTGCCCTGAACAGCTGTTGGAAGGGAAAAAGAAGTTGTGAAAATGTTTTCATCATAGAATGGTCTGGGTTGAAAGGGATTTAAAAGATCATCCAGTTCCAAACCCATGCCATGGGCAGGGACACCTTCTGCTAGACCTAGTTATTCTAGCACTAGCCTCAAGTCCTTCCCTCCTCTTCCCAAAGGTGTGTTGGTGATCACTGAAGCCTGGTAGACAGTGGGACTTGTTGACAGACCCTTTGTCCCCTCCACACCATTGCCCGGGTGCTAATCCAACCCTCAATTAAAATCATCCCCCCCAATTAAAATCATCACCCTCATTTTGATATGATGTGTTTGAACTCAGAGCCTCCTCTCTCTCAGAACTTTCTTAGGCAGCTTAATGACTGATTAAGATGGGATTTCCCAGAGATCAGGGAGGGTGTCACAGGAGAGGGGGGATTGCCCAAGAGATGCTTTCCTGGAGGCTTCTCCTGCAGCTCTTTTTCCTGCTGAGTGTTTGGGGAGCTCTACCCCAGTTTACACAGCAGTTTCTAAAGGAGTCATTTGATCCCCAGGAATTTCAGCAGTTGTCAGTGCCCCTCCTAGAGGCTCCCCTAAAGCCCCTTTTGAGGATGCCAGATCCCAGCAAGAGCAAAAGCAACAATTGGTCTGAGCTGGGGAACAGACTGGCTTGTTGACACTTCAATGAAAAGCAGCTCCAACACAGTCTGTTCACCCTGCGGCTGCCAGCTCCCAGTGTTTGATCTAGCAAAAGCTCCAGCCTAGAAAAACAAAGCCCAGCCTTTCTAGTTCCTGGCTTAGGGAGCTCTCTGCTCTTTGTGCTGTTCCCCCTGCTACCAAAAGCCCAAAGGTCATTATTTAATGTTTCCTAGTTTGGTTCATCCCCAACCAGGGTTGCACTCCGTTAAGCCGTACTCCAGCTGTAGCTTTATTTTTAGGCCTCTTGTGCTGTAATGTTTCACCTCCTTATTACCCATGTTAATGCACTTTTGTGTCCCTGTCCCTGGTTTAACCCAGGCAGGTGGAACAGCACCAGTGTCCCGGGGAATGGATCACAAATGTTGCTGGAAGAGTGTCTGGTGCAGTGCCATCGCCACGCAGTGAGGGAGTGCACATCGAGAGGGGATGGCAGCGTGTCTAACACCCTGGTTCTTGTGATTGAAAAACTCATATGGAGGAAAGTAACACTGTCAACAACACTCCCAGGGAGCTGGTGAGGCTGATCTGCATTGCAGGGATGCTGCCTGACCCAGACACTCATCCAAGCAAAGCTGATTTGTGCTCCAGTTATTTCAATACTAAGATGAGCTGAGGGGTGCATTTTCCCCCCAAAATTTACCCTGCTCCACCACATCTGGTTAGAGATAGAATGCTTGGGGAAGTGAGTCTCACACAATACATGACACAAAATACTGAAGGAAGTCTCAAATGTAAAGTCTGAGGAACAAGCACTGGAAAGGGTTTAGATTGTTGGGAAGATGTGGATGGGAGATATGAGCAAAGCTTGCCTGCTGAAAGACAGATTCACTGGGCATGTTGCCTCCCTCTGGTTCTCCCAGCCCTGTCCAGGATGAGGGGCTCTTCTTGAACATTTAGATTTGGAAAGGGGAACAAGAAGGAGATTAGGAAATGTTACCACTGTCACTTTTTAATTGAAAGGAAGCCTTGATATATTCGATATTCACTCAGCCGATGCTGTGCTGACTAACAGCACTGAAGTTGCAGGGTGACAATTACACTACTGATGGCATAATTTATTGGTTTTCTTGTTACCCAAGGTATTTCCAATGAGGTCATATATCTATGTGTCAGTAAGAAATACTCAGTTTGCCAACTGTGCTCTTTTTTATAGCCAGAGATTTTAATGCTTTGAGAGGAGCATTTGTTAAGCATCGCTTTGCAATTAGAGGCAAAGAGGAAATTAAATGTTCCATTTGTGTTACCCTCCCCCCAAAAGAAAAGAAAAAAGATTTGTTTCTCATAATTTGTCTTTCTGTTAATTTTGCATAACTTGGTGTCTTTGCCTTTTGCTTGCTCATCAGCTCAGCCCACAGATGGTATTGAAATGCCAAACTGGACAATGCCAGAACCACTTCAGCCCTTTGCTGACTGAAGGAACACTGCCCAGAGCCTGGGATGCATGGAGAATCCTGGAAGGAATCTGCTTAAGAGGACTACCAAAAGTCTGCATCCAGGTACAGGCCTGTTTGGGGCTTTCCTTCAGGTTATTTTTGTAGGAAGAGAAGGTGTTTGCTGCAGTATCTTGTTTAGATGAGCTGTGAAACACAAGCAAACTCTTGATAAGGGATTGAGTCCTTATCCAGGAGGATATTGGAGATCATCAAAGGCTTTGAAATGTAAATATCTCACTTATTGCTTCAGGGACAACTTTCCCCATATCAGACTTCATTCTCAGAAAGGATAAATCACCTGCTTTCTCTGTGTCCCCTTCAGTGGCTGTTAAGACAAATTCCGAGATATCTCCTTGTGAGTAGTCCTGTAAAGGAGCAGAAACACAGACTTCATGGCTGATTTGGCCTCGTCTTCAACTGGTCCCACCTTTTGAGTCCAAGAGTAGAACTGATACTGCAGGGGATTCAGGGGGTCCCACCATTGTGGGCTGCATGAAGTATTTGAGGCAGAGGCAGCCAAAGGAGAGATCTGGGCTCTGGGTGGTTTACACTCACCGAGAAATCCCATTAAAAATCAAAATATTGTCTCCTGGGGAAGTTAGTTGTCCCAAAAAGGTGTTTGCCATCTTTAATTTGGTGCCACATGGACTAAGGGTGGGAGAGAACTAGAAAAACAGATCCTCAGCTGGTTTCAGTTATCCTGGATCTGTCTCCTCCAGAGAAAGGACAACAGTTGACAGCTCCAGTTTTAAGATTTAAGGTGGACACTGCCTGCTACAGACTTTTCTACTGCATTGTTCATTGGATAGGCCTGCTCGTGCTACTGCTGAGGTTGGTTCCACCATACTCAAACTACATTTACAGGGATATTTTATTGGTGATAGCTCAGCTGCACAAGGGCTTTGCCTTTTTGAGGTTTCCCATCCCTTTTTGAGATTTCCCACCCGCCTGATACACACATCCTGTGATCCATGTGATTATCTATTGAAGACATGCATTTAGCTCCTTTATCCCTCCACACATATTAACCTCTGGATCCCTTGCTCTTCATACTTCCTTGTTAATTGTAATTTTTCTGGTGATAAAATGTCCTGAAATGAACTCAGTACACTTTATTTTGGTCTCATGCCAGCCTAAATCCAGAGTTTCTAGCAGTGTAGGAGTTAAACCAAAACAAAGTGCCAAGGATGAGTTCTTATGTTCGGTGCCTCAGGACAAGATGTGAGGAATGTGTGAACTCTGATAGAAGTTTAGAGGACTTCTAACTCTGTTAGGAGTTTATTATAAGTGGGAGAATTCTATTTACCTGTCTCTACTCCTAGGAGGAGTTTGCTCAAAGTGAAGGCTGGTCACACCAGGCACTGGTGAACATCAGACTCAGTATTCCCAAGTTTCCCTCTCCACAGCTGCACAAAGGGAATCTTCCACTTGGTGCTCACTGCTCTGCAAGGACAGTGCCATAAAACCCTAACAGCCTTTTTTGTTCTGTCAAATTGCAAATGCATCATTGGCTTCCTCCTCTCCTTCTTTCAGCATTATTGCTCTCCATACTTTTCCCTCCAGCGAATGCCATTCCTCCCCTGATAAATTAGTGCACCATTTTCCAAGAGCTGCATCTCACTTATTTCCTGCCCATATTTCTAAGCTCTCCAGGGCTCTTTGTATTATTTCTCTTGCTCTCATTTGTGTTTCTCTACCCTCTTCTCTCAACTTAATGTTATCTACATATTTTATTAACCAGCTGTTTTATTCCCCCTCGCTCATCACAAGTAGAGATGCTTCACGAAATGAGAGCTACCCGCTGTCTCTATAGGAAACATATGAGACACAACCCCCTTGTCTGTTATTATTCCATGTTTGCAGTCCTTCAGACAGTTCCTGTGACAGTATTTATGTCTGAGCCAATGGGAAATAATATTTTGAGAGGCACTTTATCAAACACTTTCCTGACTCCCAGCTCTTTGATGCCTGCTGCTCTCATTCATTTTGTAATTCTGTCGACTTTAAATGCATTTTTCTCATGGACTCAGTCTTTGTAAGCCTATGGTGCTCCTTGCATATGTTTCTGTAAAGAGATCTGTGTAATTCTCGGGATATTATGGGGAGAGCCATGAAAAGATCCCTTTGAAGGCCAGCATGAAAGCTCCAGTTGTCTTCTGAGCTCCAAAGCAGTTTCCAAATAATGAGATACACCACAGTGTCTGACTGGGCTCGGGGAGAATAACTCCAGATAAACACCAGGAGATAAAAGAGATCACCTTCCCCTTTGTGCATTTCCTTGTATTGTGTGAACTCTTCTCCAGTGGGGATTGGATCACATCTTGTCTCATACAGAAAGCAAAAAGAGTCATTAGCTCTGCTAATTGTCGCAGAAAAAGAGTAAAAGGCGATGACAGTTTGCTTTGTGTGTGGTTAAGCTTGTTAAAAGCATAAATTAAGCAATTCATTCAGTTCTCACTTGTTCATTACTGTTATGATATCCCACCATGGCACCATTTTCATTTTTTCACTCCACTCAGTTTGAATTTCAACTCTACCTTTTCTTGTTATACCTATTAAATAAATAAGGTTATGGTGTAGTACACAACATCCAATGTTTTGATTTGGTGTTGCATTATCCAACATCCTGGGAGTGTACTCAGTGTAAACACTTAACTTAGTAACACTTCTAGAGAGAGCAATGGCTGAATCTGATTTATTATGAAGCCACAATACAAATATGCAGGAACTTACTAGAAATACATGGGTTTTGCCAAGTCGGACATTTTGGGTTTATTGTTTATAATTGAGTTTCATTTACATCAGTTTGCTTTTGAGAATATGTGAACATGCTTAAAGCACCTTGAAGGTTATGTGTTTGATTAGATTGTTGACTGATGTTATCCTGAGACATGGATGGGAGTTGAGGCTTGGGATTTTCAGCAGCATCAAGATTCACTGCTTTAGGATTTTCAGCACTCAGCTGCATGCAAGGAGGTGGTAGCATCGTCACACGTGTCCTGGCATTGATGATTAGAGACACTCATAGTGTCTGTGGAATATGAATTTGGCCCCAAACCTTTCTCTGCCTTCCATACCTGAACAGTGTTAAATCTGCTGTGGTTTTGGGGCATCTGTTTTCACAGAGTGACAGAATTTTTATGGTTGGAAGGGACCTCTGGAGATTATTGAGTCCAACCCCCTGCCAAGGCAAGGTCACCCATAGCAGGTGACACAGGAACAAGTCCTGGTGGGGTTGGAATGACCCCGGGGAGGGAGACTCCACAGCCTCACTGGACAGCTGCTCCAGTGCTCTGCCATCTCCAAAATAAAGAAATTCTCCCTCATGCTGGGGTGAAACTTGTCATGTTTAGGTTTATGGCCATTGTTGAGAGCACTGGCATGTTTCCCCCTCTACAATGTGCAGTATGTCATGGAAAACTTTGGATTCTGTTTCACCAGAGAACAGCAGCATGTAGCAGAAGAAACTGCAGTGCCAACACACACCAACCCTCCCCCACACACTTTAGCACTTCAGTCTCACGGGAGCTGGTCCACTGCTGTGGCAAGCAAACCAACCTGCTAAAAAAAGCTTTGAAGCCTTCAGTGAAGAGCTCCGTAGAGAAGTTATTCCCTCATTTAAGCTCAGAGAGGTCTTGTTTAGGGAAAGTTACACTACCCCCATGACTCACTTCTTTATCAACCAGGATGCTACTTTTGACAATATTACATCACAAAACGATCTTTTTGGACCATTTTAGGAGGTGTCTTTTCCCAGATGTTTCTTCTGTCCTTCTAGATACATACTGGCACCCAAAACTTTCCTTGCACACATAGAGGGAAATGTAAGATCAGGAAGATCTTTGCCTTCTCTATGGTTTAAAAATTTTCTTCTACTGACTTATCAGTTTCTAGACCATTCCTAAGGGTAAAAGTGTCAGATTTTCTCTTTGTTGCTGGTGTCACTCTGTTTTCAGAGCCTCAGGCCACTGCTGTAGGGATGTATACAGAAACCAGCTGTGGGTCCAGGTTGCAGCATTTCCAAAGTTTTGAGGCACAGCTGCCCATCCCTCCAGCCACAGCAATACCGAAGCATGCAGAGACTGCCAAAAACCTCAGGTTAAAATAATGTCCCCCCAAAAATTTTTGTGCTGAGTTATTTCAGTGACCAGCTTAGAGTGTGGTTCTACAAGCAGTGAGGAAGGAGAAGCATGCCAGACTGTGGCAGCCAGATGAAAGTCAGAAGAGGGAGAGAGCCACCTCCATTCTCCCTGTGCTGACATGAAGCACAAATAGACCAGGACTGAGAGGAAGCAGAGACTCTCACGGGTTCCCAAAGTTTGCAGGAAAGCAAAGGAGAAGCAGCCAAGTGTTACATTTGCTGTGCACATCTCCTGGACATGGAGGGGGCAGCTCCCTGCGGCTCTGCTTCCAAATCCATCAATGCCAGCGGCAGCCTGGAGGCAGCCTGGCTGTCCTGAGCAAGTGTGACTCACTGCTACGCCACTCTGCTGAGTTATTTGGGGTGGGTGGGTGGTATTTGTCACACTGTGGATGAGGATTTGGCTATTTTAAGCAAACACATAGGCTCTCTGGGATGTTGGGACAGAGTTGTCCCAACACACTGAGCTCTGACTTAAACTTATTGGAACAAGATGAATGTGGCAAGGGCAAAAGCATTACATGTGCAGAAGACAGGCAAGGCACTGCATCAGTACTAAATAATGAAATTTATTGCAGTGGATGCCACGTCGAAAACTGAACATTTTTTAGACTTCATTCATAACCTGTGTGTTCCGACCTATGATGAGTGTTTCAGTCTGGGACTGAGTGTTTGAAAGGACTCCCTTGGCATGTGCACTACTCAAAGGAACACTCGAGTGATAAATTTGTTTTCCCGTGCTTAAGGGGGATTGAGTGTTCCCCAGCTCACACAAGAAGTCCCTGATCTTAGTGTAGATGCAAAACAGACCCTGCTTTGTTGGGATTCTGAAACAAAGGAAGGCTGAAATGTCTGAAGTCTTTGAGCATGGACTCTCTGAGTTAATGCTAAAGTGTTAATAATGAAGATTTGTCTTTCTTTAGGAAGGAAAAAACCAGGGAGAGACAGGAGGAATTGTCTAAACTTTTGAAGAGAGTCAGCTACAAAACTCCCACTAATCATAGGAAGTTAATAGCCAAGGCAGCCTTAGAGGTTGTAGCCTATATAAATTTAGACAAACCCAAATTCAAACAGTAGACTAATGACTTTGTGCCCCACAAAGAATCTTTTCGTTTCTGATGGTAATGGATGTCACCTAAATGTGAAAGAGAAATAGACTTTAGTAATTTTAATGCAAATGGATTTTTTCAGATGAAAGGCACTGCATAAAAAGGTGAGTGGCAGTGTTGTAAATATTCTGCCTCTGGTACAATTACTTACCATTAATTACTGACATCTAGGCTTGCTGCTGTAAGAAAATACATAGGGTTTTTTGGTTTTTTTTTTTTTTTTGATTAAGCAATGCTTTTGCACTTTCAAACCAACTTCTGTACTTTCAGTGCTACTGGAAATATCAAAATTGGTGGAGTTGATCGTGGCAGTCATTTTGGAAAGACCCTGAACTGTTCCCCTCAAGCAGAGGAAAGCATTGGGAATTATCTCTTGAACCAGGATGTCCAAGTGGCTGTATTCTGGTTTCCCCCTGATGCAGGGGGGAGGGTTTGAGTGCCTTTTATCAGCTGCCAGACCAGGGTACACTCAGCCTCCTGGTACAGAGTCAAAGTTAAATCTGTGTTTTAAGAAAGGCTTGCACTCACAAATAATGGTGAGTTCAAAAAAGCTGTAAATGTCCATCATCAGGACAAGCCTGGCATTTCCATGACAAGTCCAGCATCTCATGTTGTCCATCATTTCATGTTGCCCAGAAGAGGTAAGCTATCCTGGAGAGTCCTTTTTTGATACATTCCTTTTTTGCAACCTTAGCTCCCACAAAAATCTCCCAGTACTGTCAGAATATTGAGCTGTGCCAGTGTTTGCCAACAGAGGTGTGAACCTTGGATCAGAAACCCACAAATCAGGAAACTGGAAAGGAAATGAGTTTTATGTGTTGCTACTGGAGGAATTATTATGGGCTTCTGTATATACTGAGGTGTCACTAGAGGAGGATCTCATCTGAAAATAAAAAGAAAAATGATATTTCTTTCCAGAGTGTGTCCACTATCTGAGCACAGCTGCTAGCCAGCACAGAAAGCCATAAACAAGAGTTCTGGCAGTGGGGCTTTGTTCCCGGCTTTGCCTTGGATGACTTTAGGCAAGATGATGATGATACTCTGTGCCTTAGTTTCCTATTCTGGAAAAGGAAGATAATGATGTGCTCTGCTTTGATGCTGTGCCAGAATTAGATGTTAAAAATTCAGTGCATGGACTGCTGCTCTTCAGAAATTACTTCCCCTCCAGCTAGTTCAGATGTATCTTCTTGCCTGTTTGAATAAGAGTTAGAGAGGTAGGTAGGAGCTAAGATGAGGAGTCAGATGATTCCATTGCAACCCAGAAAAGTTTTAAATAGAAAACAACAAATATGTGCATCTGACATCCATGGTGATGGAGAAGGCCTGAACATGTGAACTAAATGTTGCTGTTAACATTATAATTAAAAGACTCTGGGATGAGCAATGAAATGAGATAGAGGGTCTGCAGCAGCTTCTGTTTCATGGGATCACAGAAGAGTTTGGTTTGGAAGGAACCTTAAAGCCCATCCCATTCCAGCCCCTTGCCATGGGCAGGGACACCTTCCACTATCCCAGGTTGCTCAGAGCCCCATCCAGCCTGGCCTTGGACACTGCCAGGGATGGGGCAGCCACAGCTTCTCTGGACAACCTGTGCCAGGGCCTCCCCACCCTCCCAGGGAACAATTTCTTCCTCATATCAAACCTAAATTTCCTCTCTTTCAGTCTGAACCCAGCATAGGCAAGCAAAAAACCTCTGCTGGTTTATTAATTTCCAAGGGTCGTATTCAGGCTGCCAACTCTTGCATCTAAAATTCCTGCACAATAGTGTCTGTGTCAGCCAAGCCAGCAAGGGAGCCCTTCCAGCTCCCTGAGAGAGCAACAGCTGAACCAAGGCAAAGTGCTCCACTTAGATGCCACTGAGGATGGCTGGAATGTGGCCTGAGGCCTCTTTCACCACCCGTGCTGGTTCCTTTTACTGAGATGAAAATTGAGGTCTGACAGAATAGAAGGAGGCAAAGTCTGTTCATCACCCAGCTCAGTGCAGCCCTGTGTGAGCCCTCCCATCAGAAAGCTGAAAATGCAATTTTGGGGGACTCAGAAGAGCCACTCTTAGTGGTGTCTTCTGGTAGATGCGTGAAAAAGCCACAAATACACCTTGGCAGAGTATGGTGAGCACTTTTGGAGGAGAGCATTTTCTTTTTTTCAGGATCTTTCTCCTTTAAAATTGAGTGAGAATTGCTTTGGCTCACGGGAAATGGTTGGAGCTATTTTATCACAGATGACAAATGCCAAATCCTTTAGGAACACTATTTGCAAAAATGTGTTGCAGTTGTCTTGTGTAAGAGAAATGTTTTCATAATGGGTCCTTTTGCTCCTGCGTCGGTGAGAAAGGTCACAGGTAATTGCATTCACGTTTTAAAGCACAACATTGTTAAATCTTTTGTATAAAGATAAAAGTACAAAAAACGTCCAGTCTCCAGTAGAGACAGCTTCTCCCTGAACAGAGGGAATCCAGAATCAAGCAGAGACTGGAATTTTAAAGCTGATATCACAGATCTCTTCCAGTGCCCCTGGTAATTTAGAAAATAAAAGAAACAGCCTATTTTTAATCTTACTCTCAGCAAGCCAGACTAAAAAGCCCAGGATTTACTATCACACCTTGGAAAAAATGTGCCTTTGCTAATCTCCGTTGATCCACAGGAAAGGTACTTGAAAATAATCACTATAGCTAAGCTGCAAGTTCTTTCAGCTTTGATGTCACAGATCAAACAGTGACCAGTGGTACGAAAATCAAAAAGAACAGCAAAAACCTGATGTTTTTCCAAGTTCTTATATTGCATAAATATCCAGGAGCCATTTTGTCTTTAATCTTTGCAGGTTTGAGCAACAGATGCTCCAGTGCTTCGCAAACATCCCTCAGGTTTTCTTTGGGAGGACCTGGTGAGATTTAGGACAAGCCTTGGCTGTGCCACCATTACCTGTGAGCCCACTGGTCAAGTGGGAGCAAAAGCATCACCTTTGTCCCGTGGTGGCTCTGGCACTGGACTCCCTTTGGAGGTTTGGGACTGTGTTCTTCAAGTCCTTGTTGAACCAAGCACAAGAAATCTTGTGATCTCTCTCTGTCAGCATTGCTTCACTGTGGAGGTTGGTTTTTAGGATCTGAAGGAAGCCAGGAGATTGCTGAGAGCAGCCCACAGTCCTTGCCCGTGTTTCAGCCATGAACAATCCAGTCCAAGGCTGCCCAGTTAGGAACTGCCATTGGATTGACAGCCCTGCTGAGTATTTTTAGGCAAAGTTCTGTTAATTTGAGGATGAGAGAAAGCCCAAGATAATTTCTTACCCCAGAGTTGTCCAGTGGTAATTGTGGGTTTGGTCATTTTTAGCCAGACAAACTCGAGGGAATGAGAACACGGAAAATATCTGTGATTTTCATAAACAGTGTAAATTATACAGCTTCCCTGAGGAGCCATAATTCACACCTTACAAACTGCTGAGTGAATGCTGATTTTAGTCTCACCTTTTCACATTTACTCCTCTTCTAACTCAGTTTGGCCACACTTGCTCCTCTTTTCTCTCTTTCTTTGACCTGGTTACTTAATCGGAGCTGTGGAATTTTAAGGCTCTTAGATGATGAATTTACCCTAAATATATTTAAAAGCTGTAAATGGATTTTAAAGACTGAAGTAAAAAAGCTGGAATTTGGTGGTGGTGATAAGCAATTATCTTTCAAATGTTAAATAACTCAGAAATAAAATGAAATGCCTCCCCTTCCAGCCCTCCTTGTTGATGTATAAAAAACAATTACCTTGATGAAAATATGTAGACTATAAATAGGCTGTGAAATGCTGTTTGGTTGTTTTTTTTCAGGCTGTGGCTTGGTACACTCCTCTCTACTGCAACAGAAGACAAGGATGGGTGGTGAAAGAAGAAAAATCAATTTGAGAACACAGTTTTACAATTCTCTCAAAAACAGAGCAAAAAGAGGGGCGGCAAAATGAACAGGAATTTACTACAACTGATGCAGAGTGGAAGAGACTGACCCATGACAAGCACTAGAAAAGACAAATCTTCATTAAAAGGTGTGTGTGACATTTATTATGTGCACTCTGTAATTGCAGCATTGTGCCAGACTGGCTCTGTAAGTGAATGCTTTTAAATGAGTTTCTCGGTAAGCAATTCTAGAGCAGCTCTGCATTTTGAAGATACAAATTAACCTTAAGCTTCAAACAGGAGCACAACCCAAATCTCCTTATAACAGTGCACTCATTGTCAGTCAAGCCTTAGTGGAAAGTAAAATACAAGAAAAATTCTTCTTCAAATGTGACTTTGTTACATATTATCCTCTCAGCCCCATTCAGAGATCACCATTTGGAAAGCCAAGATTTGAGTCGGATTCACAAGAGTAAAATATGTATTTAAAAAATTAAGGATTGGCCAATCTGGATATATTTTCACCAAAAAAAGAGTGTGTGACTTTGGGGGAATTGCTCTTCTCTAAATTTCTTTTCCAGACTGTAGCTGGAGATGTTCATGAGATGAACAATTTTCAGCATAGGTTACACCAGCTGTTTTTCACAAGTTTTGTTCTTAAAAAATGGCTAAATCACTTTTACTCAAACTCTTCAAAGAAAGTAACTCAGAAGCAGGGCAAAATTTTGCAAAACTTCAGTGCAAAAAGTTCAAACCTGGCAGAATTATAACCAAAGGCAAATGGTAAATTATAATGTGATATGTCAAACAATGTAGAAGTTACAGTTCTACCTACAACTAACAGCAGAATGTGTCAAATATATGTGTGCTGTTTGTTAGGTATATTGCATAAATTTAATATATGTGCGTAGGAAGCTCAGTAAATCTATGCAAAAGACATTAATAAATATGCTAATGCAATACAAGAAATAATGCAGTAGTATATAAAATATACATCTTCTTTATACCCTGTGCACATACATGCATGTGCAAAATGCGTGAAAAACACAACAGCAGACTTAAGACTTGAAATATGTGTGGGTTACCACCTCTTCTTTATGCAGCAGTGATCTCCAAAGCTTTATAATTGTGCACCTCTATCAGTAAAAAATCCTTGAAAACACACACACACACACACACACACACACTCTCTGTTCCCTTCCCCAATATATATTTATATATGTAAAACACACAATCATTTATTTGGGAATTATATATATTTACTACTGCAAGTATATATTGTGTACATTGTAAAACATGCACATGAACAGACTTTTAAAAGGAGGAGATAAATACAAAAACTTTAAAGTATTTTAAAATGTGATTTCTAGGAATGCTAGTCTAGGAAAAGCCTTTCAGCTTGAGACAGGGAAGTGTTTCTGCAACTGCTTAGCTTTACACACTCAAACAGTAATCCTGCAACCAGGGAGGACTGCCAGGAAGATCCTTCTTGACTGTTAAATCATGGCAAAGAAGACAGCAGGAAAGAAACCTTTTTATAGGGACAGGTAGTGACAGGACAAGGGGGAATGGCCTCATGCTGACAGAGAGCAGGGTTAGATTGGATATGAGGAAGAAATTGTTCCCTGTGAGGGTGGGGAGGCCCTGGCACAGGTTGCCCAGAGAAGCTGTGTCTGCTCCATCCCTGGAAGTGTTTAAGGCCAGGCTGGATGGAGCTTGGAGCAACATGGGATAGTGGAAGGTGCAGAGGTTGGAAAGAGTCGATCTTTAAGGTCCCTTCCAGCCCAAACCATTCTGTGATTCTAAGATTAAAACCTGATGGAGTCAGTTGTAATAGACCAGATTTCATGATTTGTTTCCTGCTCTGTCTTAATCACTGGTAGCATCAGCTACTGGATGTCTATTTAGTGTAGTCCTGGTTTGTCCCATTCACCAAAACTTCATTTTCTTTTGTTGTGTGTCACTCTGGTCTTCTGCAGAGCTGGCTCCCCCATGTGTGTTCTTCTGGTTTCCTGCACAGGGGAAGGCTGGGGACAGAGTGGGAACTGGCACCTGGGTATGCTGGTGACATCAGAGGTTGTGTTCACACGAGCAAATGCTGGGGACAAATGGGAGCAGGCCAGTAGAGCGAATCCCTGTTTGCTGCAGATCTGGCAGCCACCCTGCACACATTTTAAGGACAATTTACTTTGTCCCAGCTCTAGGCCAGAAGGTCGCACCTACCTCTGCATGGTACAGCTCCTTTCTGGGTATGAACCTTCCGGGGCTGCTCCAAAGGGAGATGCCAGCACGGTGTGGACAATCTTTGTGCCTTCCTTTGCTGTGTTCCCATCTCCTGTCACATCTCCCCAGATGAAGGTCAGTGCTTTTGCCACTCCCTACGTTTGGTTTCAAGATTAATTTTTTCTTCCCCCCTTGCAATTGTTCAGACAAAATACTTTTTCAATAGATGTGAAATGAAACCAAAGCACCTGAGACTGCAATGCAGTCACACTGTTCTGGGACACAGAGCTGAATGCAGGCAGAGGGAGAGGGATGCCTGCAGATTTATTTCCTGAGCATGGGAACTCAGAGAAAAGTGGTCTGTCACACATTAAATATATCTGATTTCTGTAAGTTTTCACATGCAAGCCACATACTCTCAGTCTCTGAGATATGTGCAAAAGATAATTCAGCTCTATTTACTTACGGTTCATTTGCAGTTCTTTTTACTACTGAATTATGAAATTATTCCTCTTAATACTGCCAGGAGAGTTAATAATATCCAAAATCTCAGTTTAAAAATTAAATAAGGGTATAATGATTATCTTACTCTTATAAATATTCATGTGTAGTACATATTACTGCTGGATTTTTCCAGAACTGAATACACAGAGGTGTAAGCATCATTTTTATTTTATTACAATGCAAAAATTACAAATGCTTTAGGCAGATTTGTACAAGTATGCCACTAGACATTATTTCTGATGGTGGTGTAATAATATTCTTCAAGCATATAATAGTATTATGATTTTGAAATGTCTAACTGCATTCATTTTTTGTGTTTTTATTTTTCTTTATTTTTCCTTCTGAGTCCCTCCTGAAGCTCTTTGGTGCTGACAGCAAAAGACTTCACAAGTTATCTACTGTCATGGTTTGAAAGACAGGTGTCTGCTAAGGAAGGCAGGAGCCTCCCTTGGAATGGAAGATGCAACACCCTTCCCTCTGAATTATTATAATGTTGAAATTAGGGGTTTTCAGGCATATATATATGTAAAAAACAAGGCAGAAAAACACTGATTTGAACTGAGAGAGTCAGACATGACCTGACGCCCTGTTAGTCAGGGTAGCAGTAGCAGTCTGATAAGAGGGTGGCTGCAGTCCTCCTGAAGTGATGGATGTGGTTCTGTTGGAGTGGTGATCCTGTAGAAAGGACTGGTCTTCCTTGGAAAGTCCAGTGGTAGCTATGTAGCTCCTGTCCTCTGGGATTTCCAGTGGGAAAGGCTGCTTGTGGTGTTCAAAATCTTAGATTATATCCAGCATGGACTTGGTTTCAACAGCTCATGAAGATAGTGATAGAATACATGCTTTTGGGCACATTTTACGTTGTAATCTAGGACATCTACAAATGGTTTCACTTAATTCCTCACTCTCTTTAACTTATTGTCTTTTTCATTAATTGTTGAACTCTGGTTTCCTCTTCACCCAAGTAGCCCCATTTTCTTATCTAGATTGAGGAATAAAAGGCAAAAAACTGCTGCTGCCATAGATCATGAAGTTTGAGCTCTCTCCTACCTCCCATTTTCCTCAGAAATTCATCACTCTTGGGATGTTTCTTTTCTGTTGTTGTTGATGAATTTCACTCTGAATCAAAATGCTCAGCTGTGAATTTGGGAAGTTTAAAAATAACAGCGAAGTGAGCACTTTGAAGCCTCAGCCAAAACCGGCGGGTTTGTCAATCAGGATGTTTCCCTGTTGCTAAGGAACACTAATTAAGCTTTCAGGGCCAAATTGAACCTGCAGACGAGGAGCATATTTAGCGCACACTTTCAGTGAGAAAGAGCCAAATCCTGCCACTGAGAGCTTTCTGTTCTTACCACTGGTTCTCCTGGGTTTTATCCCAGAAATTAAGTGTTGAGTGAGATGAGATGCACTCATATCATGATGCATTTGCTCTCTTGACTTGTCCCAAGGACTCCCATAGTTTATGGAAATGCCTGGTAATTTCCAGTTAGCTGTGAGGAAAGTTTGCAGATTCATCTCTTCTGCCTCAGGGCGTTGACATTTTACGGGCAAGACTAAGCAATAAAATTGGCCATTATAAATAATGTTTTACAAACACACAGATGCAATTTTTAAGTAGCAGGAGGTCAAACAGGACATAACAAGGTATCCCATGGTAAGAAACTAAGTCAGCTGCTTTCTCCAGGAGATCAATTAACCAGAGTGGATCAATGAACTGTTCCTATTGACACAAAGTGAAGCATCTCAGCTATGATATCTGATGACCTGACACTGTCTTTCCCTATCTACCAGGCATATTAAAAAATCAAAATTATTTCCTTATCTTTTTGTTGTTTACCACTTAAAAACCAATGATTTGTGTATTTTTGGTGCTTCAGGAAACAAAACTGAGAGGTTATTCTGACCTAGAATTTTGGAAGAGGGGAAAAAACAGGGCAGATTAAAGGATAAATAATAGTTCTCTGTGGCCACATAGGGAAATTATGAAAACAATTCAAGACTATTGTTAATATCTTCAAACAATATAAACAAGAAAACAAACTCACCTCCTTCCATCATGGTCAAGTAAATCAAATTATGGCTACTTCTGTGCCACAGAACACAAATCAGAGATTTAACCATGGTTCTGTTGAGTGAGCAAGGAGGTAGCATTTGATGGGAATTTTTTTAAAGACTTTAGGAAACCAAATACCTCTCCCACTTTTGACGTGGGTGATCATGCTGGGGTGTGCTGACACATTTGGCACTTGCAAATTCTGTTTGTGGCTGAGAGAAAAGCCTGGAGAGCTGCCTTTGACATGGGGACCCTTCCACAAGCACAAGTCACCTGGAAATATCAGCAGGGCTGCCTGGATGAAAAGTTCATTCATTGCCCTTTGCTTCCCTTGCAAGCTGATGGCTATGGGGAAACCGTGGTTGCAAGTGTCAGGTTGGCCTGTGACAAAGAAATTCCCTCCTGGATAACTTTGGCAGAACAGCCTGACCTTCAAGAAGCCATGACTAAGGGTGGCCCTTTATCTTCTTGTCACCCATTGCAGCACACTACCCATGGCCGAGTCATATGATGTGATGGTAAAATGGAGTCCAGAGATTCGCTCCTGGAAATTCTCTCATGTCCTAACAACCCCCAGCACTTAAGAAATCTCCAAGTGAACTTGCTTAGAGGTGGTGCTCACATCATTACTAATGTGGAGTAGTTTAAAAGATTATTTTATGGTAAAAGTATGTCCAGGGCTGAGATTAGATTTGAACACAGCTCTAGGAAGTGACAGAACTCCAGGGTGAGGGAGTGAAAAATCTTGTTCCCTCCCTGCCAGGAATTTGTTCAGAACTGCAGGAAGTGAAAAGAGGCAGCCAAACACATGGTGGCTTTTGCAGTGAGACTTGTGGGGATGGTGTAAGGCAGAGAGTCTGAGAGCAGCAACTAGAGGGAAGGAGACAGAGGGGAGGAAAATGAGGTGACCTCCATTCAGAGGCTGATAAAGGTTTGGAGAACCATGGGCAGCCAGAGCAACTGTGATTTTGGCCAACCAATGCTTGCCGACACCCAATTTAACCAAAAGCCTGAAAGAGAGATTTTGATCCTTTAAAGCAAAGGTATCTTAGTGACAGCTAGTGACCTTGCATGTGACTGTATATTTATCCCAATGTGGCTTTTATTTAAAATGTTCTTCCGTAAAGTCAGAAGAAACAGAGCATTTTTGTTGTAGCATGTTTGTTCCTAAACTGACTTTCTTTTCAAAGCAGGTATGTGGAAATAATGACTGTTGTCATCAACATGAAGGAAGTAGCCAGAAGAAAAATCCTTCAGCTCCCAATTGGGTGAGTGGGGAAGGCAGAAGGCAGCCGACTCAACCAGGGGTGAGTAGAGTTGCTACAAAACAGTTTTCAAAACAAACAAACAAACAAAACATAGAAAAAAGTGTTAGAGTTTAAAAAATCCCGCAATTCAGAATACAAGGATTTCTTTCTTTTGTTGAAAATCCTTTTAGTCTTTTTTCTGTGAGGAAGACCTATGCCAGACCACAAATAGAAAGCATCTGGATTCAGGCATTGCAACTTGATCACAGCCACAGACATCTAATTCTACTGAACTCCATGTTTGCATCTTAGGTTTGCTTTCATTTGGAAACTATTTACAGTGTCTCTTCCAGGGAAAATAAAGGTTTAAGTGTACACTCAGATATAATTTCTTAATCTCTTTGAAGATTCTGTTGCATGCACTACCCTCTCTTAAGGCCCAAAATCTGGGGTCAGTCATGAAACCTCCACTTGTAAATACACAGACCCATAAACTCGAGTTGTTGCAAGTTCTTCTTTCCCACTTCTTGATTTCCTGACTCTTCCCTGGGAGCTGGTTGTTTGATTTTACTTAATATCAGTTGCATGGTTCATTGTAATTCAGAATATTTTACCTATGGCTGTACTACAAAATATCATTAAAAATTCAGATGTTGGGAAAGCATTGTGACATGTTAAATATCATTCCAAAATCCTATTTTACTTCTTAGGTTCTGTCGCAAAAGGTATAGGAATTGTGGGGTTTTTCCATTAAACTAGCAATATATATGATTTATTATTATTGCCATAATAAATTGTGTAATATGTACTGATGTAATGCTTAGTGTTCTCCAAAGTGCTTTATACATTTTTATAAATATATAAATGAATATATGTGAGTATATGAATATATATATGTGTGTAGGTAACATGAATATATAGACATGTATACATGTGAATATATAGAAGAAGAACAAGAATAATCACCTTACACACAGCAGCTAGAAATAAAGAAGAAAAAAAACCTGGAGGATTAATGCTTGTGCCTGTCTGCTCACTTTGCCTAGGTACAGACTTACACATCCGTGCTACAGCTTTGCCTTACATAAAATGATAGTAATAACACTTCTCTGCTAGGGGCAGTGTGAGTCAGCAGTGTTTGTAAAAACCTTTTCTATCTGTAGCAGAGAGGCACTTTAGAAGTGCAATGAACTGGTGTTTTCTCAGTGACGCCAGATTAAGTGATTTTGGATTAAGAATCCCACAGTTTCTGAGGAAGTTGTTGAATTAAAATGACCTCAAGAAAACCATGACCAAGTAATTATCTTTCTAATCTCTAGGTTTGTTACTTGATAGTCAGGGTTTAGTGGAAGGATTGCAATAGCCGAAGACACCTATGTCACATTTTATGGGGAGGAAGCCCTTAGCACTGTGGGCTTGATGCTGGTCCACACTGTGGATATTTCAGAGCTCAAAACCCAGCTCATCCTGTGACCTGTAATGTTATGTAACTAACTTTGTACACAGTTCTCTCAGAGAAATGGAAACAAGGATGTTTGGTTTGTTTTCAGCAAAAGAGATTTAAAAGAATACTTCAGATTACAGTGTGTTAAAAAATTCAGCTTGACACTGACGTAGCTGTCCCGTAGCAACTCATTCAATTCTGGTGTCACAGCTGTGCTGCAGAGCCCTAAAAATACATCTGCTTCTCAGCCAAGTCAGGCTTTCATTCAGATATTCCTTAAAAATCCTTTCACTTGATCACATTCTGCTCTCAGTCGTGCCAGACTGTCAGGAGCACTGCCTGCAGTGGCAAGAGAAGCTCTCATGAGGGCTGGCCACTTGCCCTCTTTGCCATGAAGAGTGGTCCAAAGTAACTGGGATGGATCTGGAAGTTCTTGCACAGGCTCAGAAATAACAGAGCAGCTGATTCTGCTGCAGCTGAAGGGACTGTGGGATGTGCTGCTGAAAGTGAGGTGTAGGCACTGCCCCCACAAGGACACAGAACTCAAATGGGGCTTTGCTCTTGTGACCAATTGCTAATTGCCTCATAGAATAAAGATAATTTCTTATATTTTACTGCTGGTGATGGTTATAGATAGTTGTTAATGATTTTCCCAAACTCTGTGTGCATTTGGAGTGCTGTAACAATGATGAATATTAAGACAACATTTGTGTAAGGTCTTTTGGCTCCCTGTGGCCTTAAGTTCTTATAGAAACAATCAGAATGTTTGTGTAGTCCTAAATGCTGTCCTAAAACCACATAGTAGGCAGGAGATTCTGAAAGACACCAGCAACTCAGAAGCACAAAAGTTTTGATCCTATATAAATGTAGTTTCAGTGTGGGAAACTGGAATAGGTAAAATTCAATCACCAAATGCACACTACAGGGATAGTCTTATTCCCAATTAGAACTCCCTTTTCCTGGCTTAATCTGTTTCACTTTCAAAATGATATAAACTAAACCAGAAAAAAAACCCAAAAAAACCCAAAAAAACACCAACCCAACAGATAAGCAAAGCCCCCAACTCTTATTTAGAATGGAATATCTACAGGGGCAGTTCAATCCCTGTTACCTCAGTGGCAAAATTATGCAAGCAAGTTTTCCCAAACAGATCACCTTCACTAAGTATAGAAAACGTGTTCTTTCCTGTGTAATAATGGTAGAGGAATACCTGTGAGTATGCACGGAGCTCAGATAACTTAATAATGGCTTCTTGAGTGGTTTCTGTTGTTCTTGAATTGGGTTTTTTCACAGCATTTAATGTAAGGAAAATCTGATTGCAATAATCAAGAGGCTTTACTTTTGAAGTTAATTGGCCTAAGAGTGGCTTTATTTCTAGGTGGGAGATGGATCTTTTCCATACTAAATAGACATTGGGAAAACTTACACTATTTGAAAAGTGAAATTTGATTCCATGACAGGACCAGATTAGAAGTGTTGTTGTCCATCCCAGTGCATGGCTCTGTTTTGTGGGTGAGGGAAAGCAGGACAGCGATGACAAGGCTCCCAAACTCTTCTGTGGGGCTTCATGGGGACTGCAGGATGGGAAAAGGGATTGACTTATTCGTTCTTTCTCGTGAGGAGTCCTAGCATTTAAAATAAGAAGGTTTAAAAATTCAAAAGGCAGATTTTAAATCACCAAGTTCCTGTGGTTGGTGATTTACTTCTTCCATTCAGTTTGGTTCTGCTGTGGCTGTTGTTGTGTTCCAAGGTTTGTTTTTTTTTTTAAACAATGAATTAGAAGCAGTACAAACAAGCGTTGTTCAAGCACACAGTCAGTTGTCAGAACAGTTGTGCAGAATTCGTGGTGATATCCTCCTCACTGCGTTTCAGGTCATTGGGAATAGCTCGGGAACAAGTGACACTCTGGATTACTGTTAGAGGGGAGATGGAGCAGGCAGCCTTCCTGGTACCCTTTTGTTCCCTCATCCTCTTCCACTGCACTCTGAGTCGCTTTGCAGTCAGGCCCAGTGCTGAGCCTGAAGGGCTCCAGTGGTGGGGATGCCAAAGACAGGGATTTAATTCCAAAGGCTCTCTCACCTGGTGTCAGCAGCATGGGTTGCTGTGTCCCGCCTGCTGTCACAAGCAGATTGCGACTGTGTGGGATGTGTTTGCAGGTGCCAGCTGAGTCTCTGACAGAGAAGCCACACCTTTGTGTGCCTCTGGTAGAAATTCCAACAGAGAAAGCAGAGGCTGCACAGGCAGAGAGGAGAAGCCGAGCTGTGGGACAGTTTTAAGACAAAATAGATGAGTAGCATAAAAACAGAGTTTCTGCTGTTTACCCTACATTGTGCTTTTTGAATTTCTGATGTTTACTCTCCAGGGCTAGATGTATGGCTTCTTTTACAAGTTAAGCCAGCGTCGAGCACCCAAAAGAGATCCAGACATTTCTAGAGATCTGTGAAGACAGGCTGGGTGTAACTTTATCCCATTCACTTCTTCACGCCCACCTGAGGCTGCTTTGGACACTGTAGGACAAAACAGGGTATTTCAAAAGTAAATCTACACCTTGTCTCTGATCCCTGTAATCCGTAGAGTTTACAGTTTTCCTAATGTGGAAGCCCTCTATCCAAACTTACCCCATTTAAGTAATATGGGGCAAGGCCACTCCATATCTGTCTTACTCTTTAATCACAGAATCATTGAATGGTTTGGGCTGGAAGGGACCTTAAAAATCATCCAGTTCCCACCCCACTGCCATGGGCAGGGACACCTTCCACTATCCCAGCTTGCTCAGAGTCCCATCCAACCTGGCCTGGAACACTGCCAGGGATGGAGCAGCCACAGCTTCTCTGGGAAACCTGTGCCAGGGCCTCAGCACCCTCACAGGGAACAATTTCTTCCTCATATCCAATCTAAACCTGCTCTCTGCCAGTGTGAGGCCATTGCCCCTAGTCCTGTCACTCCAGGCCCTTGTCAAGAGTCTCTCTCCATCTTTCCTGTGGGCTCCCTTCAGGTACTGCAAGGCCACAATGAGGTCACCCCAAAGCCTTCTCCTTTCCAGGCTGAACAATTCCAATCCCAATTCCCTGAGCCTTTCCTCACAGTAGAGCTGCTCCATCCCTGTGATCCCCTTGGTGTCCCTGCTCTGGACTGGCTCCAGCAGCTCCATGTCCTTCCTCACATGCAGCAACCATGTTTGCCCATAGGTTTGAGCCCTCAGCCCTTCATTTTTGCAGGAATATCTGGTAGAAGTGCCAAACAACTGAAGGACATCCATGACTCCTTTCTGGAATGATTGTATAATCACAAGGCAACGCACAGTTGTTGGAGAGAGCCCTGTTTTCTTTCAGTCTGCTTCTTCCCTGTTAAACAAAACACTTGGTGAATCACAATTTTGCTGCCTGCTCCACCCAGGAGACACTGTAACACAGAGTGAACTCCCCCATGGGCTCAAGATGAATGTTAAAAATTTATTGTCCAATCTGTAGGCTGATATTACTGTGCGTAATCTCAGAGATTTGGGACGTGTCCATGTGTCACCACACATCATCTTTAGCTACAGCTCTGAAGGCAGGCTGGGATCACATGCTATTTTTATCACAGTTATTAGAAAGACAGGGGATGTAATAGAGCTTAGGAAGACAGCAGGGGCTTCTGTGAATTTCAGGGCATTGTAGAAGCCTGGTTTGCAACCTTGCTGAGAGAAAATGTATTCCCAAAACCTCATGAGAGGTCTCTGCTTTTGACAGGTTCCCTTTTCTTCCCCATAGTGCTGAGAGAAACTTTCGTAACAAAACTTAAAGCCAAAAGAAATCAGTCACTGGGCACATCCTTGCAGTTTCAAAGATCGAGGCATCCTGCTGAAATGATGCTTTGTGACTTCACCTGTTCAGCTTAATGCCCATTTTTAATTTTCAGTGGCAGTTTCAAGTGGGTTTTAACTACTGAAGGACATAAGGTTTCCATTCTAAATTTTATTGCCAAAATATCCCAATGCATTCCAGGCAAGTCCAGGCCTATCCAGTGTTATAGTGTAAAGTTACTTAGAACAGTGAGGTGCAAGTGCATAAAACTTCTTGTAAAATAGCTTTAATTGAAAATATGTTCCCTGAGTTCAGTAGGGGTAAATTACACTTCACTCCTCACTTAAAAGAAAAATGACAGTGTACAGAAAAAGCAACAGCAAGACACTGTTCATGTAGCAAAACTCTGTGAGCAAAAACTGACAAATGCCAGAATTAGGATGTCCTATGCAACCTCAGTTTAGATCCTGGAGGAATTAGAGCTCTGCCCTCCACCCTGTCTCATTCAACTCTCGATGTTTGTGGGTTATGCCTGAACCAAGCTTTGCTGGGAAGCTCCAGTATCCTCCAAGTGTTTTCCAGTATGTTTAATCAGGGAGTTCCTACCTCCGCTAGCTGTCACCTGTCCTAGATTCCCCAGATACTTCCCCTTTCTTGTTTCTTATCAAATCTTTATCCAGTTACTTGATCCTTCAATCCTCCTGTGGGAAATTACTGGCTCCTTCCAAAGCATATGGATCTTCGTCTCTTCCAGCTCTGTGTTGTCATCTCTGCCTTCATAATATTTTGACTTACATCACATTTCTCACCAGAATTTGATTTGGAAATGGTTTATGGAGAGATGTGTAAGGCTGGTACCTGTGTGCATATTGGAAATCCTGTGGATGGAAGTTTCATTGCAACCACTGTGAGGTCACTGTGCTGGCTAATGATAAAGACAGAGGAATCCTCTGAAATCATTAATCCATTCCATATTTATGGTGATTGAGTGAATTAATGGCCAAAAACTTTGTTAGTTTATTTTTCGTAGTTCCTTGAAGGGAATCAATATGACTCAAACAACAGGAAGTTGATTAATTTCTTTTTTCATGCCTCTTGACTTTCAAAATGTGGGATTTTGGTCCATCTGCTCTTTGGCTGTGTCCTTTTCTGTCTTACTTGGGCATACATTTGCAATAGGATGACATTGGTGCCTTCTTCCATCCTAAAGCAACTCTATTTTTGCTGAAGAAACTGAACTGCAGCCTGTGGCACAGCTGGCAGGTAAACACACCACATAAATGGCTTTGATTCCTTGGCTGACATTGAGGTTTAAGGGTGCTGTGTTGCCCTTGCCTTCCTTTCTGCTTCTGTAGTGTGTGCTGAGTACTAGCATATCAGATGGCTGCAGGGTAGAAACTAGACAGAAAGGAGGTTTTTTCCATTTCTGATTATGAAGAACACTTTGGAAAGGTAGGTTCAGTCTGTCTTGGCTTTGGGAACAGTTCTTTCAGAGTTGTACAAGATTGGCATGTTTGAGGCGACACATGGGGCAGGAGGTGGTCTGTGAGCCCCCAGCCTTGCACCTCTGCCCCAGTGATGGTGGGGAGGTGATTGTGCTGGCTAATGGTGGTCCAAGAGATAAAGAGCAGCTGTGTCCTCAGCTTGTGGAATCACAAGAACAGCAGCGAGAGGTGCTAGCTGCAAAGCAGAGCCAGCCTGGCAAGAGGCAGGAGGTGCCAAGGCTGTGGGATGTTCTCTACACACACAGGAGCAGAGCCCAAGAGCTGGACTTGGAAGGAATTTATTTATTTCCTCTTCTTGACAACACTTAATTTTGTGTTCTTTAATTTCTCACTTATGAGTTTTTTGGTTTATTGTCTTGCAATCTCTCAACAAGGTTCCTCTGGCAGCAAGAAATATCTTGATCATTCTCAGTTACTCTGCTGCAGACCCAGTGATTTCCCTCTGGAAAGGCAGTCAGTGCTGTGGTCACATGTCCTGTCATTTCATTGCTTTCACAACACCCTGCTACACAAGATTTAATGACCCTCTATGAAGTGTCTATGAAGAACCACAGAATTTTTTGGGTTTTAAGGGACCTCTGGACGTCCCCCAGCCCAACGCCTCTGCCAAGGCAGGGTCACTTGGAGCAGGTGACACAGGAATGTGTCCAGGTAGGATTGGAATGTCTCCAGAGAGAGAGACTCCAGGCCCTCCCTGGGCAGTTCCTCCAGGGCTCTGCCACCCTCAGTGTAAGAAGTTCTTCCTTATGTTGAGGTGGAACTTCTCATATTTTAGTTTATGGCCATATACACAATACACAAACCTAAACTTACAATTCAAAATACATGGTGCTGCGATATCATGAACTGTTTTAATCATGTGGGGTTGCCTTTCTAGTTTGCAAAATTAGTTAATCTTCAGTATGTGCAAAGCTTGTGGCTCCTCAGAGTTTCCAGACCGACCTTCCTCGAGGTTGTGCTTTTATCCACAAATCAAAGGGAAGCCTGAGAAGTGGCAGGATGAGTTTCCTCTGAAAACCGATGATGGTACTTGAGCCTCTCTGCCCTTTCATTTGTGCGTGCCTCTGCAGAGAGTGTCTGGAGAGATAACAAATACTACCAGCTGTGTAGTAATTCTACTGAGGGTAAACAATGTCTCAGTGAGGGTGGGGTGAAGGGCAACTAATTCACAGAGGTCATGAAATAAGCAGGTTACATCACATTTCCATAGCACTGGGTGAGTTGTTTGTTTTGGGTGAATTATCCAGTAAACTTTGGCCCTGGCTGATTTCCACACAGGCCTGAATTTCCATAAATATGTCAGTCACACAGATGAGTTTGCAATGTTTGTTATCAAGAGAATATTACAAATGCACTCAGTACAAATGCACTGGTATGATTCACAGATAGCCTGTGGGCTTGCCGCTTTTATTCTTTTTCCTAGAGGATAGAGGGAAAAGGGATCCAGATTGTTCCTATGAGTTTTGAGCTGTGATTGAACCTTTAATGAAAACTGGTGAGCAGTGATGAAGCTTTGGGGAGCCTAGGCAATATTTCAGTCTGTAGGGCAGCCAGTCAAACTTGGGGTAACTTAGACAGACTCTGACCCTGACTTGTCCCAGTCCCCCATAAATCATGACTGGAGCCTTTCCAGTCCCCCAGGCAGTGCTGAATTGAGGTGCTATGGGGGCTGGAAGAGGCAACATGGAGTGCTAGGGACTGACCAGTAGTAGAGGTGGCAAGGTGTGTATGATCTGAGTTCTGGTCTGGAGGGTTGTGGGGAGCATGAGAATATGCCTTCATCTCATCCTTCCACTCCTCACTTCTGTGGGCGTTGGTATTTGTAAATCCTGCCCTGCCCTGGCCGTGTGAAGGTGCTGTGTACTGATCTCATCAAGACATACAAGTATCTCAAGGGTGGCTATCAGAGGTGGTGCCAGACTCTTCAGTGATGTCCAGTGCCAGGACAAGGAGCAGTGGCCATAAACCAAACACAAGAAGTTCCACCTCACCATGAGGAAGGATTTCTGTACACTCAGGGTGGCAGAGCCCTGGAGCAGCTGCCCAGGGAAGTTGTAGAGTCTCCCTCTCTGGGGACATCCCAAACCCACCTGGACTTGTTCCTGTGTCACCTGCTCCAGGGACCCTGCCTGGGCATGGGGCTGGACAGGAGCATCTCCAGAGGTCCCTCCCAGTCCAAGCCATTCTGTGATTCTGTGATGCAGCTGGCAAAGCAGGGTAAAGAAAAGCCCAGAGCAAAGGCACCAGAAGTGCAACAGAAATATTGTAGCTTCATTTTCATCCAGTCCAAATCTGATTTTTCATGCCTGAAGCCAGCTCCAGCCGATCAGGCAGCAGCAGATACAGCACATCCCCACAACCTCACAAACCAACCCTTTCCTGATCCATCCTGTGAGTGAGTGGTGCTCCATCAGCTATGGCAGAAGAAACCCTTCCCATATGGAGTGCGCCATCACCTTAACCAGACCTCATGTCTCCTGCTCCTCGTTTTGTGCTTTTCCTGCAAAGCCTGAGCAGAAAGCAGGATTATGTATCTATTGAACATACTCCCTCTAAGGAAAATATCTTGGTCTCAGGCTTTATTGCTGAAACTTTGGAGGATAATTGGGTGAATCTTGGCCGTGGATGGTTAAACATTTGAAAGCAGCTAAGAAAATCTACTACTTTCCATTCTTCCACAGACCCAAGCAATTGCCAGGATGGCTACTCAGATAGGCAACACAGTGGCTTCCCTTGCCATATGATGTTTTCCAGTCCCTCCTCATGGGCAGGGTATTTCAGGCAGTGACCATGTGGCTCTAAAGCAGCTCTGGATACTACAAAGCAGTTTGTACACAAACAGTGTCAATTCAAACTCAGCATGATAAGATCTTGACCTCTTTGAATGTCCTGCAGGCTTCAGAGGACAGATGCTGTTTCATCTTGCTTGAGGAGTAGGCATAGAGACCAGCAGAGTAGATTTTGAAGATTTGTAATTTATAGCCTAAGAAAATAAAATAGTAATCGCATTTGAACTGCCAAACTTTTTTTTTTAATCTCCTAATAGAAAAAAATATATATTTATTGTTACAAAAATAAACATATCCTTAGAAATTGGTAGAAGAGAGAGAGTAATTTTCAGTGAATATTGTATTAGATTTTTGTTCTTTTATAGACACTATCTTTTCAGATATGGAGTGCACCTCATTTCCCAATTACTGCTTTCTCTTTTCTCTGACAGTTTGCTTTTAAAAGGGGGAAGGAGAGCTGAATGATCTCCCAACATTTCTTTTCTCTGCTTTAATAAATATTACTCACCTTTACTGCCCCTATTCTTTCATTTAAGGTGGGCATGGAATAATCTGTCACTTCTTGCACTTGCGAAATATCTGCACAAAAGAGAGATTAGGCCCTAATCCAGGCTTTATTTAAGACAGGGTGAGATTTCAGTAGACTGTGCATCAGGTCCTAAACATCCCTTGCACAAAGATTCTCCACAGCTGGGAAACCACTTAATGAAAGGTGTGCCTCTGAGATTTTAAAATCTTCGCTTTCCTTTCCTCATGTCCATGGTGGGAGACATAGGGCTCAAGGTGGAGAGTCAGGGAGGGCAGAGTGCCAGAGGCTGGTGAGGGTGAAGATGGGAAAAGGTGTCTAGGGACAGTGGGGAACCCTGGGGTCAAGGCAGGTGAGGGGAACAGGTAAACCCAGGCAGGAGAGATGTGGGTAAAGTAGGGCAAGGGTGGTGGGGGGTGAGCTCAGTCTCTCAGAGAAATGATTTATCTGTCCATTTACCTCAGCTTACCCATTTGAATCCAGGGCATAATGCCTTTGTGAAGTTTAAATGATGCTTGTTTTTAAAGCACCTGAAGAAAATGGGATTAAGTAATTTAAAAAAAAAATTGCGTAGAAAGAAAGATACAATTCCACAGCATTTTTATAAGTCTGAGGAGAAACAAAAAAAGGATTTGCTAAACAGAAGCTTAACACCAGCCTTGTGAATGTCCTTTTACTCTTTGTTTGGGATCTCATAACAAACGTGCCAGGTTCATCATTTCAAAGAAATTATGTAATGAATGAGGATCTTACCCCTACTCTAATCATGCTTCATGGTACATAAATCAAGCAGATTGCCTATTAGGCTCGTGTCTCCCCAGAAGAGCAGATGCAGTCTCACTCTAAATGTCTTGTCAGACACATCCTTTTGGGCCAGAACATTGTGTCCTCAGGCAGAGCCTGAGCCTATAAAAACCCCATTGCCAATGGGGAAGTGCAGCAGCAAGAAACACCCAGACATGTTCATCCTGTAAAACTAGGGATTACTGCAGGAACCTGCAGATACAGAGAGAATTGATTCAGCAGAAGGACACTGTGCTGCAGAGAAGCCTGAGAGCACAAGAAGAGGGGTGATGGCTTCAGCCCTCACGTGCTACACCACAACATTTCCCTAAATCAAATGCAGTGTGGTTTGCTCTGGTTGAAGCACAGGGAATTGACTTTGTCTCCATGATTTCACTGCTTTGGTCATACCCACAGCCTTTGGCATTGCTGCAGGTTTCACCCACAGGAAATGCTAAACTGGATACACCACAGAACATTCCTACAAACGTTTATCCCCAGATTTACAGTTTCTGTCAAGGGCAAACCTTCTTGTCTGAACACACCTTGGGCAGCTCCCTCCTGCCCCTGCCAAGTGCTGGCTTTGGGCTCCAGGTCACCTGGAGTCGAAACAACACATGCTTTGGTGGCAGTCACGGGCCAGCCCTTCCAGCTGCAGATTTGAATGTGCCTGTGGCTGGTGGTGAGTGAAGGGGTTGCTCAGCCTGTTGTGTCACCCTGATAACTACAGCTGAAGCACGTGGTGAAGGTGCCACCCTGTGAGGTGAGTTGGCAGGTGGAGGTGAAGGCCAGGAAACATCCTTACAGTTGGCCGAATTTAGGTGGCACAGGACTAAGATCTGGAGGTCAAAACACCCAGTGCTTGTTGTGGGCTTCTCTGGCTTTCAGTGAAAGTGTCTGATCTTTCATTCCTCTACTCCCTCTCGCCAGGGTAACACCCTCCCCTTGTCCAGCTTTTCAGTTTTGATGCCTCTTTAGGACATTGCATGTGCTCAGGGGGCTGGAAAAGAAGCTCTCAAATCATTATTTCAGTGTGTATGGGCAGAATCTCCTAGCACTTGAAAGCCCTTATAAAATAATATCGACCATCTGCAGGGCTGCAGCGTTTTCTAACGACAGCTGGTTCTGCTCTATTTGGGATAGGGGGATATGAACCAGTAGATTATTTTAGGCTATAGACATGCAGTAGGGAAGCACTTTAGAAAGATACCTGAGTAGTGCAGCACAGAGTCTGCCCAGGTTGTCCAGAATCACAGAATCATTTAGGTCAGAAAAGACCTCCAAGATCATCAAGTTCAACCTGTGACTGATGCCCACCTTGTCACCCAGCCCAGAACACTGAGTGCCACATCCAGGCCTTCCTTGAATACCTTCAGAGATTGTGATTCCACCACCTCCCTGGGCAGCCCCTTCCAATGCTTAACCACCCTTTCCATGAAGAAATTCTTCCTTAGGGTGCATGAGCTCTGCCAGTCTCAGGAGGGCTTTAACCTGAGTATTCCAGCACCTGCATCCTGCCCTCTTCCATTGGGTGCCTAAGGCAGAGCTGCCCACACCAACACTGAGTGCTGACAGCTCAGGTTTTTAGAGACAAAACTGCTCAGTCTCAGCTCTTGGCACAGCTGTTTCTTCCAGAGAAACCAGTGCAGCTTCATTCATGAGGGCTGTGCTCTGCAATGTCCCAGAAACTGCTTGGATTTAGGGGATCCTTGGCACAACCTGTGCCGTGAGAGGCTGCCCACAGAAAAGGTAGAGGTGACCATCGTGCTGTCTCTGCTGGCAGGAGTGGCAGTCTCATTGCAAGGATGGGGCTACATTGCCATTTCTTAATTAGTTCTGTTCTGTGGGAGAACAGGAGAACTTTGTTTTTCCAGCGCGTTTTAATAGTGCTGAGATTGCTCCTAAAGGATGGAGGAATGGGCTGAGGTACAGTGAAATGTGATTTGTTCCAGTGGCATCACTAGCTGGATTCGTTTTTATGTCATCCAACTGCACTGTTTCAATAAATTAGAGCATTTTTATGGCTGAATTGAGCACTGTGGTGCATAGTCCAACTAGAGATAATTCCACATTTATCTCCTGCCAAGCAGGAGGCTATGAGCATCTACACCCAGCTTGAGTATCTCTGTGTCCCCACTGTAATCTGTGAGCAAAATAGCATGATTTATTTTATCCTAATGATATGGAGAATATTTGGCTCTTCTGAGTGTCCTCTGGGATTTTGCATCCATACACACACATGCACATCCTTCCCCACACTGTGATGCTCCCCCTTTCCATGGGGTTGTACCAAGAGGTGTGAAGCACATAATTTTTCTGAATCCAAGGATCTCCTGCTAGAAAGAAATCCTTGGCTAGAAACAATCCTGATGGTTTTTCAAAGTAGCAGAGTTCAGGTTTCAATTAGATAAATAAATCAGAGGTTAGATTCTAATTTGACCCTCCTCTGTTTGGAAATCGAATTTAAAAGAAGCAGAAGAGTCACTGTGCAGTGATTTCCTCTTTTTCCCTTAGAATTTAGCAGTCTACTTAAGCATCTGGAAGAAATGGGTGGACATTGTCTCTAATCTGGTCCAAAATTCAGAGCTGCTTTAATTTCAGAGAAAAAATATCTATCTTCAGTCCTGCTGCATCTCATAAGTATTATTAAATACTAACTCACTGCTCTGTATTTTTGTGTAACTATTGCTGAATCAACAAGATCTGCCCATTTTTGCTTCAAAAGTAACAATTCCCCAGTTATGGAGAAGCTAATGAGTGTACAAGGCTCCCCAAGGATTCCCATCTCTGTACCACCAGTGGGACTGAGCTCTGTTGGGAAGGGAGGAGAGTGGGATTGACATCCCTTCTGCCTCTCTCTGAGGAACAGAAGGCTGCAGCTGCATGACCTGGTAATCTCATCATTTTTTGGAAGTTCAGCATTTATTTGGTAAACAAAGGCAGGATGAAACTTCCAGTTGGTATAAACCAGCACACACCTCTGTTGTCAGAAATGAACCCTGGCAGATCACTCCATCCAAAGAATTGACCCCAAGTCACAGGGATTTGCTACTGGAATATACATTGAATATTTTTTGGCTGTAGTCTTTCTCTTGAAAACTCACTTTAAACTTGGTGATATTCCAGAGGCATTTGCGAAGACTGTTTTTTTAATTAGTCTGAGATCAGGTGGAGAGACAAAAGATCACTGGAGATGGCTGGAACTTCAGCAAGAAAAGGGCTTATTTAGAGGAAAGGAAAACGCTGCTCCACTTAACTTCCATTCACTTGCCAGAAAGAGAAGGCAGGAGGCTGTGAAATGAATGATTGGAGCTGAGGTGTTTTGTTCCATTTCTGACAATGTTTTAGTCATTGGCACTACTCCTTTTGTGGAGCAACACAAGGTTTTAAGGCAGCTCATGCAGCCCCTCCAGGGCAGAGGGAGGCAGAGGGAGTCTGCAGACCTGGAGGCAGAAATCCAGCCTCACCCACAAGCTGAGAGCTATGTGCAAATGGGCTCCTGCCAAGAAGGGTGTAGCAGCCTTGGAAAGCTTCTAAAATCTGGATGAAGACACGTGGGAGGTGTGTGTTGATTCCCTAACCCAGCAGTGATTGTTTCTTGGGCTGTTCCTTTTCTCATGCCCTACACGCACAGGTGATGCCTGTTCTGGCTGCACTATCCAGGGAGCACAGAGCCTTCTGCCTGGGATGTGCTCAGCTACAAAAGCTATGTGCACTGACTTCACTCCCCACACCTGTTTGGGATGCTCAACTCAAAGCTGACAAACATTTTTTGCAAAACCAATTTTTTTTTATAAGGCAGCAAATCAGAGGGGAGACAAAAGCTCATGCGACTGATTTATTGACTCAAGATCCTGAAGGGGCACCAAGAAATTACATAAATGCAACCTATTGATGCCTTAGGTTTTAACTTTTATATTTTTCAAATCCTGTACTGCTAGTGTAACTCTGAAGTTTCCTGTAGCTTGTTAAGTGCTGTTTTCTCATGCTCACACAGACATAACAAAGTCTCTCCAGCTCACTCTCCAAGGACACCCAGACCATCCTGGGCCCAAAAGTGTAAATCATCATCTTGGGGAGAAAGGGGCAAGCTTGGAAAAATTCTTGGCTGGATTCTGCTTGGTGAATTTATGCTGATATCAAAGTGTGGAGAACTCGGGACCTGTCATCCGTCTTGGGATGCACTGAGGCAGGAGCCTCTGGAGCCCAGAGTGTACTTCTGAAGGCCTTTCAGATAAATCCCTCCTTTATTCCTTTATTCCTGTCTAGTCTCTGTTTCTAGATAGCCATTTAAAGCATCACATTAAGAACTTTTATCTTGTATGCAAATATTCTTTTTATTTGCTACACTAGGTACCAAGCCAGAGGAAGAGCAAGGGAATGCAGGAGGTAGAGCCAGAGCTTTTACTTTATTTGTAAGGAGGGAGTGAGAGCACAGTACCAACCTGTGGCTTCCTTTATTGAGGTTTAAGATTGCCACCTAGTTTTCCTGAGAATGCCCTAAGCTTGATCAGTCCTACTTTTAAACTGGCATTTCTAGAATAAATTACACCTCCCATTTTATTATCAGGATCATTACCATTCTCTCTATTTGATTGTGTGACAAATTGTTGCATTTACTCCGTGAAGATTTAACAATAAATTGTTTGGATTGAAACATAATGATACTGTGATTTAGAGTAAGACTTCCTTCATTTAACACCAGGCATAAAAAAAGCTCTGCTTTAGTCTCAGTCTGGGCTCTATTGGGAGCCAGTGAAGAGAGAGGTGCTTCTAGAAAATTATTCATCCTGCCCAAAAATAGGTGCCTAGGGCTGACTGGATGATTTTCCCAGTTATCTTTCTCCATACAGCCAGGGAAAATCTGTATGACCAGTGTGCTGAAAGATATTTGGTTACGGTCCTTTGGGGCTTCTCTGTTTCAGCTAAGGCTTTGGACTCACCTAGAGATCGAATAAGGTCACAGCAATGTCGACAGAAGTCGATAGTAAAGATAATTTCACTCCCAAGGTAAAAAAAACTCCATGAAAGACCTGGCCTTGCAATGAAGTGTGCACTGGGTGATGTGTGTGTGGATGAAAGGGAGCAGAAATGCCCTAATGCAGACAGAAATCCCTCTCTCTTCTTGAGGTGCTGAATTGTGGGAGCTGAGCTATCACAAAGCGTGACTCTGGATCTTGTGGAAGCCTCTGAAAGATGTGGTTTCCCACTGGAGCTTCTGATATGATAAATTATAACTGTAAATTGTTGTCTTCCACATCCAATTTGTTAGACCGACTTGTTGACATCTGGAGGCTCATTAAAATATTCTAATTTCTCCCTTTTTATCAGTAATTAAAACTAAAGTGGAACAACCCGCCTTCTAAATATGCTGCTTGGTAATTACCCCTGTAAGGATGCCTTTGCTGTCATTAACAGATAGATGGTCCTTTGCTAGGCCTGCAGAGTGATTAAGCTGATCCATTTATTAGGCTGATGTTTACATCTTTCTGATTCATCCCTTTCTGTCCTTTTAATGTTGCCATGAGCCAGGCCACCAGGACCACACAGCCATTTCCCTTGGGTGACCACCCAACCCCTCTGTCAACACCAGGAGCAAGAAAGGGGCAAATGACGGAGAAATTGATAATGGGGAAATCAATCATGCACCTTGGAACCAAAATTAAGCATTGGCAACCTTCCTGATTGAGGGAGCTTTTGTGGCTCGGTGGAGTTTCACTGCAGCCTGCCTGGGGACACTGAGCCGCAGTGGCTGCGGCTGGAGGGAGTCACTGTGCAGCAAATCCTCCCAGAACCTCCCTGGCACAGCTCACGGGATCCACTGCCTCTGCTGCATTTTCCAGAGGAGGGGAAGAATCCTTCCATTTTTCATTTTGATCATCAGCCACATCAGACTTCCTCCCCCTCAGAATCACGATTCCAGCAGGGTGGTGATTTTATCCGAGGCTAATCGCTCCAGCTTCAGAGATGCTCTCGTTATTGCAGAGCCAAAGCATCAGCACAGAGGGTGGTTCTGGGCAGTGTCCCATGCAGGAAACTCTGTGTCACATGGGGCTGTACTGATCACAGATAACCCCAGCTGAAACCAGCCTGGATGAACATCAGGTGTCCTTTTGCTGCCCTCTTTCTTCTGCTTGCAAACTTCTCTCCTGTATGTGTTAGTTTAGTCACTGCCACTTTCACCTAAGGGACTCAACGCTTAATGAATTGATTTACTTAAAATCAGATTATTTCAGAATGATTCACTGTAGTCAAAGCCTCTTGAATCTACAACCCTACTAAACACCAGAGAACAGCAGTTTGGGAGTGGGTTTTTTTTGCAGACAGCTTTTAAAGGTGGTTTCATGAATGTACAAAAATTATCTGTTCAGAATATCAGTCCTAGCAGATTTATTCCTACAATAGATCTTCTGCTTTAACAGGTAAAAGCAGGTAGATCTTCTGCTTTAAAAGATAATTGTGTTTTTCCTCCTTGTACACAATGGAATTAATTTTCCATCAAAATCCAGTTATTCTTCCCAGATACATAGTTAATATTGCTATTTTAATAAAGAAAAAATAACGGAACAGTTCAGATGGCCTCATTGTGCTGAAATACAGAGATCAAAAATATCAGCAGGCTGTCTTTATGTTCCAAAATATTGTCATTTTAAGATCTAATGCAATTTGGCATTAGGAGCATAAGGAGAATAGACAATATTAACATAAGATGAGAATCATCAGAGACAACTTTTCATGCAGCACTCCTTATTCAAAGTACTTTTTATTTAATCTCACAGCACCAGTATCTGAGACTTATTTATTGGGTTCCTTGTAAGCACCTTAAGCAAAAGTTAAATTACTATTCAGTCTTAGAAATTAGATAAGACAGAAAAAATAATGTCTGAGAAAATGAGACATTTTCACTTTGGCAAGGGATTAGAAGCAGGTGTCTTAATAATCTACACTGTCAGATGTATTCTTTGCTGGTTTTATGAACAGTCTGGAAAACTGAGTGAGCAGCAATGCCAGAAATTTAGGAGATTACAAAAGGGGGTTGAAGGTCATGAGGACCAGGAATGGCTGTGAAAACTTTTAGAAGAGGCTAGGAAAGTAAGATGAGAGAGAAATGTGAGAGCAAGCAGAATCTTCTGTTTGGAATAAATACAAAATAATCAGAGTTTAGTGGGGGGGAAAAAGGAAACAACACCAAAAGTCAGCTATTCATAAAAGATGAAAATCACTCAGGAAAAAGAAAAAAGAGTGGGTCATCATTGGTGACAGTGAAAATCCTTACTTAAAACTCAGAGACATCCAAGAACCAAGTTGTGTGAGTACTGCACAGCCCAGAATGCAAAACAAGCTCTGCAAATATTACAAGTCTTCTTGATAAACCAAGCTTATTGGCATATCTGAAATACTGTATTAATTCTTGGTTATCTTTTTAATTGAAAGTATTTGGTAGAAATAGAAAGGCCTAGAAATGGAACGTTGAAATTACCAGATAAAAGTGTTCATGGGAAGGGAAGCTCAAAAGATGGGAGCTGTCATTTAGAGATGAATAACAAAAAAAACACTGGAGAGAAGGTAATTCTTATTCTTTCTTCTCCAGAAGAATAAAAGGACTTTAATTAAACTGAGCATTTAGAACAGATCAAAGAGGACTCTCCTCCACAGTGCATGGTTAATGATGAGATTTTCTCATACAAGGTATAATTTTGCCCAGGAGTTACCCTGTGGCTGCTCCATCCACTCCCACTTCTGCCCCCGTTTCCTCTTCTCTGGGAACTTTTGGTGCTGCCCACTCTCTGTGGCTGGCAGCTTACACAGATCTACTCCTAAATTCCACAGCAGCTCCCCATGCCACAGCCTGGGAAATCTTTGAATTATGCCGTGGGTTCATCTACAGCTAAAAATGCCTGCACCCATCAGGGAATTGTCACAGGCCAGCTGCAGGGCACCTGCCAACCTGTCCTTCTTAAATAACTCTAGCCATCTGATCCTGAACATAATCAACTAGAGGGCTCAAGTTATTGAAATAATACTGATTTCCACCTCCTTTGTCTGGATTTGAAACTTCAAGGCTGTGATTAATCAAGCCTTTCTATTACCCCCATGTCCTAGGTATTACTAGACTCATGCCTCATGTAACCTTTTGAAGGTCACAGTGCAAAGAGCTACCAGGGATAAATCTGAGAGTCTCTCTTGAAAACTACACTGTTCCTTTAGCCTCTAGCCCACATCCTTCCACAGCAAAGTCTCTTCCCTACTCTTCTAGGAATTTCCAGGCAGGGCACTTCAATTGCTGCAAGCATAAAAAAAATCTTATTGCAATCTCACATCATATTTGGCATTCCAGTGACTCTTGGCCAAGACATTTTGACAAATGGGCCAACTCAGCTGTGTCTTACACCTCTTCTTCTGACTAAATGGACAATTCCAGCTGGGTTGAACAAAGTATTGGAGGAACACCTGGGGCTCAGGGTGATTTAACATTGTTTTCAACCTTGCAAGGCCTTATGGAAACCGAATTAGAAGGAGAACAGAGCATTTTTGTTTTTAAGCAAGATTTCTGTATGGTTTAGCCGAGCATTGCTAAGGTGCAAAAGCCCACGGGAAGTAGTGGAAAGTCATTTTGACCTTGACCACCCTGAAGTTTGGATCTTCACTTTGTGAGTGCTTTAGCAGTAATTGCATCACTGAATTGTCTCCTCAGTGGTTCAGGAATCACATTTTTTGCTTCCTTGATGCTTCTTTATGCAGCCATCTAAAATTCCTATTACAGAATCACAGAATGGTTTGGGTTGCAAAAGACCTTAAAGATCATCTCATTCCAACCCCCTGCCATGGGCAGGGACACCTTCCACTATCCCAGCTTGCTCAGAGCCCCATCCAACCTGGCCTTGGACACTTCCAGGGATGGGGAAGCCACAGCTTCTCTGGGCAACCTGTGCCAGGGCCTTCCCACCCTCAAAGAACAATTTTTTTTCTAGTGTCTCCTGTTTTCAGCTGCTTGCATGCTACCAGGAACAGAATTAAAGACTGCAAAGTAATGAAAATATCAATTTGTGCAGTGCCTAAATTTAGGACACACTTTTTTTTTTTTTTTTTTAATCTGCAGAAAGGAAAATGTAAAGTCTTGAACTTCAGAATGTTACCTGAATGCCATTTTTGTAAAGACAGTTTAGGTCCCTTCTGTGTGGAAAGGGACCAGTGATCTGCAATGCCTTGGTGTTCTGCTCAGAGAAGCTGTGGCTGTCCCATCCCTGTCAGTGTCCAAGGCCAGGCTGGATGAGGCTCTGAGCAACCTGGGATAGTGGAAGGTGTCCCTGCCCATGGCAGTGGGGTTGGCACTGGATGACCTTTAAGGTCTTTTCCAATGCAAACCATTTCATGATTTAGGTGATCACCTTGAGTAACCATTGATTTTTCTAAAAGTGAATGAATGTTTATACTCAGTGAAAACCAAGCCCTGTTGCGATAACACCATCTTCATTCTCCAAGGTCAGTAGCACACTTGGAAAATCTCAATTTCTGTTTTTGCTTCTTATCTTCTGCTCTGATGAAATTCCAGAAAAGAGGGCTGGGACAATATGGGTCAGAGACCAGGGAAAGACATGGATGTTTATACTGCCAGGGTCCTCACCTGACATTTTTTCAGTACAGGTTACTGGTAGTGATTTACAATTTACAGGTGGGAGAGTTAAATACAGAATCCTGTGCAGTCTGATGTTCAGTAAATGAATGCAAATAGAAATAACATCATGATCTTCTCTGACACCAGTTAGCCTCCCACGGAAGTCTCAGAAAAAGGACTCAGACACTGAGTGGACATTTGCTGGACCCTTGGTGCCAGGGCCAAGGCAGCAGGAGTGGCACAAGAGATATTTCTGTTGTTGCTTGACCTGCCAAATACTGAATAAATAGTCAGAGGTATTTGTGAGCAGTTAGATTACTAAGAGAAAAAAAAAGCTAAACTAAATCAGCAGGGATAATGTTAAAAATTATTGATTGTATGCACTGCCAGTACCTACAAGAGATCTTGGGGTTTTTTTTCTTGCAGCATAATTTTGGTGATTTTTGTAGGGTCTAACCCTGTCTGTCACTGCTCTCTGGAAGTACTGTGTCACTCTGTCTTACATCTCCATGCTGCAAATACATCACTTGTTTTAGCTTCCAGCACCCCTTCCATGGGCTTAGATTTTTGCCTTTTTTAAAATTTTTAAATCCTTTGCAAAACACTAATTTCTTCAAGAAATGAAGAAATTTGGCTCCGTGGTGACACCAGAGGCTGTCAAACTTATCAGCACAGACTGAAAGCATATTTTAATAATAAAGTTTATTTTAATGGTTCTCATCACTAGCATTGCTCAGCAATTCCACATTTGTATTGATGCACACTGAGGTGTGTATAATTTATAAATTTTCTATGCATACACACCTGTATGCAATGTTTAAGAGAAAGGAGAAAACTTTGCTACATAGGTCAGTGATTTTACCTCGAGAGCTCTTCAGAAGCAACATCCATTTTGCCTGAGGAAGGAAGGGATATTGAAAGGATTTTGCAGGGTGCTCTCTCTCCCTCGGTTTGCTTCCCTCTTTAGCTTTATAAGTCACTGGCAAGTCACCTGCTGGAGTGGGAACTGCTGGGATGTTCCAAGGGGTCAGCAGAGCTGGTCAGATGGGTGACCTCGAGGCCAGCAGGAGATAATGATCAGATTAGCTGAGTCAGAAAGGCCAACCACAGCTCTATTTATACCGTGGCTCCCCTTTAGAGGAGCTCACCTAATCAGATCTGTCCCCAGAATATGTTTATCCTGTCTAGAGTCTGGCTTTCAAAGCAATTTTTTTTAGATCCCAGCTCCCTGTAAACCCAGGAGTGCTGAGATCCCCAAGGCCCTTTTGATTTCCCTCGTTATGAGAGCAATATGAAATTTAAGTCCAGACTCTAAATGCCTAGTTTTAATCCAAGTATGGAAAGCTGTGCTTCTGCCACAATCCTGCTGTCGGCAAGAAAACCTTGCTCCATTTCTTTCTGCAGACCCTTTTTTCCCCCCAGACTTTAATAAATTAGTCCCTAAGCTTTAAGCATCTTCCCTGGATAGAGAACTGCTGCCCTGCAGGAGGCCACGGAGGTGTGTGATTTCTGCCACCAGGAGAAATGCCACCAGGGGCAATGCCTGTGCTTCCCCTCCGAGCTGAAGGATGCAGGCAGCATTCCTGGGCTTGCAGTCAGCATCCCCAGAGGTGTGTTGTTGACCTCACTGATTTTAACATTCCACTGAACAACCCAGATGGCAGCCACAAAGCCAAAGCAGCTCAAAGCTTTCAATGGCCCTGAAATGTGAGGAGAAAGTCTGCTGAAGTGATATATGAGGAGACAAAACAATTCCCATTTCCTGCCTCTGAGGTGCAGCTTTCTCCTACGCTGATTACATTTGAATCTTTCCCCAAAATTAACCAGTTCCAGTGACCTGCTCTGATGCTCTAAAGCATTATGTGCAGAAATATTCACAAATAGGTGTTTCTGGAGTTTTTCCTCCAAAATCTGTGTTTGTGGGTCACACCAGCACATTAGGTAAGCTCTCTCCTCCTTCCCTGCCCATCCCAGTTCTGCAGGTGATGCTTTTTACAGGGAATATCACTGTGCAGCAGTGTTGGGCCAAAAAACTCAACTTCTCTTTGATGTTTATTTGCCAAAAACAAGGTCAACCTTGTTCTTTACATCCTGAGAAGTGCCTTTAAATCCTGGGCCTAACACATAAGGAAGTCAAAAGACCTGGGAAGGGTGAGGTTTTATCCCAAAACTTACAGAGATATTCAAAGCACCTCTTTGGAAGCAACTTAAATTGATAAGCCAAAAATCTCTGCTGCACTTCAGTAGCACAGAGGGAGCTGCACAATTGCCATAAACCAGGGAGAAAAAGTGCATCTCTCATCAGTAAAGCTGTTGGCTGTGCTTTGCTTTGCACTGCATTTGTATCCCTGCATTTGTCAGCTTTTTTTGCCTTTTGTTTTGCCAGGCTGTTACTGCGGCAGAGAAGTCAATAAACACGTGTTTCAAGTACTTTTCAGATTGTGATTATGATATAACGTTGCCATTAAATTCTTTTTTTTTCCATATGCTGCTTCATCCAGAGGGTTCTTTTAGCTTCTGTTAAACTCAATTTTTCACAATGAGCCAAGTGCTCTCTAGAAAGAGCAAGGACCACGAGGCCCAGTTCCCAGAGGTGGTGGTGGTACCTGAGGGAATGGACAGCAGGTGGAGGATGATTAAATCCTTAAGACAGCCCTGATACCATTTTACATCCCTGTCCTCATTCTTTGTCCAAAAGATGATGAGTAAGTAGTAATCTGTGACAAATCTGGCTTGGAAATTATTCTGCAGGCTAGACTGAAAACATGTTTCTGTGTTGTTCCCATGTCAGTCACCCTCTCCTTTTCTGATATGCACAGTATCAACACGAGGAGGGGAAAAGGAATTGTTTAGGGTGGGACGAGGTGTAACCAGGGGCAATGGGAGGAAACGGAGCAGAGCAATGTCTAGGCTGACTATCAAGAAAAACATCCCAACACTGAAGCTCAAAAGGGCTGTTAAATATCTCCCAAAGGAAGCACTGGGAACCTTTATCAATGAGTCATTTCAAGCTTTGAAGGACAAAGCCCTGAGTGTGGGGAATGGTTCTGTGCTGGCAGGGCATGAAGGGTCTTTCCCATTCCTCCTCGCTGACTCCCTGCCCTCACCCTCCTGAGAGAAACAGAGCCTGAAAAACACAATGAGACTAGTGGTTTCCTAACACACACAAACAACATCCTTTGAGATTGGGAGCCTGGGAAGTGTTTTTTAAATTAGCTTCAATAATATGACAGATGATAACAAGTCTTAGAGTAATTGTCTTCCTTTTTTTCAGCCACGTGTGTCTGTCCTGGCAGGAGGTTTGTTGTGAATTAATGAAACATCAAGGCTGCAGTACCAGCGAGATTGGAGTGGTGTGTTTCCAGGAGAGAGCCTGAGCTGGCAGACCCTCAGCTGCTACAAATCAATTAAGTCCCTCTGATTCCAGCAGAGAGGGCCATTGACTTACAGCTGCAGAGGATCTGGCCCATTCCACACTGGAACAGAAATATTGCTTTCATTTTGCCGAGAGCTGGACTATTTAAAATTTAAATGCCGTTAAATTTTAAAATCCCAATTTAATTTAAAATTCCCTTTGCAGTTTCTTTTAGTGACAGCGCTCCTCATTTCTACTCCAAAGAGCTGAGACCTCACCTTTGCCCGAGACTGCCACATCAGGGTTTGCAGGGTGTCACTGTCACTGTGGCCAGAAGGTATGATGTGCCTTGCCCTCAGATCTTTTGACGAGCCCAGTTTCTTGCTTCTCCTGGTCAAGTAACTGCAATAAGAATAATCATAGAATCACAGAGTCACAGAATCAAAGAATGGGTTGGGCTGGAAGGACCTTAAAAGTTGTTCAGTTCCAACCCCATGCCGTGGGCAGGGACACTTTCCTCTTGACCAGGCTGCTCACAGCTCCATCCAGCCTGGCCTAAATAGTATCAAAAGTCATCCAGTGGTCCCCAAATTGCCTGAATCTCTGGAAAGGAGCAGCGTGCCTCGGTGCTGGAAGAAGTGCAAGCACGATGGAGAAGGAGCCCCTTGTCTATGGCAAAGCCCTGATGCTCAGGCAGGCTGCAAAGACATAAAGTGCTCCTAACAAGCATGGCCGAGCCCTACATGCCTGTGTGTGTCCTTCAGTTTTTGGAAGAGAGGATTCTCCCAGCTCCCTGGACATACTTGTGGACTTGTTTCAGGGCTGTTACAACGCTTGTGTTTGTGTGGAGTGAGTTTGATCACAGCCATGAAGAGCAGCCCCATGTCAGAGTGTGCAGACCCTGGCTGTGTTTTGCTGTGTCTCAGATTGACAGGTGAGTGTTTTGCCTGATTAAAAGTTATTTCATGGCATCTGGTCCCCAGCAGTTGGGCAGCAGTGAAGAAGAAAAGCCTCTTGTCCCTCAGCTCATGGCCTTGAGGGAAGGGGCTGTCCTGGAGAGCTTCAGAAAAAAGCAACAGTGGAGAGGCAACAGTGTTGGGAGAGGGGAAGGAAGTCAGGGGTTGCAGCAAGAGGAATGAGACTTAAAGGGAGCTTGGGGTGGCTGAGGAGGTGTTGTTAGGCCAGGGAGAGCAGTGCCTGTGCCCACAGGGACAGCTGCGCCCCAGAAGGCAGCACCACATCCCAGGCTGGGAGACATCTGTTCCGTTCACCACTTGTGTTTTTGTAAAGATGGCAGATTTTGATCATCCAACCAGCAACTGGGTTTGTTATTTGCAAAGAAACTTCAAAAAAAAAAGAACAAACAACCCAAAGCACGTCGTCACAAAGTGTTACAGCACATGCATTTAGCACCTCACTGGAAAGCCCAGCTGAGAGCCAACTTTCCAGTGTAATTTTCCTGCACATCTGCCAAACAGCGCGTGGAAGGAGCCATCTGTGGTGTCCTACAGGGGCATTTCCCAGTCACAGCTTCCAAAGGATAACTAAAAAACTGAGTTCTGTAAAACACATGCCATTGCCCATTGAGTTTTCACAAAAATCTAAGTTAAAGCTGAGGGAACCACTGATGACTCCTGCTGTTTAGTCTGCTCTGTCTGGATCTGGAGCTAATCAGACCACTCAGCAAAATTAACAGCTCCTAAGTACTTCATAATCCAATTTATATTTTAAAAACTTTGCTTTGAAGAATTAATAGCATGTCCATCACGCACTGTTCATTAACTATTTTTGGGTCAGGCGACATCTGACCTGATGATGCTTACATTTAAGTCTCCAAATGAGTGATTACCCACGGGAACAAGTGATTAAGGGAAATGGTGCATTGCCCATCCCTGGGAGCACTGGTCCAGCCTGAGCTCCTTTGTGGGATGCAGGCTTTTGCCAGGTACATCTTGTGCAGCTCAGAAGAATGTCTGGATGAAAGTCCATATGCAAGAGGCCAGACTACATGATCTAATGGTCCCTTTGGCCTCAGAAGCTTGAATTACTGAATTGAAATCTGTGAAAAAAGCATCCCCAGCTGTAGGAATGAACTGGCTCAGTTGCAAATAGGTCAATTAAACTCAAACCGACAACCCTCTGGGGTCATCATAAAAATTACAAATTGAATTGAAAGACATGTAAGTATAATTAAACTTCCGTAGTTTCAAGCTAATGCAAAGTTTCTTACTTCCTGTCCAGCACTCCTGTGTGATGTTCCTGTGCTTGCCTAAAAATCTGATGTATTATTTTCATATCTCTCTACAAAGGTCTCTCGGGATGCAATGTGTGAGGCTGGAGCTGGACTGACCAAGTGGGAGCCCCATCCTGCTCTGGGCAGCCACAGATGTCCCCTCCAGGTGTCAAGCTGGGTAATTCTCATGGTGAGCAAAGGAGGGACCCTGTCACCTTCCTTCCTTCCTTGGCTCTCCTCTCCCACTGCTGACGTTAATTCCTACCCCTGTGCTCTCATCTGCTCCTTCTCACAACTTCTCATCCCCTCTCCCCCTCATCCCTCTCCTGTTTCTCCCTGTGTCCCATCTCATTTTAAAACACAAAACTGCTCCAAAATCTGAGGAATTGTATTTTAGAGGACTCAAACACTGCCTGAATGGAGTCAGGCTCTGATTTACTCTTTTTTCTGGGACAAAGACAACCAGCTATGGAAAATGCTGCTGCAAAGGCTGGGTGCCACAGCGGGGTGGGCTGTGAGATCAGCCCCCAGGAGCTGAGCAGGGCCAGACCTGGGCAGGAGCAGAGCGTGGCTGCAATGTTCACAGTGCCATCTTTTGGATAAGGTGGAAAACTGTACTAAGTTCCCAGTGCCATCCAAACACTCTCCAGACAACCCTCCCAGAAAAAGACACTTTTTATCCTCGCTGTCACCAAAATCGCTGCCTCGATTCCCCTTGGAGTTTTTATTGGGAGAAGTTATTCTTCCCTTCAAATTCAGAACTGCTCTGTGGTGTGTCTGCACTGCATCCACCCTCTCTCCAGTCAGCTGCATTTCAGCAGTGCAGCACAGGGATAACACTTTGGAAAGGATTTTTCTGCAGGAACTCGGGTGCCTGATGGAAGCCACTGTGGCTCCCAATGCTGGAAAGTCTGACCACAGGCAGGAGCAGCACGGATGCAGAGGGGGCAGCAGGATCTGCCTGAGTTGATTCAACTTTAGCGCTGAAATAAGGAAAAACTCTAAAACCGCAGTATGCCCTGGGTGTAATCTTATACTGCCCCATGTAACACACCAGTGATGCTGTAGTGGAAACAAATGCTGCATTTCCAGTGGAACTGGGCTTTTACAATTCCATGAAAAGACTCAGTTCCTGGAGGGGCCTTAACTGAGAGATAAGATGAGATACACTCATCCTTGGTAGTCATGCTAATGCTTACCGTGTTTGAGGCAAGATGCTGCAAATCCAAGTCAGCTCAATCTCTTGTGCCTAATAATATGAAGCAAGAAATAGCCTGGCCTTAGAGATGCTGTGGGGTTTGGCCTCAGCCCATATTGATTATCTAGCTCATAAACGGAGCCCAAACTTCTGGTTCTTGCCCAAACAACAATCATCTTGGAACTTCCTGCCTACAAATCAGACTGGCAGATACTGGGTGTGCTGAGTTTGTTCAGATTCACATATTCCAGTTTTAGCTGAGCTCCCTTTCGTTTATAGACATTTTTCTTGAGCAAAGTCTTTTTCTAGTTGCATGCTCTTCATGGAACCAAAATACTCCAAGACTTGTAGAAATTTTCTCTGGCCAAATCCTACTGCCATGAAATTAATGGCAAGATGCTGCTGATTTTATTGTAACCAACTTTTCTCCGCTGGGAAACTCTCATCTTTGCAGTAGCTGCTAGAAAGCAGTGCTGTATGAAACCAGGACTAACTAAACAATGTGATGAAACAGAGGGTGTTCAGCCAAACCATCCCATAAATGCGAGCTTAACAGAGACATCTGAGCTACTTCTATCAGCTTAGTGAGGAGAAATTGTAACACTCTGCTCTCCCCTGCGTGCCAGCCTCTGTCATCGACCTGCAGCAATTATCGCTCCAGCCCCTGACTGTTCCCATCGAAATCAGGATAAATAAAGCTGGCAGAACATAGCCTGGAGTGCTGTCACCCTGAGCAGAGGGTTGGGACAGCTTCCCTATGTTTGCATTGCTGAAAATTACCATCACCAATTGTCTGCACCCCGCTGAGTTTCCCTCTCCCATTTGGCAACTGCTGTCATTTGCTGGGTTTTGAAGAGAGGATTTTGGCTATGCAGGTGCGTGAAGTCTGCCCAGAGAAGCTGTGGCTGCCCCATCATGGAAGTGTCCAAGGATCTGGATGGGGCTCTGAGCAACCTGGGATAGTGGCAGGTGTCCTTGCCCATGGCAGGGGGTTAGAACTGGGTGATCTGTAAGGTCCTTTCCAAGGCAGGCTACTCTGTGGCTCTATGATTCTGTGACACCAGGGCCTCTCTCAGCACACCTGTGGCAGCAGAACAACCCTGACTGGAGGGCTGCTTCACCTTCTCATCCCTATTTCCCTGCCACATTGAGCTGGAGATGGAAGCTAGGGGGTGGAAATACCTTCGCTTGACATGGTGGCATGGAATGGAATGGAATGGAATGGAATGGAATGGAATGGAATGGAATGGAATGGAATGGAATGGAATGGAATGGAATGGAATGGAATGCTCTTGGACACAGCTGCTTTCCATGGAGATGGAAAGCCCTTGGATCTGGAGATGGCCACTGCCCAGGCTGAATTAGTTTTCTCAGGCCTGAATGCCAGGGAAAGGACAAAGTGTTCACCAAGCAGGGAATGGGATCAGTCAGTGGAGGGTACAGGTGCTTTTGAAAAAAAGGGTTTCTCCTGCAGGGCAAGCTTGGCCAGATGGGCATGGACTTGTCCCAGGGCACAGAGAGCTTCTGCTCCATCTGGGTCAGTGAGACCTCAAGAAAAGCCCGGCTGGAGTACACTGAGCTCCGTAGGACTTTGAGGGGAGCCCTCAAACTGGTGGGGACACAACTGTGCTGTTCTGTAGGCACAGCAACCCTCTCCCAGCTGATTCCTTGGTGTGCTGGCTGAAGTGCTCTTTGATCCCTTGGGAAAACATGTGCATCTCTCCAGCTCCACAGGTCCCTGCAGACGTGGGTTGTATGCTGGGACATCAGAGATGATGTTTTGAAGGCATGTCGTGTGAGCAGGTGAGACAGAAAACCCTCCTGGGGTTCACGAGGGTGATTTTGCTTGGAAATAGCAGGTCCTGAGTAAGGATGCTGTTTGTGTGCAGCAAATGTGGCCAGGAAAAGCAACCCTAGAGACCTAGATAAAGAGAAGCCGTAGAGAAAACCAGTCCAGCAAAAGGAGTTTTATTAGGTCTCTGTGGCAGATGGATTGAATTATTCAAGCTTAAGCTAATACAAACTTTCCATGTCAGACACTCTGAGTTTCACTTCATGAAGACTGAAGTGTTTTGGGCAGTGGCTCTTTAAAGTGCTGCTGAAGTTTGCACATGCAGACACACGTATTTGGGGCTGCTAAAATAATTCTGTGTGAGAGGGAAACTGTGAGCACCTGAGGGAGAAAACGGTACTTTTGAAAACTAAAATATGCTTCAGAAACTGATGCGTGCTTTGAAAAATAAAAACATTTTATCACTGAAATTTCCTGGCTTTTGACCAGGTGCCAATCTGAACCCAGTTTTGCAATTTCCACTCTGCCATCTCAACTCTTGCTCTCAGTGGAATTTTTGCCTGAGTGGGAGCAGGAGAGCTGGGCCCTTGGACAGCAGAGCTGTTGCTCCCCCAGGGACAGCCTGAAGGGCAGGGGATGGCAGTGATTTTTCCTACAAATGTGACATTGCAAATACCCACATCCATTTAGGAAAACAGCTCACCCTGGCAAAGCACCCCATGCATTTTTGACCCTGTTTCTTCAAGACCCCTGCTTAACTTTACTCTTACTCCTTGAAACAAAGCTTTGCATGTGCTTGTGTAGTTTGCAGGACAAGGGGCAAAATTTTTTATCAGCCAGAACCCAAATAACAACTTTTTGCTCTATAAGTCTCTGTGCTCTTGAGCTAAATGCTATCAATTCAGCTGATGGAGTTAACAGCAAAAATGTAGAAGGAAACAGAGCTGGCGAAATAGCTTGTGATTATTATCTGAGGGCTGGGTGGAGTACCTATTGGAGAGGCAGCAGCTGGGAGCTGGCTCTCCAGAATAGAGAAGCTGACATTACAGAACTTCTTTCCCTCTTAAATGCTTTGGTTTTCTCTGAACTTTCCAACTTCCCGGGAGGGGTGGCAGCTACGTGACCCGCAAACCCCGGGGAGACTGATCCCAGCTTTTAGATCAAGGAACTCCAAGTGACAATGGGAACAGAGAGGAAAAACAAATGCTTCTTTTAAGGAATGCTCTTTGAATTATTTATCTGCGTGTTGCTGAAGTCTGTTATGTTCCTCACTGTACTAGCTATGAGGCAGTCTAATTACAAGTATTTAAGACACAAATAAATTACCTTGCCAGCCATGATAAATGCTGCTTGTAAAGCCTAGAAGTACTGTTTCTGCAACTGCAGCCAAGAAACCTTAACAGACCACCTGTTAGGTGAGATGCAAAATTATCACTAGTATGTTATGAATAATCTGAATTCCAGGGAAAACAGGAGGTACTTCTTTAGTGTCCTGGAAACTTCTAGCCATCCTTATCTGTTTGCTCCATACCTCGTGCCAGTTTCTGAGGGATGCAGCAGGGCTCATCTTTAACTGGATGCTTTGAGAACCAGCAAGGTACCGTGAGGACAGCAACCTGGCTTTGGATGGGTGTCCAAAGCTTTGCTGCTCAAATGCCATGGGAGCTCTGTACCTGTTTTTTTCTGGCTACCCAACCCTTCATGCTTTCTTTCCAGCCTTCAGAAGGCATTTTGTGACATCCCCACTGATACACAGTGGTTGTGCTGGGGAAAAACGACAACGTAGAACATAAGCACCGTCACAAAGGGACTCCGTGGGTAGAGGTGATGTTGATAGAGGCAGACTTCTGAAAATACCTGACAGACTTCAAATGTCAGGTTGCTTTTTGAGCCCTAAATAAACCTGCTTAGACTGCTGCTTTTGTTTTTTCATGGCTGCAAGTTTAACTCCTTGCAAAGGTATCCTGTGATCTTTCAGCTCAAAGCTGTCGTAGCTGTGCGTTTGCATTTCAGACACACTGGCTTCCAAAAGCATCAAAACGGCCTGGAGCAAAGGTCTGTGGTGGCTGAGGAAAAAAGCACAGTCACAATGGGGTACCAAAAACCATCTCCCTGAGGCTGCAATTGGATGCAGAGCCATCAGCCTAGGCTGCAGCCAGGAGCTCTCTGGCCGTGAGCAGCTGGGGGCAGAAAACACCACTCAGATGCACCCAGAGCCACAGGTCCTACATCTAAAAGTGCCTCTCTCTGGGAGGAGAAACATTTTCAGCCCACACAGACTCCTGCCCAGGTCATATAAGGCAACTATCTAGGCTTCAAACTGGGCTTACACAGGGCAAGAATGGAACCTAGACTTGGTGTGAGATATAGGAAAGGACTGGACCTGCTTAGCCTGTGTGGGGTGCCAAGGGATGGCCACCTGCTCCTTAGAGTGACGCCTCAATCCCCTGAGATACAACCTCGAACATGGGCTGAAGGAGGAGCCCAGGCCAGCGTGGGGTGTGTTAATCAGCCTCTGTTCGCACTGGGACCTCAGGGACGTGGGCAAGGCTGTCCCTCCATCAGCTGTGAGCTGGAATTTGCAATGTAAAGCATTAGGCTAAACTTTCACAGAAGTTTCTGAGGACTTTTTTTCTGGGGCACGCTGTGCTTCCTCAGCAGTTTTGGGAAAACGCCGTCAGGATGCTGGGGAGCTGACGGTGCTGAGCCACCGGAGGCACTGCTTGAAAGCTCAGTTCTGCTCTGCATTAGCTCTTCAGTGGGGAAAGGCTGCAGGAGAGGTTTACCTGCTGCAGCTCCTGGGCCCTGCACGAGCTCCATCTCTCTCATCTGCCTATCTGCAGCTCTGTACCTTGTCTTCAGGAGCTGCTTCACATGCCAGCACAAAGAGGGCTTTCTAAGGATGCAGTGATGTCCTGTGGAAGCATCTGCATCAAGCATTTGCCAAAGCAGAGGTCAGGGGTGTTCTGCTTCCTGCTGAAAACCTGCAAAGTGAGTGGCAGCCCCTGAGATCACCTCAGCAGTCGAAAGGATGGCATCAGACTGTTAACTCTCACGGCACATGGCACCACTGCTATATTTCCTGAGCAAAACAGTCCATTCATGTTGGCAGTATCTGCAGCAGTGAGCAATTGCCCAGGGCCTGTTCTCTGCCCTGAGGTCAGGCAAGCATGCCCAGAGCCCAGCTCATGTCCTCAGGGCTGACCTCATTTTCTCCCCAGGACAGGGTGAGCTCACCCATTCTGCGGTCGGGACCAGCCCCAGGGCTGCCAGCTGGGACATCCCAGGGCGCCATGGGCCAAAACGGTGGCAGGGAATGTGCTAACACTTAAAAACCACATAGGGCTCTGTGCTGCTGCTTGAGGCCATGCCCGGACTCTCTTTGGTTTACTGGTACAGATATCGTCACTGGAAATTAGAGGAGAGACTGAAGTGATGCTCTGCTCAGTTGTAAACAAGGCAAAAGCTTAAATTATTGTCCCTTCCCCCAGCAAACTACACAGGCTGCCTGGGGAGAGCCTTCTGTGCTACAGGGATGCGTGGTCTGTCCTCCCTGCCTGGTCACAAATTGATGGGAAATGTGGCAGGGGCATTGGGCATGGCAAGACTCGTCTCTCCAAGCCCAGAAAAGATGGCAAATTTACAGTTCTGCACTGTTTCCAGAGGAGCTTGCCTTGGAGTTGTGTGGTGTGGCTGAGTCCAGCCCCTCCACGGAGCTGCCTCTCCACGTAATCCTGCCGGGCAGCCAGAGTTCAGAGCCTGGCGGAGCCGCTTCCCTGGGATGACAGCAGCGTGAGTCAGTGACGAGCTTGGTGTAACCTACTTATTTATAAAGACTGTGTACAAAGAGGATTTTTTTCCCTCCTTGGCTGCAGCAGTCGCTTCCAGTAGGGAGAAGCCTCTTTGCTCTGAGCTCACAATGAGTTCCTCCAGCACTGATGAGGCCTCTTTTCTCTTTTCCTTCCAGGATCCCCTCAGCCATTTGCAGCCCCTGGAGCCAGCAGTGAGGCACAGAGCACCATCTGCACCTTCCAGCTTGCAGGGAACGGCTGCAGGAGTCGGCTGTGGGCAGGACCCTATTGCAGGCGTAGGTACCTCAGGCGCAACCGAGAGGGAACCAAAACCCTCAAGCCCAAAGTTGTGACCCCTCCAAAAGGCCACACCCTTCCAGTTTCCACCTAATTCATCGTTCCTTCCCCACCTTGTTTTTTTCTTAGCACTGCATCAGTGTGATCTGTGTAGCCCAGGAGACCAGGTCTCCCCGCTGCCTTGCGTCAGGTACCGGAATGACAGCACAGGGCAGGGTTTCAGACGTGCTAATGCAACGTTCATTTGCCTAAATGTAGTCATGCAGTGCTATTTTAAGCACATTTGCTTACCCTGCCCAGCCTCTGGCTGGCTGGTTTATACATCCCACAGTTCCCCAAACACAACACCCGTATGGGCCTGGCATGTCTGACACGCTGCCCCTGAGAGACCCACACCCTTCTGGACTGGCAGGGAAGGGCTGGGCACGACACACACACACATGATTAAAATAGCACAAGACACCTCTGCTTCAAGCAGCTAAATCCTTTCCACCACCAGCTTCAGTGTTTCCCTGGCTGGTCTGCACAGTCCTGCTGGTCCAGCTGCTGAAGTCTTGCTATCAGGGGCTAATTTTCCACGTCAGTGCAATTTTAATTTTCCAGAGTTGTGCCTAGTTAGGACTGGTTATTTATTGTTCCAGCAAGAGAAGGACTTGATGAAATGTTCAAAGCCATATATAATAAAGTTCAGGATAACCTGGCACTCACAAGAGCATTGAACAGTGTAGAAATGCCAAAAGCAATATAGGATTTGATAGGACTTGGCTGGCTGCACGGTGTGAATACTTGCAGATCACAGACCTGAGTCTTTATGGCACTGCCTCTTGTGTGGTCATTTATTATGGCTTAAAACGGGTGAGCAGTCAGCCTTTGAAGTACTTCATAGCAACTTTGCAGTGGAATGGGTGACTGTAAAATGTTTTATCATTCGGTACTTTAAATCTATTAATGCAACAAGACCTTCCTACCCTAATGCTTGCCTTTTCTCATGACCAGGTTCTGGTTCTATTTGCCTTTTGGAGGAACACTGGCATCTCTGGATGTGCAAAGCGATAAGCCTTGCATATGGCACCACGTAAGTAGGTTTTGATTACAACACAAGAAGTGTTTCATTACACAAACCAACTGCTGTTGTGGTAGAAAGAGCAAACAGAGCTGTGGTTGGAGTAGGTTTAAATTGATGAGGCAGTGCAGCTCCACGGGCACCATGATGGTGCTGCTCCAAAAGGTTTCAACTTCTGGAGCTTTGGCATCAGCAGGAAGCAAAGCAGGGAAAGGGAAGCTACACAAGAGCAGCTCCCCCTTCTTAACCTGCTCTGCTCAGCCAGGTTGGCTTTTACTGCTGGGGTAGAGGGTCACTGCTCAAGATGCAAAAATGCAACTCCTTGTTACACACAGGGAGCACTGGGATACAGGGATTCAAATCCAGCCACAGCACCACCACCCTTAGGCATGTGGGGCATCCCAGAAGTCAAGGAGAGGTGAGGGCCAGTGCAAGCAGCCAGCTGGCCTGTGGTGGTGGGACTTTGTGGGGCAGTGAGGTGGGAAGGTCCCTGTGTTGAGCAGATTTTGCCATCCACCCCTCTCCTAGAGCTGCGCCTTTTGGGACTTACCCACTCTTGGCCCCATGAGGAGCTAAGTTTGGAAGCAGAGAGATGGGCAGGGTTAGAGGGGTAGTGGGGTCAGACTAGCAGAGATTATGGCACATTGCCAGAGCAGGGGAAGGTCTGGCCTGCAGCCCTTTACAAAGTCCGGTCTGCAGACGTGTCTGTCTGAGTCCCTTAAAAATCCATGTGATTTCTTGAGGATGGAGATCAGAAATGGCTTATTCTTGCAAGGGTTAAAAAAAAAAAAGGTTTTTTAAAAGCCTGGACTCTCTGCCAGCTGAAATGGGAAAACCAGGAGAGAGGGAGGAACATGAACTACCCATTGTTATTTACCCAAGAACCCAGCAGCATGCTGGACTGTGAGCACATTCCCTGATTTTCTCCGGCACACAAATGTAACGGAGCCACGAAACACGAGTTAACATGACAACTGAGACCTGTGGCCTGCAGGTCTCAGCGTTTTCACTCTGTATTCCCTTCCCTTGCCCTCAGCACAGAAGCCCTGTGAGAGCCCATCAGGCTCAGACAAGTCACTGGGGCTGCAGCAGAAGCAGAACCCCCAGGCTCCCCCAGCAGCAACCAGCGATGCATGAGCAGCTGCCATTCCCTCTCACATATTGCCCAGCTCTTCTTGTGAATGGCAAAGAGTCTTCACACTGAAGGCCAAATACCAAGGGAGCTCTGGATGTGTTTAAACAAAGCTAAGCTTAATTAGAGCTGCTCAAAAATTAAATGCAGAAACAGAGTGTATTTATGTTTGCACTCAGGAATATATAAGGCTCTCAGGCAGATCTAGGTCACCTCAGCTCAAGCAGAGTTACTGAGGAACACAGCGTGTGGGCAAACATTGTTCTGCCTGTTCGGTGGGAGCAGGGTAACTCCTACAGGAGCTGCAATTCCCTCACGCACAACACTGGCCTTCAGAGCTGGATGAGGCACAGCCAATGCCAAGGGCTCAGAAACCTCGAGTTATTGTTCATGTAACAAATTCTGGCTCTTTTTGCCTTTTGGCTTGTCTTCTCTCTCTCTCCTTACATATGCCTCCTTTACAGCTACCACAATGCATCTTCCTGCACAGTCATGAGATGCAGAAACTCTTTCTTTTCTGTAATTAAAGCTGAGAGTCTGTTATAATCATACGTCTCAGAGTGCCATTGGTCTAAGGAAAACACCCAACATGGGAGCCTTGAGATCAGTCCCCATATATTTCCACTTCCAAGTCACACTGCTGAGCTGTTACAAAACAAAAAGGGTATTTTGTATCCTAAGGAATACTCGGGCTTTTGATTTTGTCTGCTGCCCTTCAAGCAGCAGTCTGCAGGTCTAGACTCTGCCTAAGGAAGTTGCTTTCCCCTGAGTCATTATTTGTGTGGATCCCCTTGTTTAGGTGAGGTTGGGATGTGCTGTGGCGGGTGTAGCACAAGTCTGGAGGCCTTGCAGGAATTTGGAGGCACCACAGATCAAAGGTTTGGGAAAGGTCGAGTATTTAGCGTGGATGGGCTTTGGGGTCAGCTGGGCTTGAGGTAAGGCCCTGTGACTGCTGCAGGGCATGGGAAATCTCTCTCCTGTTTGCCCAAGAGATTCCTCCTCCTACTTGCCCAGCAGAGAAGGTCCGTGTCTTGCTGAAGAATCAGGGCAACTCTGTAAATTCCAGGAGCTGTTGAAATTCCAGATATTCATGCCAAGAAATATGAACATTTTCTAATATTATTTCAGGGTGAGTCAGCAGAAACTCAACAGCAGTCCTCATTCTTAATTTGGCCTCATTTGAAATAAGATATTCAGCTTGCAGCAATGATAACAGACCTAAAGGAGCTCTCTGAACAGCCCCTTGGGATATGAGAAAGCAAAATCCTGCTCCCACAAAGCACCTTGCGATTTTTTTGCCTGGCAACTCTTTTTCAAAGGGGAGCTGTGTTCTCAGAAATTTTTGGACAATTCCAGTGAATACATAACACTGAATTTGGCAAAGTGCAGCTCTGCAGGAAGCAGGTGCTCAGGGCATCCAGCTTTCATATTTTTTTTAATCATAGACTGGTTTGGGCTGGAAGGGACCATAATGATCATCTCATTCCAACCCCCTGCCATGGGCAGGGACACCTTCCACTCTCCCAGATTGCTCAGAGCCCCATCCAGCCTGGCCTGGAACTTGGCTGCCCTCTCCCACACAGCTGGTCCAGCCCCAAGCTGGCTTCGAGTGACGTCCCCTGGCTCTGCCTGCTCCACTGCTTTGTGCCCAGCTGTGGTTTACGTGGTCATTATTGACCCTGGTGTGACACACTCTTGACACCCACAGTTCCAAGGGCCTTATATGTCTTTTCCACCCCACTTAATTCCAGAAACACATCACTGGGACGTGCTGCTTGCGGGCCAGGTCTGGATCCTCTCCAAGGCAGGGGGACAGCACTGTGCTGAACATCAGCATCAGAGGGGGAAGGTAAGATCTTAAAATTTATCCTGCCTTTTTACCCAGACACTCAGAGATGTAGTCTTTTTTCCCAGACCCTTTTTTCAGTGCATAAAACAAAGGTTCATTTCCATGACACTCTTTTATGACCTGCACCTAAAATGGAGAAGACATTTTCTAGCCTACAGAGTAGAGGCTTTGCTTGTAAAAAGTAGCAACTTCAATTCCCGTGCTGAGGCTCACATTTTTATGGTAAACCCTTCATACCCTTTATTATCTCCTCGCTAAATTGTCCAGTGCATTAATTATGATTATCATCCAATATATGGAATGTATTTCAACAGCGCTTTTGGGTGAAGAAGCAAAACACAATATACCAATTTACGAGGAATTTTCGTGCAATTTGTGTGCAGCCACATCCCGTGAGGTGGGGGGGGGCACTACTTGAACTTTAGAGCGTTCTCATTCAGTTTTCAATAATAACTTTTCCGAGGCACTGAGGGTGGCCTCGGGAACAAGAATGCAGACCGAGGGGTGGAAAGTAGTGCAAGGCAGGGCAGGATTAAGGCACGGCCAGGCCATCGCTGCCCCGGGATGTGGGGATGGGGGGTCGGGGACCGCCGGGTGGGNATCCTCATTCCCACTCCCGATCGTCGGCGTTGGGAGCGCTCTGTCTCCTCCCGGCACCAGCCCCGGCCCCGGCCCCCAGCTCATACAGCGCTCGCCCAAGCTTCACCAGCCGCTCTGCCGAGCGCCGGTGGTTCCGCTTGCACCCTCTTTCCCTCTCATCCCCTCCGCACCAGAGCTCAGCGCTGCGGAGAGGCTTTTGTGCCCCCCCCCCCCATAAAGGTTCAGCGGTGAGGGTCGGAAGGGAGACACGGTGATGCTCCAGGGCTGGCAGAGGTGTCCCAGCATCTGTAGGTGTGTCAGATGGCATAATCCTCGGCAGTGCCAGGGCAGCAGGATTTTGTAGCTGTTTGGCCCCGAGAGCGGCTCTGGTGATCAAAGCCCGGCTCGCCAGCTCACAGAACAGGCATCCAGGGGGTTTCTGTCAAGACCAGCAGCTTTGTGTCTCCATAAGTTACACTTGTCATTTATCATACAGCTTGCAGTGCTACTGAAATCAGCAGCGTTTCCCCCTTCATTTGGAAACCCAGCCTGCTGTTTCTGGGTGTATTATGTGTTTTTGTACATAGCCTTTCATCTGGTTGATACCTGTGCTTGTCTCTCCTTCCCCCAGCACGGCTGAGCGCTGATTCTGTAAATAAGAATTGCGAATGTATTTACTCCTGTTTTAAAGAAAAACATCACATCATAGAATCACAGAGTGTGCAGAGTTGGAGGTGACACACAGGGATCATCAAGTCCAACCCCTGGCCCCAACAATCTCACCCCGTGCATTGTCCAAATGCTCCTGGAGCTCTGGGGCTGTGACCATTCCCTGGGGAGCCTGTTCCAGTGCTCCACCACCCCTGGGGGAAGAACCTTTTCCTAAAACCCGCCCTAAACCTCCCTAAGCTGTTGGCAAGGCAGCTTGGTTACTTTCCTGAGTTATCACAGAATGGTCTGGAAGAGACCTTAAAGCCCATCTCTTTCCACCCCCCCCGCCTGGATTGATCCCAGGGGTTGTCCTGACCCAGGTGCAGCACCAGCACTTGGTCTTGTTAAAGCCCATGAGCTCGACCTTATCCAGGTCCCTCTGGATGCCCTCTCGTCCTTGAGGTGTGGCAGCCCATCACACATCACATAATTAAGAGAAAGATGTGAATGTGGACGGGGACAAGAACTGTTCCAACTCTTACTGCTTGGCACAGCAGAGGCAGACTGACAAGTTTTCCCCTGCCTTTTATTAAGATTTCCCTCAAACCAGGAAAAAGGGAAGAAAACCCCACAGCAACCCCAAAGCCTACGTGAGTGTTGAGAGCTGGCTGCCAGCAGGGCTTTGGGCAGCCTCATGCCCCTGCTGCCAGTTTCTTGCCAGCACTCTGCTTTGATGGTGCTGCGAGGGCACAGATTGACTTGACCTCTGTTCTGTTAGAGCAGGACAGTGGTTTCCAGGATGAAACTGTAATGGATCTGGGAAAGAGTGAGATGTTGGGAGTAAATCAGTAAAAAAGGCAACAAATTACTAATTCTTGTTGAGCATTTAAAATTACAATCAATGCCCATTCAATCAGTGCAGAGACATACTAGAATAGTAATTTTGAGAGCATGTGGGTCAGGCCCTTGAAGGAACTGTGTGCTAAAGTATTGTGATGGGTAAGTGCATTTTACAAGGGCTTTCTGGAATTCTTAAGCTGCCACAGTGGGAGAGAGGGAGAAATGTATTTCATAGCTGAAATGTGCTTCAAGTGACCTGGTTTTGTTTGGTTGGGGTTCTTTTTCTGTTTTTCTAACTGCAGTTTTGTTGGCATCTGCTTGNCGCCGGGCAAGCGGCGCCTCTCGCCCCGCCCCGCGCCCGCCGGCCACGCCTCCTTATGCAAATCGGGAGAGCGGCTCAGCCAATGGGAGCGCGCCGCCGGCGTTGTATTTATAGCCGCTATTTAAGGAGCCGCGCGAGCCGGTCCCGGCG
>VZRF01000017.1:661942-739348 GCA_013396875.1 Vireo altiloquus
GAGGTGTCCCAGCATCTGTAGGTGTGTCAGATGGCATAATCCTCGGCAGTGCCAGGGCAGCAGGATTTTGTAGCTGTTTGGCCCCGAGAGCGGCTCTGGTGATCAAAGCCCGGCTCGCCAGCTCACAGAACAGGCATCCAGGGGGTTTCTGTCAAGACCAGCAGCTTTGTGTCTCCATAAGTTACACTTGTCATTTATCATACAGCTTGCAGTGCTACTGAAATCAGCAGCGTTTCCCCCTTCATTTGGAAACCCAGCCTGCTGTTTCTGGGTGTATTATGTGTTTTTGTACATAGCCTTTCATCTGGTTGATACCTGTGCTTGTCTCTCCTTCCCCCAGCACGGCTGAGCGCTGATTCTGTAAATAAGAATTGCGAATGTATTTACTCCTGTTTTAAAGAAAAACATCACATCATAGAATCACAGAGTGTGCAGAGTTGGAGGTGACACACAGGGATCATCAAGTCCAACCCCTGGCCCCAACAATCTCACCCCGTGCATTGTCCAAATGCTCCTGGAGCTCTGGGGCTGTGACCATTCCCTGGGGAGCCTGTTCCAGTGCTCCACCACCCCTGGGGGAAGAACCTTTTCCTAAAACCCGCCCTAAACCTCCCTAAGCTGTTGGCAAGGCAGCTTGGTTACTTTCCTGAGTTATCACAGAATGGTCTGGAAGAGACCTTAAAGCCCATCTCTTTCCACCCCCCCCGCCTGGATTGATCCCAGGGGTTGTCCTGACCCAGGTGCAGCACCAGCACTTGGTCTTGTTAAAGCCCATGAGCTCGACCTTATCCAGGTCCCTCTGGATGCCCTCTCGTCCTTGAGGTGTGGCAGCCCATCACACATCACATAATTAAGAGAAAGATGTGAATGTGGACGGGGACAAGAACTGTTCCAACTCTTACTGCTTGGCACAGCAGAGGCAGACTGACAAGTTTTCCCCTGCCTTTTATTAAGATTTCCCTCAAACCAGGAAAAAGGGAAGAAAACCCCACAGCAACCCCAAAGCCTACGTGAGTGTTGAGAGCTGGCTGCCAGCAGGGCTTTGGGCAGCCTCATGCCCCTGCTGCCAGTTTCTTGCCAGCACTCTGCTTTGATGGTGCTGCGAGGGCACAGATTGACTTGACCTCTGTTCTGTTAGAGCAGGACAGTGGTTTCCAGGATGAAACTGTAATGGATCTGGGAAAGAGTGAGATGTTGGGAGTAAATCAGTAAAAAAGGCAACAAATTACTAATTCTTGTTGAGCATTTAAAATTACAATCAATGCCCATTCAATCAGTGCAGAGACATACTAGAATAGTAATTTTGAGAGCATGTGGGTCAGGCCCTTGAAGGAACTGTGTGCTAAAGTATTGTGATGGGTAAGTGCATTTTACAAGGGCTTTCTGGAATTCTTAAGCTGCCACAGTGGGAGAGAGGGAGAAATGTATTTCATAGCTGAAATGTGCTTCAAGTGACCTGGTTTTGTTTGGTTGGGGTTCTTTTTCTGTTTTTCTAACTGCAGTTTTGTTGGCATCTGCTTGAGAATTGACTGCAGCGTTCATGTGCAATTTTAAAGTTGTAGGTTTTACTACCTTCTGTGGTGAAATCGATAGGGAATTCCTGAATATAGGGAAGTTTATATAGCAATGTACGACCAGTGCATGAAATAGATGCCAGGAATTCTGTACTTTTTTCATGCTCTGGATTATATTCCATAATAAATGAAAGCACGAACCAACCAGATCCACAAAGAGTGGAGTTAGGCTGGTTGTGAAGCGTCGCCAGCAAATACCATCTGCATTCTCACATTGGTCAGGAATATAAAGGATTCCCCGTCTACTCAGTGTGTACAAAGAAAGGGACTGCTTTCAAATTGAAAACGACCAAATATCAGCAGGGAGCAAAGCAAGGAAGGAGGTTTCTGCCCATCCCAGCCGAAATGGGATGGAGCTGGGCAGCAAGGCGTGCACAGCAGTCCCCCGCGGCTGCAGAGCAGGAGGCTTTTGTTCTGCAGGGCAGGATCAGGTGGAGAGGCAGGGCCCTGCTGGCACACAGAAACAGAGCTCCATCTGTGACAGAGCAGCCCGTGAGGGTAGCTGGCTTTCTGAAAGGCTTGTGCTGCAGTTTAGCAGCTGCTGGTGTGTTCTGGCAGGGACAGTACTTGTTGGTGAGCTGCCTGAATCCAGGAGCGATGCTGAGGTCCCCCTGTCCCTCTCCCAAGCACTCACCTGCGTGTGTTTGCCTACCTGTTGTCCTACTAAAATCTTGTTCTAGTTATAACCTCTGATACACTTGTGGTTGCTTTATTTGTTTTTAAATCACCAGCCCTGATGAAAATTGAATAGCTTAGTGAATGCCTCAGGCCGCTGATGGCTTTGGGAGCAGCACAACCTCGCTTCCCATAATTGTGTCCACACTGGGACTTGTGCCAATAAAGATCTTTTAGTGAAGATACTGAACAGTAATCGATGTAGTTATACCAGTATAGAGATGTATATATAGAGACATATGTGTGTATATGTACATATATAAAGGGGAAAATCCTTTGGGTTTTGCTTCTTTGCAAATGTTCCACAAAGGTTGAAATTTGGGACTGTCTAAATGCATAAGTTGTCTGTGTTGGTAGAATTAAGCACTCTGGGGCTGAGGCAGGGATACTGTTACATTGATGTTTCCAATTAATATGGATTCTCTTATATCACAACAAAATAAATGCAGCTCTCTGGAGTTTGTAGCTATCTGGTGAGGACTGTGCAGAGCTAAGGGCTTGTTGGCAGCAGGAGGAGGTGATCTGCTCCCAGCCATCTCCACAAGGCTCCAGGGTGAGTGCTACCAGTCTGTTCCACACATTCACTGTCTCTGTTGCTTGTCAGTCCACAGGTAGAGCTGCCCAAAGTCACTCACGCAGCAGAAGACTACTAATGTTGAGGCAAATCACTGAAAAAAGTCACTCCTTCTGTGCTTGATTAATGAGTTGAATGAATTCCCACGTGGTTTTGGTGAGCAACAGAGGCAGTGCAAGACCAGATAGGGCACTCTGGGGAGGGAAAAAGGGACACACTGCCTGTTTTGGAGGCCACAAGCCACTGGCTAAGGTGCAGGATCACAGAATCAAAGAATGGCCTGCATTGGAAGGGACCTTAAAGATCATCTAATTCCACCTCCCTGCCATGGGCAGGGACACCTTCCAGTAGACCAGGTTATTCAATGCCCCATCCACTCTGGCCTTGATCACTTCCAGGGATGGGGATGAGGCTGGGCAGTAAGACATTTTTTGTCCCAGAATTGGCACATTTGCTTTCCCAGACCAGCTATTTCAAGAAGGCAATAGGAAGATGCCATTTTTCACATACAGCTTTCTGGCTGTTTGTAATTGTCTCCTGGTGGAAAACTGCCATTCCCAGTGAGCTGCCAGTCTGTGGGAGAACATCCTAATTCTTTTCAGGCAAAAATCAGGCAGGCTGGTTTGAATAGTTGCAATAGTCAGTCTGAGCTCATCTGAAGGGAAAGGAGGAGTGCTCACTGGAACTGCTCCACAAGCAGTTGGAAGAGGCCAACATCCAGCAGAGGGGCTTGGGGTGGTAACAGATTTTACCAGCACAGCCAGATTCAGATGACATAAGTTCACAGCCAAAAGAAAAAAATCACCTCTAGATCCAAAATGCATCATACCCTTACAGTATTCAAGCCTTTTTTTTTTTTTTTTTGAGTAGCACTCAGACTACTTTAATGTACGTTTTGCTGAATTTTTTCCACCTGGAAATTGCACTAATCTTCGGATCCTTGCACCAGCTCCAGTCCTGCCTATCAGTAGGAGAGCATTAAAGCCTGAGAGCAGGAGTCAGAGTACGAAACCTGGACTTTGTGTGGTGGAGTTTGGCTTGCCATCTGCCTGACAGTGCCAAGGAAGCACAGCAGCGAGGGCATGCTGAGTAGGATCCCACAGAAACACAAACCCAGGGGAGCTGCTGAGGAAGGTGGTTGCCTTTTTCACTTAGGCGAGGAACCCAGACAGGGTGGGTGTCACACTCAGTGGACAGTTCTCCACAGCAACATTGCAAGAGTGGATTTGGGCCTCCTGGAGATGTGGCTCTCAATGACTCCATTCTTTTCTCTTCTTTTTTTTTTCCCTGTCCTTCTGTCTGTCTTGTTAATTATTAATTCAGTGCGTTGAGAGCCACATTCTTCCGAGCGGCTCCTCCCATGTTTCCAACCTGGGCAACTTGTCTTGCCTTATTAGTCTGTGGACTAAAATTGCTCCTTCATAAAGGACTGTGCTCTGGAAAGGAACCCAGGTGTCAGAGTGTACAAAAGGTGTGTCATCCCAGCCTTGTGGTGTGTTATGAGAGCCGCCTGCCTTACCCATTATGCAGCTTTTATACATGATCTCAGCAGCATTTGGTAAAACGGCCTCAGGTTGTTGGGGACTCTGTGGTCTTTCCAGCATGTGCAATTAATCAGGAGGGGAAAATAAATCTAGCATCAGAATGAGCATTTTACTGGAATGGAATCGCAATTTCTGTGCATAATTTAACACTTTGGGGAGGGAGTGTTCTCTGCTTGCCTGAAATAATTTAGAGGCGGTTTTGAAATAGAACACATTTGTGTAAATATGTCTTGGGATTAAAGAGCTCACATTTAGTTCCTGCAGCATTACATCTCTGTCTATAGGATATGCCATACAGTAATCTCTGTAAACCCTGTTCTGCAGACTGTTTCTCATATGAGGAGACTCAAAATAGTTCTTCTGGCATAGTTTCATTTTTTCCCTCCTAAATATGTGTCTGTAGCATAAAACTCAATGCAAGGTAACTCAGTGCCTGTTTTATACATGGGAAAACTGAGGGGAAGTTTGGCTGAAAGTGGCCTCAAGCTAGTGGTTCACATTTTTCAGTACTTACCCAGGAAAGGAGCTGTTCTGACATGAGGGTTTCCCCAAACTGCAGCCCTCGAAGTTGCAGCTTGCTTTTTAAAGCTGTCCCAAAGTTACCTGATTAATCTGCTTTACACCCCAGTGTGTAGTTCAAAGGCTACATCTGTAGTTCGTTCTGTGTCCTGTATTAGTAACACAATTTATGGTCTCAATTTATGGTCTCAGTGAGAGATCCCGCAGTGACAAAGTGGGTAATAGTTTTTTTTATGGAATTTGCAAATATGTCGAGGCCCACTGACATGTCCTATTTACAAACACCTTTGCACCATCCTTCTTTCTCGTTTCCTCTGAGACTGGGGAGCTTGTTTGGGATCAGATGGTGTTGGCCTGACTCTTTGAAAAGCTCACCAATTGTGTGTTCAAGGCCTAAAGGATCTCTGGGCATGTGCCAGCACAGCAGGATCAGAATCTCAGGCAACAAGGCCTTAGTGATGGCATTTAGAGATCCCTTTTTGCCGTGACAATGCTGTGACGTTTGCTCAGCTAAGAATAGGCACTTGTAATAAGTTTCCCATACGCTGCTTTCAATAGCAGTAAACAAAAGCTCTCTCAAGTAAGTGAGGAGCAGTGTTTTGGGTTAATGCGTTTTTAAAGCTGGAGCTCATTTATTTTACAATTACCCAAAACCTGTTGGGTAGGTAGGTTGCCACACTTCAGACACCAGCCATTTGCACTCCTTGCCAGTGGCCTCAGCATTTTACCTTCACGTGTGTTATCTGTAAGAGGGCAGAAGCTTTGAGTTTCTCCAGGGTGAGGAACCTCCTTGCTGAGTACAAAAATGCATTTTCAGATATCTGGGTCAGGCCCATTTGGTGCAATGTCAGGTCTCCCTGCAGGGCACTTGTGTTGGGGGCCTGGAGCCAGGCAAAGGGCAGAAAGGAAGAGGCAGGGAGTTCCTTCTCCCAGTGAGACTGAGGGTTATAGATGGTTTAGGGGCCACAACAGCATTTAAGTGGGACTGAAGGGTCACCTCAAAGTCCCTTGCTCAGCTGCCACTGAACTCCAGAGTTGTCCACGCTCATGTCACTCTGCCCTGTTCAGCTGTGCCTCTTCTGGAGTTTCATTTTCTATGAGTTCCTTCTTTTTCCACTCCAAGTTTCCTGAAGTTCCTCTTGCAGACAGGTAATCACCCTAGCTGTTGAGACTGGCATTCCTTATCCCATTGCAGGAACAGGCCCCTGGAGATAAGGCATGTGAGGCTTCCCCTGGGCTGAGCTCTGTGCATTTTCATTCAATGCCTTGAAGCTGAATCCCTGCTGCTCAGAGGAAAGCTGCAGCTCTGAACCTGACCCCGACAGCTTCCTTGGGGGTTATGCAGTCAGGTCTCTGCTGCATCAGATAAAGCTCACCTCATTTTCCTATCCATCAGCTGAGCAAGAACTTTCAGTCTGCTCAGTTCAGGACATTTGGGATTGCAGCAAGGCATATTGCTCCAAGTCTGAGGCAGGATAAAGAATTCAGTTCTCCCTTGCTTGTCTCCCACTGATGTCCAAATCCATGAGGAGCTGCTGTGTTTTGTTCTTTTCCCCATTTTGTGCCTCTGTTGCAGGAACATCCAGAGCTGGCTTGATTTCTGCCCCACCCTTGGTACAGCCCTGAGTACATTAGTGGTTCCTGCAGAGCCCCAGAAGGGAACCACAGGATTGATTTTGGCTGTAAGTGATCAAAACAGGGATTTTTAAACAGGTGTCAGAACTGCTACCAGTAAGAGGATTTGGAGGGGGGTGATTGCGTCATTGCAGAGCAAGTCAGAATTTTGCCAGGAATTAATTTGGCCAAGGGTTCTTAATAAAACTCGGCCAGCAGCAAAACCCCACCAGTGCTAACCTCAGTGGAGCCTGGTGAGCTGTTGTGAGTAGTCAAGGGAAAGGCAGATCCTCAGAGCAGACAAAAGCTGCATTAAACCACCCGCATGCCCTGGCACATGGAGGATGGGGAGCAGGTTTCACAGGGTCGGGAAGTGTTTTGTCCAAAACAGTGCCTGATTTTTGTCATTGATTGAACACCTCGAGCGCTCTTCCCTTTGCCTGGCCAGCTCGTGTGCATGCATTTGGTGCGTGGATTCTTGCACAATCGAATCTGAAATTAATTTTCAGCAAAGGCTTACGTGTACAATGGAGGAAGTGCACTGGCTGAATGGTTTTTGCCCAGGCTCCTCCAGTGCCTGCAGAAACCTACCACAAAAAAGCTGTGAAGACTGACAAAAAGATTAACTGAACAAGCTGAGTGTGTTATAATATATGTATTTTGCCCTCAGCCCCCTCTATGACAACACCTTGTAGCTGGCATTTGCATGAAAAAGTACACGGGCATGGGACACAGAAACAAAACTCAGCACTTCCCAACTGCTTCAGTAAAGTGTTCACACATCCAAAAAGTGAAGGCTAACAATATGACAGGGACAGCTGCTGTTCTGTAATGTGTTATCCCTCATCAAACTGTGAAATAATGAGAAAATGACAGTTCCTATCATTATCTCATAACTCGTGGGCTTTATTGCTGGGCTGTTGCAGCTTTACTGTGTTGTTTTGGGCAAGTGATTTAAGCCTGTGGTGCCTCGGTTTCCCCTGCTGCACGATGTGGGGAACACCCACTGCACAGGAGTGACAGGACAAGAAGGATGGCTTCACACTGACAGAGCAGAGGTTTAGACTGGATATGGGGAAGAAATTCTTTATTGTGAGAGTGCTGAGGCCCTGGCACAGGTTGCCCAGAGAAGCTGTGGCTGCTCCATCCCTGGCAGTGTCCAAGGCCAGGCTGGATGGGGCTCTGAGCACCCTGAGATAGTGGAAGATGTCCCTGTCCACAGCAGCTGGAATGAGATGATCTTTAAGGTCCTTTCCAACCCAGGCCATTCCATGATCTGCCCATGGGAAGCAGCTTGCAACAGCACCTCAGGAGTTTTTGTTGGAAGAGCCCACCCTTGAGGATGCAAAATGTTATTCCGCAGGTTTTTTCTCAGGAGATTGCAACAAAAAATCAGCCTCATTGAGTGTGAACACCATCCCAAGGTGCTGGACAGTGCCCCTTCCCCCTGTGAAGGGGGAAGTGAGGTGAGATGCTGCTGGAAACACCTCGGATGTCCCACTTACTGCCCATTAACAGCTCGTTCATCAGCACAAAGGCTCTCAGAGATGTAGAATCAGACACAAGGTGCTCCTGCCTGGTTCTCTTTGTATCACAGGATAAGCCCAGCTGACTTTTCCTTCCTTCCTTCGTTCGTTCGTTCGTTCGTTCGTTCGTTCGTTCGTTCGTTCGTTCGTTCGTTCGTTCGTTCCTTCCTTCCTTCCTTCCTTCCTTCCTTCCTTCCTTCCTTCCTTCCTCCCTCCCTCCCTCCCTCCCTCCCTCCCTCCCTTCCATCCTTCCAATGAATTGGAGGGAGCCAGGCCCCGTTTCTGAGCTCACCAGACAAAATTTCAACACACATAGAAATTGAAATATCTCAGGTCATTTAGCAATACTGGTTTTTGTTTTGTGATGGACCAAAATAAAATAATTGCTAGGCTTAGCTAGACTTAGGAGTCTGGAAGCAAAACCCTGTTCTCTTTCTTTTTTTTAATGAAACATTTCTTTGCTCTCAATTGAAAGTTTAGGGTTTGAGGGTTTTTTCATATCCATACAGAGAAGAAATGAAAAAATCAAAAAGGTGTGCTAATCACTATGAGGCATTACAAAAAATGTACTTACACCAATGGTAAGGGAAAACAGAGCCTGAAAATAGGAATTAATTCAAACCAGAACCTGAGATCCAAACACTGAATGTTTTTGAGGACTTCTGAAATCCAAACATTGGTACTGCAGACTTTTAAATAATAAGGCAGAACTATGTGAAATGTCAAAAGTTGAGACTGTTTTTTCACATTTGGCTCTCTGTTCATCAACCTTTCGTCTTTTTTTGTCTAACTCTTTTTCAGTAGCCAAAGTGGCCACTTGGGCAGTTTTTTCTTTCCAAAAAGATGCTGCAGGAGAAAAAAAAAAAGGAAAAAAAAAAAAACAAACACAAAAAACGAGGGGGATACTGTTCTATCAGTAGGAAATTTCTCCTGGATTTTTATCACATGGTGACAGTGCTACTCCAGTCAGCAGTCTTCATCATCTGCTGCATCACAGGGGGTTTGCACAGTTATTATTTCAGAGTATTCTGTATAATACTGAAAACACCCCTCTATTTTAAGTTATGGAAAACCTGCTGTATTTCTGAGGTTTTGGAGCATTGCAGGGATGATTTCTCATTTACTAAATGCTCTTTTACTTATATTATCCTGTGATTTTAAAGATATCCCAATGTCATGGTTCAACCCCAACTGGCAACTCCTATTATTTATGTCAGACTTTATCTGTAGCTTTTCACAGGCTTCAGTTTTAAGTGGAGATGAAGCAAAAGGAGGTTATGGTTTATCTTTTTTATGCTGTTGTTTTTTTAGAAGCATAATTTAGGCATGATAAGACATGGAACATCACAGGAAAGTTCTCTCATGGGTACTTCAAAGTCTTTCTAGCACCCTCTGGCATCCTCTTGTGTGGTTTATCTGGGGGTGAGGTTGGGAAAATGCCTTCAGAGATTTTGTTCTAGTTTGGATGGCTAAAAAGAGAATGGATGTTTGACTGCAGGGTGGAAATGAGAAACAAAGAGAGCAGTTCACCCCTTCCCAGCGCTGTGACCCCTTGGAGGCTGTGCAGCTGTTCCAAGGGGATGTCACACAGCAGAATTGCCTTTCCTTGGGGTTTGTGCTGGAAGGGAAGGTAAAGCAGCCTGGGGAACTTCTGTCTTGCTCCAAACATGGGCACATATCAAGCCTGGGGAGGGCAGAGGTTACCCTGAGAGGATTTCCCTGATCCTTTGGCTACAATCCTCCAGCTGCTTTAATTTAGGCTGAACACAGGGCTGGTCCTGCAAAGAGCCAAACATGAGAGGCCACCGTGGTGGTCTAGAACAAGGGAGGTGCCTTGATGTAGGGTCTGATACAAACCTGGAACAAATCATATGAAGTCCTTTCAGCACTTTGAGCTTAATGTGAGGGTATTGAAGGTGAAACTGATGGCATTAAAACCCTTTCTGCTTCCTTAGCTGCAGAGCAGGCTGTTTACAGCAAAGATTATAGACCATGGAAAATCGATTCAGGGGGTGCTGAGCTCAAATCACACTGCAGTGCTCTGCTGAAATCATTACAGGGCCATTAGAATGAGTGCTAAGTGCTTGTGTTTTCAGTGCTGCACAGGACCTAGGGGGACTTTGCCTATCCAGAGGGAATTTCCCAGGTAGAGGCATTACAGAGCTGAATTTCCCCGAGTCGGCAGAGCCACTTTGTAGTCACACTTGTATTTCTGACAGATATCTTAGTGTTTCCAAGTTCCATGATAAACACCAGCAGATGAGTTCTCCTTTGGTGATGTAGCAGAAAGTGGTTTTCTCCCAGGGACAGCTGTGTTGGAAATAAGTGGTTTGTTCCCACATACCCACACAGAAACTCCTGCTCTCTATACTGGAACTATACTGGCTTCATTTTTAATTGCAGTCCAGGACAAACACTCGGCACTTTCACAATTAGCAGCTGTGAACAGACATGGTGCAAGGATTTCTACTCATTTAAAGGTCTGCTTTATGCCTAATTTACATGTACTGGCTGAGAAAGTAAAAGAGCACATGCCTCCTAAAACCCATAAGGTAAATTTTCTTTGGAATGAGAGTCTGAACCTCTTTAGTGGGACTTCAACAGGACATTCCTGAGCCCTCAGAGTTTAGCACCAAAGCTGCTAATGTTTCCCAGAGAGCTTGATGCAATTGGAGGGGAAGGTTATAGAGCTCAGGGATGCTCTGTGGTGACTCTCCTGTTCCATAGAGGAGTTGCCAAAACCATGGAGGTTCTGGTGTCACACTAATGGTGAACTAGGCAAGCTCTGTGACCTTGACTTTGAGGCAAAGTCATGTCAGTTCTTTGGACATCCACAAGGCTGGATATGTCATTTAAGTCTAATTCATTTTTAGGTCTTGGTGCCGTTGTTACTGTTGCTTTTCAGAAGTGATCTCAGCTGCAGGCCTAGATGTCAACTTCCCTGTTTTTTTTATTTTTTTTATTTGATAGTCGGGTTCAGCCCATCACCACAGTGGTGGAAGAGTAGAGAACAAAATGGGACAATGTGTTTAAGCATGGGAGGTGAAATACTTGATTCCTTGTCTGTGGGATGTTCCGTGATTGCAGAAATACTGCTGTTTGACATGGAAGGTGGTAGTAATGAAGGTGAGGGTGATAATCTGGATAATCTCCAAGTATTTCACAGGACTGTGGAAATAGGAGTTGGTGCAGGACAGGACTGTATGAAAACCAGCAAAGGGGGTGGGGGGTCTATAAAACAATCAGATGAATTCACAAAGCTTTGGAAAGCAAGACAAAGGAAAACAGGGAGCAGTCATTTTTGAGGAAAACCTCATTAGGAGATACAAGGAAGGTGCCTCCTGTTCTGCCAAGGGCACATGCAGTTCAGGTGGGGCTGGAATAACAGGTGCATGGTGTGAATCCTGCCCCTGGAGCCTTCCCGTTTTCTTGGGAATGTGTCCCTGGCTGGGAGATGCAGCCTTTGGCTCAGCTTGCTAACAGGGAGCGCATGGGTAAGAACTGTCCTAAGTACAAAGTTTCATTTCAATCCCCAGTGGCTTGTAGGTTTAGGAGGTTGCTCGCCTACTTCTGATTGCGGATCTGGGCCTTTGCTGGCAGACATTCTTCTGAATTGTTGCTCCTGGAATCTGTTATTTCTCAATCTTTCAAACATGCCAGAACTTGGCTGCCAATAAACTCTTCTCGCCAGACAGGAGCATATAAAAAAAAACCTTCACAGAAACCTCTGATCAAACTGATCACTTGATTAGATTGTCTCCCAGGGAACTGATCCGGCATAATAATCGTAGTGAGAGGAAGTGGTTCTTGCTTCATCAGAACCATATTGTTCTGCTGCAGATCTGCTCCCTGGCAGGACTCTTTGATCCCTTTAGTGGAAGTAACGTGGTGTGTAACCAGGTGGGGAGTAGATATTGCACTCTCAAGTGCATTTTTGATGAGGTAATGAAGGGGGAATGTGAGTCTGTATTTTTGCTCTTGTCTTCTGAGTAATCATGGTGCTCTTCTGCAACATTTAGAAAATCTAACCTCTGAAATGGTTTGTCTGTGCAACATCTGAAGTAACACACCCAGCAGAGAGAAACAAGAAGTTAGAGCAGTGACCTGAGTTCTGACTGCAGCTGTGACAGAGATGTTTATGTCCATTTAAGAAGTTTACATACAACTTCCTGTGCCTGATATCGCTATACAATGGGGATAGTTGTATTTCCTTTATTTAAAAATAGCGATTGATAATGCTTGGACAATGTGCTATGTAGGAGTACTGTGCATGCACATTAACCTGTACAGCTCCCTTGGGATTGGACGTAAACTCTTCCCTGTGTTTTGGATGGGCCAAAAGCACAAAATCATAGAAAGACTTATGTTGAAAGGGACCTTAAAGCCCATCCAGTTCCAAGCCCCTGCCATGGGCAGGGACACCTTCCACTATCCCAGCTTGCTCAAAGCCCCATCCAACCTGGCCTGGAACACTTCCAGGGATGGGGCAGCCACAGCTTCTCTGGGCAACCTGTGCCAGGGCCTCCCCACCCTCACAGGGAACAATTTCTTCCTCATATCCAATCTAACCCTGCTCTCTGTCAGTGTGAGGCCATTGCCCCTTGTCCTGTCACTCCAGGCCCTTGTCAAGAGTCTCTCTCCATCTTTCCTGTGGGCTCCCTTCAGCCACTGCAAGGCCACAATGAGGTCACCCCAAAGCCTTCTCTTGTCCAGGCTGAACAATCCCAATTCCCTGAGCCTTTCCTCACAGCAGAGCTGCTCCATCCCTCTGATCCCCTTGGTGTCCCTGCTCTGGACTGGCTCCAGCAGCTCCCTGTCCTTCCTGTGCTGGGCCTGGGGCTGGATGCAGCCCTGCAGGTGGTCATTTAGTACTCCTCCACCAAAGCAGAGTTAGAAATTCCCAGTTCTTCACCAAAGTCTGGTAAAGATATTCCCAGTCCAGGATCCCGTTGGTTTGAAGGGCAGGAAATCAGCCCAGCAGGGGTTAATGCAGCGATGACCTTTCCAGCTGGACTCCAGCTGCTGGTCCCAGCTGCCAGCTGCAGAGAAGGGAAGGAGGTGGAGAGAAGTGCTGCTAGTCCAAAGGTAGGAAAGGCCTCGTGTTGCAGAAATTGAAGGTCTCTCATTTTGCCACATTCATTCGTCTTCTCAGAAGTCCATTCTACTTTGTTTCCCTCATCGCTCATTAGTGAAGGAAGAATCTTTTCTAAATTTGAAGATGGAGACCATCCTGAGTAATGAAAGCAAACAGAGCACACACTGTGCAGAAGTGCCTGAACATGAACTTTCACATATTGAAGACTCACCTGTTCCTGACATAGCTTTGGATCAGCTCTGACTTCAATCTAAGCTAACATGGGTGGTCTTTGTGCCTGTTCTCTTCCATTCACTTAAATGCAAACTTTTTTCCCTGAGGACGACTGAGAAACTTCCTCCCTAAATGTCTATTTTTTAGATGTGTTTCTGTAGCGGCTGCAGAGTGAAGCTTAATTGATTTGTGTAAAGTCTACGAGTCATAAACTCTAAAAAATGTTTCAGAAATTATATCATTATCCATTTTCACTGTCAAACCCTGTTTCCTTAGAGACCAAAAGGGCTGACAGCCTCTCTTTAACGTGACAATCAGTTTTCACATCTCTCCCCGAAGATCTGAAAGCAGACTCTACCTTCACTGCAATTATGAGTCAGCCTTTATACTGAGGGTGACTCAAATAATGCAACCCTGGCACCTGTTCCCTGCCTGCCTGGGTTTGAGGAGCGCTGATGGTGGCACAGGGAGCAAAGGTAAGCAGGAGCACGTCCCTTCCCAGAAGCTGTTTGTGTTGGGAGATAAAGAACAAAAGCTGCTACTCTAAGGTGCTCCCAAGACTGCAGCTGGAGGAGTGGGGCATTGTGTGTGTAAGGGAGGTCTTGTATCACTTACCTGGCAGAGGGAGCGGCCTCAGGGATGGATGCCAGCGCCTCTCACACTTCCTTTGGCACCTTATTTTGCCTGCTCTGTGCACGTTCAGGGGGAAGGAGGAAGGAAAATTAAGTCAGCTAATTGCATTGACACTAGTGAGGCACCTCATGGATGAAAAGCACTATTTAAGTGTTCATTATTATTATTATTATTATTATTATTATTATCATTATTATTATTACTATTATAAAGGGGAAAAAAAATCCTCAAGAGAGGAAGATGGTCTGCATCTTGCCCAGTCATGCAACTGCAGACATGTGAAGGGGGTAAAAATGAGGCTCCACACCAAAAAGGAGGTACCAGTGTTAGATTTTGATTTATCCTGGCAAATTTATGATGTGCAGCTGCAAATAACATCCCCAAATCCAGAAGTGGTTGCTCAGCTTTCCCATGTATGTCATTGTCTGAAGTAATTAATCACTGCCGCATGAAATCTCAGCCCGGATGCCTCTCAGACAGGTATCAGCGTGGGTGCCATGTGCATATTCCTGTGAAAAAAAAGTTCAAGTGTAGAGAAATGCTGCTCAGTGAGTATTTGCATTTGGTTCTGTCAGGTAGAAAAGGCGTTTTACACCTCCTCAGAGACAGTTGTGACACATCAGGCCTGGCACAGGAATAGGTATTTCCAAAAAAAAGGTACAGTTTCGGGAGGTGAGGTTTGAAACCAGGAAGCAGGGCCAAGTTGGGAGAAGCATGAGATGTGAATCTATGCAACTCCCAGACAAATTCCACACAAAGGTGAAACTACAGAGCTGGTGTGGTTCTACCAGCTGTAAATGCTGCCTGAAGGCAGGAGTGTGCACAGTGATCCAGTCTGACCATGTGGGTTAAGAGTGGATCTACAGCTTATCAGCTTAGGGGGGAAGGAGGAGAGGAGGAGGATTTAAGGATTTCATCACAGCATAAATGGTGTTCTTTCTGTCTTCTTTGTCACCTCTTCTTCATAAATCTTTACAAGATGTTATGAATTTTGGATTGCTTATATTTTGAGCTTATTTTGCTCTGATGTGCTTTTACTTTACTCTGGCCTATGCTAAAGGCAATAGCAAGGTAAAGGTCTCCCATCGAGATAACCCCACCTGCATGAGTAGGAGTGTTAAAATGAGGGTACTGGAATTCTGTCACTCTGCCCAGCAGCTCAAAACCTTTCTGCAGGATAGCCGGAAGCTTTCCAGTATAACTCCAGTGATCCACATGGGGCTGTTTACATCCCCTAATTCAGGAGCCCTGGTACAAGTGTTTCCTGGTGGCTGGTGTTAATCATGATAGTAGAACAGTGCCAGCAGCCCAGAGCCATGGAAGGGATTTTCTGATTGCGGTAGTGTTGCGTAGGATCCGTGAGTGTTTGCCAGTGAGTGTGAATCACAGTCTATTCCTGATAAGTCCAGTGACAACTGCAGTGCTTCAGTGACAGGAAGGGAAAATTAGAGTGGTTTCGTTTTTCCTGTGTATTTTGGGTGTACACCTTTGCTAGCAGAAAATAGTCTCAAAAAGAGGCATTCCGCCAGGACAAGGAAGGCAAGAGCCTCCCTGGATGCATTAGAAGAGCTTTACCAGCAGGTTCAAAGAGGTGATCTTCCCTCTCTGCTCAGCACTACTGAGATGCATCTGGAGTGCTGGATCCTGTCCTGGGGCCCCCCAGCATTAGGAGGACATGGAAATACAGAGTGAATCCAGCAAAGGGCCTGTAAGGTGATTAAGGGATTGGTGTATCTGTCCTACAAGGAGAGTCTGAAAGTGTTGGGCTGACCAGGCTTGGTGGATTTTATCCATCTGTATAGAGAAACGACAAGAGGATATAAAGAAGACGGAGCCAGGCTTTTCCCAGTGACGTGAAAAGAGGCAAATACAGGAGAATCTACCTTAAACAGAAAAAGTCTTTTTTACTGTAGGGGTGATCAAACACTGGAACAAGTTGCCCAAAGAGGTTGTGGAGTCTCTGACCTTGGAGGTATTCAAAATCCAGCTGGGCATGGTCCTGAGCAGCCAGATCCTGCCTTGAGGAGAGGGTAGGATTAGATGATCTCTGGGGGTGCCTGGAGGTGCCTGTAAGACCAGGTAGCCAAACCATAATGTACCGTGCTGGAATATGTGTGAGGTCCATAAACCAGACTCTGAAAACTGTAGAAAGCTCTTCAGAGAGCCACTGATGGTGTGAGGAAAAGCCCTAATGAGCTCAGAGTGCTGCTGGTTGCACGTGACCATACAGAGGCTGCCGGGTCAGGTTCATCCCTGGTCGGTCAACCACGATCTGGGACAGACAAAAGCACCTTCAGCTCACTCATCTGGTTGTGTGGCAAAAAGGGACTGGTGGCAAAGCAGGCAACACAGGAGGCTTACACTATTTCAGGTCAGGTGTGGTAAAAGCAGACACCCACCAGGAAGCCTCAGGTTCAGGTTTTGGGGAGGTGAGTGGAGCTGCAGCAACAGGGACGAGGAGCCAGACAGGCCGAGTGGGGCACGTTGCAACAGAGGCAAATTAACCTCCAACATCCCAGGAGCAGCTCAGCTGTTGCATCACCTGTCTGTAGGGCACTGTGTTACAAGGAACACCCCTGTGGGGTGGTACCTCACACCTTTCCAAAGGCTGGGAGATGGCTCCACACCACCTGACTTAACTCACAGTGAGATGGGCCAGGCTTGGCTTTTTCCAGCCTATAAGTCCAGAATGGGCATTGCTTACAGATCTCCTTTTGTCAAAGTTTTGCATTATTTCAGGGACACTTCACCAGAAAATCTGAAGCTTCAAGAAGTAAAACGATGCCACTGTCATGGGAGTGTATGTTAAATTTCATATCTCTGTGGAGAAATTAGTTAATAACAAGAGAACAAAAAGAAACAATGCCTTTTATTTTTACCTAAACAGGGGACAGAAAGGAAAGAAATCTAAGGTTATCTACTCTCTTCAAGAACACATCCAGAGAGAAAAAGCCTCTTTATCCTTTTCCAGCTAAGAAACTTTGTGATAAATACATCCAGACATTCAGTCTGGAGTAGACCCTATATCTTTAGATTGTGTTTCAAGAGTAAAAAATGTCAGTCTGGGAAGATATTCCAGTTTACCTATTTCTCTTCACATTTATTTATGCCCACCATATTTACCTCCAGTTTATATTTAAGGCAGGTAACTGGATTGAATTCTTCCATTTCCACCCTTTCCCTCCCCTCCCAATATTGACCCATGAGCAATTTCATCATTTCCCATTGATTCTCCAGGCTCAGTCACCTTCTGGGCTTGATCCCTGCTAAGTTGGTAACCCATGAAGGATGGAAGTGTATTTCTCAGCAGCGTGCTGACCTCATTCAGAGGTGTGTCCTCCCTCAGTGTGCAGATGTGTGAGCTGATGAGTGCACGTCGTGTACAGTCATATCTGGGATCCATGCAGCGAGCTCCTGATAGGAACTGCATCCCAGGGCAGTCAGCCCTGTCTGGGTGACCGAGGGCGTGGGGTGAAGAATGTTCTATTAGAGAGAGACTTCTCCAAACAAACAATTGGTGTTTGTGCCACGTGGGTGGGCTGCTCGACCCTTTCAAAAGGCTTTCCAGAGCACAGAAGTGTTTCCAAAGCAGTGCTGTGGCTTTGCCTGGAAGCAGAAAGGAAGGGACAGAAAGTTCTTCATGTTGGGGGGACCCTATTAGCTAATTAACAAGAACGACTAGCTCCAGATCGTGGCCTTGACCACACCTTTGCCCTCTGGGCAAAACCTAGGGAACACAAGGGGACACAAGGCAGCTCATTGAGCTGTACTGTGCGTACGTGGAAGACTGCCACTGAAGCCATCTTTCCTTGTGCTAAAATATTTTCAACTTACTGAGAGAAATTTAATTCTTCCCATATACACATCAACAAATAACTTGATCCCACCCACGAATATGCAAACAAATGCATAAGTTACGCCAAGTATTTCTCCCTCTCGCTGCCAAGTAAGAAAGGGAGATTGTTACTGTGACTTCTGTTTCCAAATACTTGGGAGGTGCTCCAATTCTGCAGCGAGGGGGACTATATAATACCTAGGCTGGAGCTGAAAGAGCTCCAGCAGCAGCTCAAAGCCTGGCTGAAATAGCTGAGTGGTGAGACTCTCCCCCTAAATGAAGTTAGCAGAGCTCTACCTTTAAGTGGAAGCACACATCCACCTCCTCAAGTGCAGCTACCTTGCTAATTGCAACCAGGCTGAAAAAATCCCAGCTGCTGCCCTACGGCCTTGTTGGGTGTGAAACTGAGCCCAGCATAGCCCAGACCTTGCCCAGCTGCCCCCCTCCTTGCTCTGTTCTATTTTGGGCTGTGGCGAGGTGCTGGGACCGAGGCGGTGGACAGCAGCTGGAAGAAAAGGCTGGTTGTTCAGCAGGGGAGGTGCGCCCTGTGACACGCCGTAGGAAGGACGTGTGCTTGGAAGATGTGCAGAAATCATTAGGAGGGTGTGTGCAGCCCAGAGGGGGGGACCCAGCCACAGGAGGAAGGAGCCAGAGAGGGGAGCGCAAGGGAGGATGAGGGTGGAAGGACCAGAAGTGGAGGGACAGAGACTAAGGTAGGAACTGGGACTACAAAAGTCACTGCTGGATGTAAAACACCTGAAGATAAACTCAAAGACCTCCTTTGGGGTGAGAATTGCTTTTAAATGTTGATTTGGTCACCTTAGAAGAACTACATCTTCAGGCCCAAATGGGCTGAACTGAATACAGAACCTGTGATGAGAGTAAAATCTGTCAAAGTCATATTTCTGTACCCTCTAAACTTTGCAGGGCTGGGATCAATCTGGCTCTGGAGTATTTAATACCATAACTTCTCTAAAATGGTCTCATAGGGGTTGTTCCATTGCAGGAGGTGCCTTAGGTCTGCCCCAGACAGTGTCCTAAAGAGTTTCCTGGTCTGAGCTGGGAGCAGGTGGATGAATCATCTTTATACCAAATCTGGATTTCTCTTAGTGTCAACAAAACAGCAGCAGCTCTTTTAGGACACCCCACAGCACAAAGAGGTGAAGCCTGGCAGCCAGAGCTGGATTTGGCCCACAATGTTAAAGGGAGCCTAAATCACAGAAGGGAGACTGTGCAGCAAAAACACACAAGAGGGTGTGAGTGAAAGGCCAGAAATGAACCTTCCTGTTTGCTCTGTGTGCTCCACACCTTCTCTGCCCCACAGCTTAGCTGTGCCAGTGGCTCAGCTCCTGCTCTCCCTGGAACCACTAATTCAATTCCCAGCAGGATTGACTCAGCCCCTCTGTAATTTTGAGGCTGAAGGAAACTGTGAAACGAAAGATTCAGTGGCAAGGTGTTTGCCCCAGAATGTGTGGCCAAAATTGTCTTGATGCTTTTTGTACGTGGCATACTGAGCTGACTGGTCTCCTCTCATTGGGTCTTCATTCCTTTCAGTGTATTAATTACTGTAATTACTGCCTCAGTATTGCTGAATTAGTCACGTGTTTTGAGGGAGGGAGTGTAGTGTATATTTATTATCCACATCTTCAGTGAGTGCTGGCTGATGTAGTGCTGTTGCCATTTCTGGAGATACAATGATCTGCACAAGCTGAAGATCTGCTCATTAAACCCAGCCACTAAAATTCACAGTAGTCCCTTGATTCCAGTTTTTTATGGGTTATTAGTCGAGATGGACTATTTACTCTTGGATATGAAAAAAGCCTGTAGGCAATTTTTAAAAGGATCAGTCTGAAATGTCTGTTATTATCTGTCAGGCTGGAAGTGTGTTGGATGGGATTTTTGTTTCTTTTCTTTAAAGGAAAATAAAACAAACATGGGTGTCAAAATGTGACCCAACCCATGCTTTTTAAAACTCTAACTTTAGCTTTCTAGACTTAAAAACAACCTTTTATGTTTTTCTTTTTTTTTTAATAAAATATTGCTAAAAATATTCTCCTAACCTGAAAGTTTTGACTGCCAATATTCAAGGCTTCAAATATGCTTTTATAGCCAAGTTACAAATCTATGAAAAATAGATTTATCACCTAAGTAGAAATTAACTTGAACCAAGCCAAGATCCACATGATTCCTATGTTTCAGGATGAAATGTCTGTTGTTCTTCATTTTCCCTCCCAACTCTTGTAAAGGTTTGATACAGAGATAAATACTTTTTAAAAATACATCATAACTCAGGTTTTTAAAAGATAAAGCTCTCAACATAAAACCAACTCAAAGGACCTTATCATTCAGTCCTTTCTCTAATGGTTTTCCATGCTCTAAATGAAATATTGAGAAGTAACTTCAGATGTTGCCAAATACAGTGATGAGTAAGTGGACTCCTGAGCAATCACAGCAGCAGCAGCAGCATTCAACATGCTGCTCAGGAGTCCCTGTAGTTGTGTTTCTGCAAATACAATTCTGGCCCTGTGGGACAGATTTCACTCTTTAGGTCTGTGGATGGGAACATCTGCATCACTCTTTTGACATTCTCCTCGGAAGAGGTGTCCTGGGGGTCTCACAGCCTGAATCCCCTTGGATTGCAGTGGTTTCCCAGCACATAAAGCTCTCCTCGGAGTGTCCCAGCCTTGAACTCATGTTCAATTCTGAATTCAAAAGTCATTCACAAGCAGCTCTGTGGCTCACACAGCTCTGGGGGAAGCCCTGCACCCCTCAAGGCTCCCCGGGGCCTGCAGCAGCCAGGGCTGTCAACTCTGCTGCCAAAAACCTCTGAGTTCAAAGCGGCTCCACCAGCAGCAAGCACCGAGCTTTGAGCTGAGCTCCTGCCTTCCTCACAGCAAACATGAGGATAAGGAAGGTGAAGGTAATTGGCAGGGTCAACTCCTATTAGACCCCAAGTGTAATTGGGAATGCCTGGGAAGGACTACATCCATGGTGAATCCAACTCTCTCAGAGCCCCAGACATCCCAGCTCCCACCCATCTCATCTCAGAGCCCTCCTGCACCTCCCAGCCACCACCAGTACTTTGTTTTGGTTGCCTGCCACAAGGAGGTTTGTTCCTGCTCTACCCCTCCAGAGCCTTCCAGCCCTCCAGCTCCTGCTTCCCCCTCCCTTCTGCCAGGATTGTTTTTCCTCCAAAGCCCTTTTTCCCCCAGCACACTCCACTCCTTCCTAAGCACAAACCCCTTCCTCTGACCGTGTCCCAAAAACTCCAGGCTCTCACTAACCATGCCCTGCCTCTGTCCTGGCTCCTCCAGCTCTGCCTGATGAAATGCTGTTGCCTCACACGTTGGCTCTCCTTGCCTGCTACCTGCTCCTGTCACCCCACTGCTTCCAGGCTCAGCCTGAAGTGCCAAAAACACGGACATGCTCCCGTGGGAACTGTGGAAGGCTTGGCTCGGCTTCTACTCCCTACAATGTGCTCAGATGAGACTCTGGGAGAAGAAAAGGGCCCATCAGTGGAAAAACTGGATCTGTGGTCTCTTCAAGAGCCATCTTTGCTGGTTTGGAGCAGCTTTCTTGACCTGTAAAACCTGTAAGATTTTGTCTTCTTTTTCCCCCATCACAGTGGCTGAAGTTTAGAGCTGTTTATATTTTAAGTATTTCTATAGCAACATCTCATCAGCATGATCTTTTCTTAAAAAGACCTATGTTTTATCTTTGGTATTCCAGTAAAATCTATAAAATATCACTCACTGAAGGCATTTCAGAATGCTTGTGAAAAAGGAAAATCAGGGAAGTTCTCATTTTATATAGCTGGGTAGAATTGCTTGCAGTTGGTAGTATAAAAGAGATAATAGAAACAATTTTTTATGTAAAACTACCCAAGATTTCAGTGGGCAATTCCAGAGGGTAATTAGGGTGGCAATAACCATCCCTACATTGGAAGAATACAAGCTCTTACAAGCTATTTCAAGCTACTTTTCCTTGTAGATATGTCCGTGTGGCTTTAGCATAGGCTCATTTGGAACTGGATCAAATCAAGCCACAAAAAAGGGCAGAGTAAGAGTGGCCACGTGGGCAGTTCAACCACAATAACTCCACTGACACCCTGGCAAGTGTCACAACAGCTTCCCCAAAGAGCAATGCGGAATTCCTGCGAGCTGCAGCCGGGCAGGGACACTTGGAGGGCTCCCCTGATGGAGAGGTGGCTGCTGTCAGTTGTAGCTGAAAGAGCTCGAGGCGACGGAAGAGGAAATGACTCAGGCTAAGAGAGGAAAATCATCCCATGGCCCTGTTTGTAAAAGGAGGTGGAGGAAAACTCTCTGTAACATCACCAGCCCCGTGCAAAATATTTTCCAGGTATCAAGTTGCTGGTATGAATGACATATCAGTAGATCAGAGGATTCTGTGTTTAGAATATAGATAGACAACAGCTGAAATGTTTGTTGTTTTTTTTTTTTCCCCAGCCTCCCCTCCCTTTTCCTCTTCTCCCACCCCCTCTTTTCCTTTGCAAAGTTTGGTGGTTCAGATAAACTGAAACATGGATCTTCCCTTGCCTCCTGTTAGATGCAAAAGGAAATATCTGCAAGCAAGATGTTACAAACCCAAGACTTAGCCATGTGCATGTATTTCCTTTATAGTATTCCTGGGTTCAACCTTCAAGTTATATGTTCTCGGTGCCAGTAGGATGTGAAATTTGCAAATGAAAGTATAAACAGTTTAATTGTTATTTATTCATAGCCCGATTTGTAAATGCACAATGGTGGCATAACTGCTTACATGAGCCTCAGACAATAAGCCACCAGAAGAAATGCTTTTAAATGAACGAAAATGGGTTTATACATAATTTATAGAAATTCCTTCACACAAAGACATTTCAGGGCCATCAGTGTGTGCCACGCACTGAGCAATTTCCCCCCCTCACTTTTGTGGCTGTGACAGAAGTAGGGCACATTTTGGCAAAGATCTGGTACATTTACATTGTGCAAACTTCATAAACCACAGCAACACGGAACCTGCAGCATGAGATTTTCTTACTTAAACTAAGTAGGAGAGCTGGGTAGGCAGAGCACATTTATTTGATGAAGTTTGGGTAGGGCTTTGAGGCTGAGATTACTCCTGCTGGGCTAGGGAAAGTTAGGAACAGGCTGGGAAGTAGGATTTGGGTTAAAGGTACAGTGATTTTTCTGTCGGAGCCAGCCTCCTCCACAACGGGCCAAAGGGCAATTAGGGAGTAAGCATTCACAAATAAAAGCTAAATCCTACCAAAAACCCCTGTGTCTGGAAGTTCTCATGGACATGAGCACTTCACACTGGGTTCAGTCAATCTTTTTGAGGGAGAGCACCCACCTTCCTCCAGCATCATTTAAAACTTGTCCCCTGTTTATGAGACTTTGTGACACTGGCTTCTTTCCTCGAGTTCCTGAGCTACTCATCTGCCACACAAATGGAATGTTTAACGTATTGAAAATTCTCTGTGCCTTTCACACTGGTTTTTATCATGAGTTTAGCAGCGAAGGAGTATGCTTTGAAAAAGCGTGTTTGAAAAAGACAATAGCATCTCTTAAGGGCTGAGATGGAAGTCTTGATGTGGCTTCACTAAATGCCGCACAAAATATTTCAAAAATTTGTGAGAACTAGTTCTTGAAATGCTGTGAGAGAAAAGATACATTCTTACCCTGCCCCCACATTGCTAAAACTGTGCTTTGCTAGGTTTAACCTTTGTAGCTCATGCCTTCAGTGTAGGATTTGAGTACCTCAGCTTACACTAAACCCCAGAAAATTCAAATAGTGAAATTCCTTCTCCGCCTCATGGAACAGCTTGTTTGGATGAAAATACACATTGTTATTCTTCATAAAAATACCTTTTTTCTAAAATGTAATCTTCTATTTCTGCTCAAGATAGATCGTCCCTCACTCCCTGTTTCTGTCACAGTACAACTGTTAGGACACCAAACCATTCCAGGAGAGTGGCAGCAATTAAACACAGCAGGCGTTGATTTCATTGCCAGGAGAAATGTGGATTCTTTTTTAGGTACAGTCAGGGATGAAGTGCACCCTCAGCAAATTGCAGATGACACCAAGCTGAGTGATTTGTTACCACACCTGAAGGACAGGATGGCATCCAGAGGGACCTGGACAAGCTCAAGCAGTAGCCCATGGGCATTTCATGACGTTCAACAAGATGAAGTGATCCCTGGGATCAATCCAGGCTGGGGATAAATAGATCCAGAGCAGCCTAGGAGAAGGACTTGTGGGTGCTGTGGGTGAAAGCTGGCCCTGCCCTGGCTGTGTGTGCTGGGACCCAGAGCCCCATGGGCAGCAGGGGAGGGGGGGATTCTGCCCCTGTTCCCCCCTCTGCTGAGACCCCCCTGCAGGTCTGCATCCAGCCCTGGGCCCAGCACAGGAAGGACAGGGAGCTGCTGGAGCCAGTCCAGAGCAGGGACACCAAGGGGATCAGAGGGATGGAGCAGCTCTGCTGTGAGGAAAGGCTCAGGGAATTGGGATTGTTCAGCCTGGACAAGAGAAGGCTTTGGGGTGACCTCATTGTGGCCTTGCAGTGCCTGAAGGGAGCCCACAGGAAAGATGCAGAGAGACTCTTGACAAGGGCCTGGAGTGACAGGACAAGGGGCAATGGCCTCACACTGACAGAGAGCAGGGTTAGATTGGATATGAGGAAGAAATTGTTCCCTGTGAGGGTGGGGAGGCCCTGGCACAGGTTACCCAGAGCTGTGGCTGCCCAGCCCTTGGAAGTGTTCCAGGCCAGGTTGGATGGGGCTCTGAACAAGCTGGGATAGTGGAAGGTGTCCCTGCCCATGGCAGGGGGTTGGAACTGGATGATCTCCAAGGTCGCTCCCAACACAAACCATTTTATGAGTCTATGACCTCATGCACTGCTGCACTTATAAAGTCCCACTGCAAGACTTAGATCTCACATCTGTCAACACAGGCAGGACATACATGTACACACATGTCTCTGGACACATGGAATCTGCAGTCAAGGGAAGTCCATGGAAAGACCAGCACTGACTTTACTATGCTTCATGTTAATCTTCAGTTAAATTGATTCATTCTCCCTTTTGCCTTTATGGAGCTGCCAGGCAGGAGCTCTGTTTGTACAGTGTCTTGCACAATAGGCCTTTTGAATAAGATTTTACTATCTGATTACTGTATATTAATGTCTGTGATATAAGTTTATTACTCACCTAGCCAGCCTTTATCTTGTTTCACTTTGAAACAAAGGAACTGCAGAGCAGGCTTAAAGAGAGTCAGTTGAGTTAGATTTCTGTAATGCTCTCTAATTGTACTGTTTGGCCACACACAGCCTCCATTTCTGCCTGTGATGTCAGATGATACTAATTATTTCTCTGCCTTCACTAAATATTTGGTTAATGAACACTTAAAGGAATGGTTGAGCAAAAGCTGCGAAGTTTAGGTGCTAATATGAGTTTATGTTTTCAAAAAGTAGTGTTAATTTTAGCCCCAACCAAGTTTTCTCTTAAATTAAAAAAAAAAAAAAAGAAAGATCCCAGAACACTGACTTGAACATCATGAAAAAAAATGAAATTGCAGGGTGATTTCTCTCACAAAGCTCAGGGAAACTTTGATTTGAACTTTTTCTACAGAGCATCTCTCTGTTGAAAGCTTTGATAAAAATGGAAGAGTGATGTAAGATGAAACTTACATCATAAGGAGCAGAGGCTGGAGAAATATCTGTGAGACACGTGCAGACTGAAGAAGAAAATCAAAAGGCGAGCAAGTCAGAAATTGCTCTTTCATTTAGGACTGTGTGTGCCAAGGAGGAATTTTCATCTCAAAGAGAACTATTGAGGAAAACAGCAAGGTAAGCTCGTTTCCTGCTGCCTTCTGTCAGTCTGACAATGGGCTCTCAAAACCAGTTTGAAATGGTAAGATCTTCCAGCTTTAAGATGATACAGCAAGAATCAAATGGAAGGATGGTAGGCAAAAGGGAATGTAGGAAAAAAGTCTTGCACAGCATGTGCTGTGAAAAAAGGGTGAGTTAAGTGAGCTAACTGGATAAGGTGAGGTTTGATTTGATTCTGTGATAGAAAAACTGAGAGAAAAAGCATAGAAAGCAGAGAAATTATTTTACTGCCTTGATTATTGCCCATCCCCACTCCCCAGCCCCCAAATCTCTTTGTTCTATTTTTCACAACCACAAGCCCTAAATAAACACCAGCATCCTCACTAATTATGTATGACAAGGTGCTCTGAGAACTGCTTGGAGGTCAAATATATTCCATGGTGTCCTAAAAGCTGTGTTCCACAGTCACTCCCTCCCCATAATTGTAGGGTGAGGACAGGGGTAAGTCTTCAGGGTCTTATTTTTGGTGAACTACACCATTTGTACAATGACATCTTGCAGCCTTCTGTCATCTTCCTTTCCTGGGTCCCAAACAGATTTCTAAGCTTTACCAGCAGTGCTGCTTGATGGGAATTTTAGAGAAATTCCTCAAAAGTCTGTTGGTGACATTCCTTGCCACAGAATCCCGGAATAGTTGGGGCTGGAAGGGACCTCTGGAGATCACCCAGTCCAACCTCCTGCCAAGGCAGGGTCCTCTGAAGCAAGTGACACAGGAGTGTATCCAGGTGGGTTTGGAATGTCCCAGCAGAAGGAGACTCCAGGCCCTCCCTCGGCAGCAGTTCCAGGGCTCTGCCACCCTCAAGGTACAGATGTTTTTCCTCACGCTGAGGTTGAATTTCTTGTGTTTAGTTTATGGCCATTGCTCCTCGTCCTGTTGCTGGGCATGCCTGAAAAGAGCCTGGCACTGTCCTCTGACACCCTTTGAGATGTTTACATGCATTGATGAGATCCCCTCTGTCTTCTCTCTTTGAAGCACCACATCAGTTTAGCAAACTGTGGTACAGAACTTTGCTCTGCAGGCACTGAGGAAGGAGGAAGACCATCTTCTCTGTTCTTTTGATCAGCTGCAACTCTATCCTCACTTTGCTTAACGCACTCTCTGGTGGCTTGTCTTGTCTAGTTTTGAATTATTCATACAGTCAGACTTGAGCATCAGATAAAAGAGCAGCAATTTCCTGGGACAAAATTTTGGAAATATTTCCATATTAAACAGCAATTAGTGAGAATAAATGAGGAATCTATAAACTGATCAATTACTCGATCATATCCTTCTTGCTTTACTTAGGAAGCAGTTCCTTGAGGCTTGGTTCTTTTTTCACTGCCAATTGTGTAATTATTGAGCAACTATAACTGGAGTCACCCCAGAGTAAAACTGACTTCCGTGAGAGCTGAAGCAAGCAAACTCTCCAAGAAAAGCAAGCAACAGTCAGGCCTTAGCTAGAATATTTCTGTCCCTTAGCCAAGAGACAGCAAATTTCGGTGCCTTGTAGGTCAGGTTTCCTCTCTCATAGCAGGATGCAGAGGTGCTGACTTGGGTGTTTCCTTAGGGTAACGCATCTATTTAAAGAACATACAGACACTTGCTGCTTACCACAGGGGTGGTTATAAACAGCACACAGTCAATTCCCCTTTGCAGAAACACCGCAGCCTTGTCCCAAGGAGCAGATGCTTTGGTGTCCTTTTACTTCAGGGCGCTCACAAAACCAAGAGGCAGCTGTTTGGACACATCCAGCACCCCTTTCTCTCCCCCACCCCTGACTGTGAATGAGGAGAACCTTTGCCCAAGGCTCTGACCCCGTGGTGTGGAAAAGCATTTGGCTCATAGGCTTGGCTTTTATAAATCTGGGCTCAGTTTCACAAAGGCCGCTAAGAAAGCTCAGACAAGAGCTTCAAGCCACAAAGTATTCTTAACAATTTTGTGTGTGTGGTTACTGCTTGGGATTTTTAACTTTTCGATGGAGAATTTTATCCTGGGTGTGATGCATCATGTGCAAACCATCAGCTCCTCTCACCATAGCTGTACATTTTCAAATACAATGGTGCTCTTTATTAAAGCACTTAAAAATAGCATTCTGGTGCCAAAGGTTATCCAGTGCCTTTCTGCTGCAGAGCATGTCAGCAACTCTTTGACAGTGTGCAGTGCATGGCAGGGATTTATTTGTGGAATTCCTAGAGAGCAGGGGCAAGCTGTGTAGAAGCCTCGATGCATCAAATTCAATGATGTGTGGTAAAAGATGTAACAGCTGGTAACGCAAACGTATTGAGGAGGTCACAGAAAACATGCTCTCAGTCTGCAGAGCTGCTGAGAGCTGGGACCTAAGGACAAGAGAATGAGAATCATGGCTGCAAAGCTCACATGGTGTTTTAATGTGGTCAGGGAGGGCCTTGGCAGGGTAGTGGGAAGTGGAAGAGGCTGACATATAACACATTTATGGACACCTAACAAGGGACAGGGACCCCTACCTGTCTGCACAGCTCCACACGGGATGGGAGATGGATCTGATCCTAGCACAGAACCCTGGGCAGACCCTGATGCAGGATTCTGGTAGTGCCAGCTCCTCAGAGCCTCAGGTCACCACTGCCGTATTGCTTTCTGTTGGTATGGGACATGAGCTGCTTCCAATAATTTTAACCTAGCCTCAGATTTACACCAGCTGAAAACCTGGCTCCAAGCAGGCTGTGAGGGAATTTCCTTGACTTTTCTCCCCCTTCCCTTTAGAAATAAATTACTGCTGCAAGTTTTCCATTTTCCTATAGGTTTTTTATCCAATGATCCAAACACTCCAGAATAAACATGTACATTTCCTTCCTTGGTACTCTGTGTCAGGATCTATTTAGCTGCCTCTGCAGGAGCAAGCAATCCTAAAAATCCCGACATTGGGATTAAACAGAAGTTTCTTTTATTTTTAGAACCATCACACCTCAGCAATTCTTCCCACTGTGTTCACATGCCCCATCCCTGGCAGTGTTCCAGGCCAGGTTGGACAGGGCTCTGAGCAACCTGGTCTGGTGGAAGGTGTCCTTGCCCATGGCAGGGGGTGGAACAGGATGAGCCTTAAAGTCCCTTCCAACCCAAACCATTCTGTGATTCTAAGATTCTAGGATCATTCTTGCAATGTTTCCAGATGCATTTTCTAGGGCTGCATGCTCTTGTGGACTTATTAATCCCTCTTAGACACACTTTGCTATAATTTATTCTAATTCAAGTCCAGAGTAAATGCAGCCACTCCCAGAAAATTCTGCATGTGTAAGCTGCTGAACTGACAGTGGAGTCTCCTGAAATGAAGCCAAATGAAAACTGAATTACTGCACAGCAAAGCAGGACCTGCAATGTCAAGTACAGTGAGCTTTTCTTGACATGAAATTCTAGCCCTGGAGTGTGTGTGTGAGAGGAAGCAGGTAACCAAACTGCTGCTGCTGCAGACAGGCATTGCTTCTTCCTATGTTTGTTTAGTTATTATTGCTTGTCCTGTAGTAACAACCAAAAGCATAAACTGAGAACAAAACAAAACAAAAAAATAGGTTGATATAAAATACATATTAACACATATAATTTATTTAGGCTGGTCCCAGGTGTAGAGTGAGGACAGCAGACCAGGATGGGAAGAGGCAGGAGTAGTGTGGTTCCTCTTCTTTTTGCCCACAGTTCTGGCAGCGTGTGGAAGCTGCTGTGCCAAGAAGAGCTCAGTTATTTGGGATACAGATGATTAATCTGGTTGGCACTGGCCATACCCAGAAGCAACCACTGTCCAATGCCTCCTTGTGCCTGGGCAGCAACAGGAATGAACAGTTCAGCTCACCAGAGGTTCTATCCTAGTTACACATCTCTGTCTCCCACTGCAGGGATAGCAGGATCCTCTCTGCCTCTGGCCACACATCTGAGTTCCAAAACTTAGTTCCAAATATAACCTTGTGAAGCCCAAACCTGGCTGCAATAGAGTTCATTCGGATCACTCTACTCACACTTCACTCCTTTATGCTGGTGGAGGGTCTGACTACACGGGTTGTCCCAGACCATTTACCACTTACTAGAATGTGTTATGTAACCAAGAGGAACGAGCACAAAATTTGTATATTCAAGCTTAGTTTCAGTACACAGAATGATCTGCTCACAGACCAGATGTGTTTTAAGCTGCCCATGACTGGGAATGTGGGCGTATGCTTGCCCCTCTCCCTGTGTAAAATCCCACCTCTTCCATTGAGTAGCCTTGCATATGTGCCCTGCCCACACGGATTCTGCCGCTGGTGTGCGTGAACACAGAAGTCACAGGGCACAGGGAATCCAGCCCTGCATTATTGGGACAGGCCAAAAATACCATTCCATGGGTCATATTTTAGCCTTTGGGACAGCAGTGAATGAGAATCATTGACAGGTCATGAAGGCACCACATCTTTACGGAAGGGGCAGCACCCCATTTTTCATGGGAAAGGCAACATAAGATGAGCCCAGCCTGTTCCTTGCTCCTGCATTCAGGGCTCCCAGCAGGAATTAACACAGCCCTGTGCTGACCAGCCCTCTCATGCTGCTCCAGGTACATCCAGGTGATGGCCCTGATGGAGAAACACGGATTAGCCACCTGGAATTTTCTGTGTGGAACTGGTAATTTCAATTTAAACTACTTGCTTACTCTGAAGCCGCCAGGCAGTTAGTTCCCTGAACTGCAAACCTGGGTGCCTTGGCTTTTCAGGCTTCAAGCTTTGAGACGTCAGTGGATCACTGAGGTCAGCAGCTTCCAGCCTTCCCTAAGTCTTCAAGTTGTCCAGCATCTCCAGAGGCTGATTTTCTGAGTCTGCCTCATACTCCCCAAACAGCTGACGCCCAAGCACAGCAGTTAGTGAGAAGGGTTGCCCTGGGATTCTGCTTTGAGTTTCCCAGGGGAGCTGGGGAAATGCATCCTGTCGAAGACAAATGTAAGCTGCTACTACTGCTGGAAAGTTTTTTATTTATTTGAAAAATATTAGCTCTCCATGTGTTGTCCTGAGCTGTAGCAACATGCTCAGCTTAACAGGTCTAGGCAAAATAGGCAAAGGACTGTTGAGGTGGAAGAAGGAACGTCGTTTCCAAAGTGGTGAAAGCATCTTCTTTTTTTTTCCCCTGAAGCAAAAATTCAGCAGTAAAAGACTTGGAAAGAAAATATTCCTTTTTTTTTTTCTCTCTTTATGAACCATTTAATATTTTTCCATGTGTTTCTGATCATCTCAGGGCGATGGATAGTTTTTCCAAACTCCAGAGAGGTGAAGCTCTTGGTGAAGTAGAAACCAGCTAGATCCCAAAGATTTTATAACACCAAGGGATGTGTGCAGAGGCCAATGATGCTAAAGAGCAGACAGTGCTAATGTGTTAAGGCCTGGCACAAACAAGTGGCAGCAATGCCATTCACCGAGAGCAGGACTGAGCTCTAGGCCATGCCAAAAGGCAAAATCAAACCAGAGTTTTACTTCGGGCTTGCCCTCAGCCTGGATCAGCCTCACACATGGATTCCTCTCACCCACAGACAGGGTGCTTTGAGGCAGGATGGATTTAGCTGGAACCCAAGGGTTTGTTCAAGGCCTCTGAGCCCTGCCTGAGAACACACACTCTGCCAAGGCACCAGTTCTCCTCCACAGCCCTCCTCACTGGAAGAAAGAATCACAAAACTCACGAGGAGAGCATCAGGGAGCAGCTGAGGTGTCACACAGAAAGCTGGCATGGAGGCTCTTCCATGCTGTCTCAGTTAGGAGAGATCTACTTAAGTCCTTATTCCTAGGACTTTCAGGGAGCAGAAGGATGATGGACTTCCACTGTGCCTACTGCCCTCTTTCCCTCCCCACAAGATGGTCCTCACTCCCCTGAGGGACCCACCAGCCCTGGACCCTCAGTTTTGGGTGCTGAGCTGCTGATGCCAACAACAGAAAAGAGGCATGGAGTCACTTGGTTTGGAGAGGCAATTTGGACACCCCACTTGATGCCTCAGGTTTTAACTTTTATATTTTTCAAATCCTGTACTGCTAGTGTAACTCTTAAGTTTCCTGTAGCTTGTTAAGTGCTGTTCTCTCATGCTCACACAGACATAACAAAGCCTCTCCAGCTCGCTCTCCAAGGACACCCAGACTGTCCTAGGCCCAAGAACTGTAAAGCTTCATCTTGGGGAGAGGGGGGCAAGCTTGGGGAAATTCCATCATTGGCTGGGTTCTGCTTGGTGAATTTATGCTGATATAAAAGTGTGAAGAACTTGTGACCTGTCGTCCATTTTGGGATGCACTGAGGCAGGAGCCTCTGGAGCCCAGAGTGTACCTCTGAAGGCCTTTCAAATAAATCCCTCCTTTATTCCTTAATTCCTGTCTAGTTTCTGTTTCTAGGTAGCCATTTAAGGCATCACACTGATTTTTCCAAATGTTTCTGGGCCCTATTGGGATGAAGCCCACTAACTTCAGTGGGCTTTGGATGGTTTCCTACATACACAAAAGTTGAAAAATCGTGCTTTAAAAGAAATGCCGAAGTTAAAATGGGAAATTTTAACGATTCTCTTTGTTTTTTAATTTGGTGGCTGTATGCTGACAATATAATTAGAGAGATGCTATGTTAATTAATGCCAGATGACATTAGTGGGATGGCAAAAGCATCCAATTTTGTAAAGAATAGTTCACAGTTGAACTGTTCCTTTCTCTCCACCACATTTTTAATAGAGAACCATATTCAAAAAGTCAGAGACATCTGAATTAAACCAAAAGTCAAACCCTTCACAAATACCATGTATCTTAGCATATTCTTTTCAAGCCAAATCTAATGTTATTGCAGAGAAATACGTTAGCCGTGTTTCCTTTAGTGCCTGTTTAAAAAAAGAAGGAAGATTTGCAGGACTGCATGCTATTCTTGTGCTTAAAAGTGGGTAGCGGCCAACCAAGTGGCCATTGAAGCCAAAGGAGCAGGACCTAGACTTGTGCTTTATATAGTTGAGGGTTTGAAAAGTAATTTTTGGTTTAGGGTTTTTGGATTTCTTGGGGTCCACCAGATAATTTGAAAAAGATTTGCAATGATGAGGCAAACCACGCTCATGTTCAGCGTGAGCCTATAAGTGTTGTGTTCATATTCTGGGTGAGTTCAGCCTTGTTGAACTTCAATCTATACATGTAACATTACTGGAGCCCCCTAGACAACTACAGGAAATTTGACAGGGCATAAAAGTCACCATCCCATGAGAACTATAGCCTTTATTTTAATATAAACTCATATATTCCAAATTGCACATGTAGAGATATTTATCTATGGATGCAAATATTTATATATTTAAGTTCACTGTACGCTGTTGTATAAATGTCTTGTAGATCCTGTCTTGAGTAGAGTTGGTGAGTTAAAAGTCTTGGGGAATATAATTGTATCCTGCTGTGTCAGCAGACGAAAAATTGCAAGCACATTTGTAATGTTCTAAATAGAACTTAAAATGAAAAATCTTCTGTAGGTGATCTCAACGAGAAAGCAGCAGAAGGAAGTTGGCAGGACTTCCTTAAAAGTCTTAATTTTCCTGGGGGAGAAGAGGCAGAGGTAAAACCTGAAGGCTGGTAGATCCCAAATGACCTCTGGCTAAACCCAGGGAAGCATCACTGCGTGGCCAGGACTGAATCCATGCTGGTGCCTGTCTGGCAATGTGGGTATCACTACTACCCTTGGCCTATCTTAAAAAAAAAAAAATCTCTATGCTAATATTCCTAATTCACAGCAGGCAAACCTGAAGTTGCACAAAACCCACTTACCTTCCTGTGCTAACACCACACTGGCTTTGCATCTGCTTTGCATAGAGTTCAGTGCCAAGAAAAGCCACAGGAAAATGAGCTCTTGTCCCAGCTTGTCTGATGCTCTCTGTTAACAGGGAAGGCTTACTATTTATCCCCAGGCTGGAGCTTAATTTTATATGTCCTGCCCCTCCAGCCTGTAACTCCTGACGGGGGAGGAATGCTCCCATATTCTCAAAGTGAAAACATCACTGAATTTATTGTATCATGTTTAGGAATGGGTAAATCTGAGTGCTGTAAATATGGGATTATACTTGGCCTAGTGCTTGATATCATAAGGGAAGCATCTTGCTGGAGTAAGGAGCTGTGACTGGTGATGCTCTCAATGTTCCATATCCATGGAGGATCCAGAAGACAGGGACTGGAATATTTTAATGCCATTGTGAAGAAACCTTTGAATTGAAAACATGCTTTAACTTAACAGAAGTATTTAGCTGCAGCACACTGAAGTGTTCTGGGATTTGAGGGTGTGTGTGCATCATCTTTGCACGTGTTCAGAATTCTCTGTGCAAATCACAGCAAAGCAACAATCGGTAAAAGGAAGTTGGTAACTCATAGAAAAACACTTCCACAGAATCTAAGAGGTTTTCCATCACTTGTGCTGACTATCACCAACTTTCATATCGATGCAGTGAATGGGCTGGCACTTAATGTTCTTGATCAGCTCATTTATTTGATCTTGTTTTTACACCACTCCACATATTTCTAAATTAAATGCAAATACAGCAGAAAGCAATTTCATAACAGATATTTATAAACAAAATCTGTGCACAAAAAAAGCAACTTTGCATTCTGCTTTTTCCAGAATCCTAACGATTCATTTTCCCTCTGCATGACATGCAAAAGGATTGTTTGCACATTTCTCTGAGATCATATGGAGATAGGACTGCACAAGCTGTCATCAGGACCTGAAGTTTTCATGGAGAAGGTTCTGCCAACAGCAGCTGCTCTCCGGATACTCTGCTGATCCCAGCTGTGGCTGTGTGGGTTCAGGGTTTCCCACATCCCAAGCTTGTGGTTTTACCACCAGGCTACTTGTTCTTTGAAAGGAAGTCTGACTTTTGGGTTTTACATCTGCTCATGTGAGGCAGTTAATTAATAACCCTGATTTGCGAGATGATCTCATGTAATTCTGTCACATGGATTTTTGTGAGGGTTTTTTTAACTGAGGCTGTTGGGAAATAACCTAATAACCTTTTATACAAAAATTACTAGGTTACTGACACCTTAATTTGTGGGAGAGGTGAAATGGGGATCATGAAGAGTTTCCTATCCTTGGAAGCATTCAAGGCCAGGTTGGACGGGGCTCGGAGAAACGTGGGACAGTGGAAGGTGTCCCTGCCCATGGCAGGGGATGGGAACTGGATGATCTTTAAGGTCCCTTCCAACTCAGGCCATTCTATGATCCTAAATTTCAGCTACAGGGAATTACGGTTTTAGCCTTTTAATAAGAAATCATGGTTTACTATGTGTCTGTTAACTTTTTGAAAAACACCAAACACTCTGTTTATTAACTTTTATTCGGAGTTAATAATCAAACCTTGCATTTTATTTTGAAAGCCGACCAACTTTATTTGGTTTGTAAGTGTCGCGGCAGTTCCACAAAGCCTCTGCCGACATTTCCATGATGGATAAAATCGCTCTTGTGTAAGCAGGCGCTGCCTGTCCGGGCAGCCCACACGTGCCCTCAGGACGAGCCTGTCCCGAGCCTTACCATGGCTCCTGTGCCTCTTCCCCTCCAGGGTCCCCATGGCAGTGAGGGAAGGGGGAAACGGTGAGGAAATGCCGGAATTGTACACATTTCCCTTCGCTGCCCTCGAGTGTGCACTTCCCGGATGGACTCTTCCCAAATGTCTCCTCTGAGCCTCTCTGGTCCCAAATCCGAATCCTCTGGATTCCCCATGGAATCAATCCCACAGTGGGTCAGGCTGGACGGGACCCCAGTGGGGTCACTGGTGCCACCTCTCTGCTCCAGCAGGGCCATCCCAGAGCACACAGTACAGGATTGTGTCCAGATGGTTCTGGAATATCCCCAGTGAGGGACACTCTCTGGGGAATGTGTGGAAGAAGTTTTTCCTCCTGCCCAAGGGGAAGATCCCGAGATCTGTCCCTGCCTGTTCCTTTGGTGCCATTGCTCGGAGCCCTCCCTGCGGACAGGGACACCCAGGGCTGAGGGCCCCTCTCAGCTGCGGCTCCTCTCGAGGCTGAACAGCTCCAGCTCCCTCAGCCTTTCCAGTCCCTTAATCATCTCTGCAGCCTCCGCTGGACCCGCTTCAGGAGCTCCATGTCCCTCTCATCCCCGAGGGGGGATCCCAAGACTGGACACGGGAGTGGCGCGGTGCGGTCTCGAACCCGCGGTACTACCCTTGGCAGCGGGAGGGAGGTGCCGGCGCTGCCGCAAGGAGCGGTGGAGCGCCGAGCGCATCGATCGCGGCCGTCCATCCGTGCATCGGTGCTCGGCTCCCTAGGCAGCGCCCGCCCAGCCCTGCCCGTCCCCCGCCATTTCGCACCGGGACGGGAAGGGAAGGGACGCGGAGCGGGAAGGGAAAGGAGAGGAAAGGAAGGGACGCGACGCGGGCACGGCGGGTGCCGGGAGCTCCCGCGGCACCGCCAGCCAGGTACCGCCTATCCCTACCCTGCCGAGTCGGGGCGACCCTCTTCCTTCCTTCCCTCCCCGCGTTCCCTTCGAGGTGGGAAGCGCAGCCGGCGCCCCTTGCCTCCCGCGTCGCCGTTCCCCCTCCCGTCACCTTTTCCCTCTTCTATCCCGCACCCCCGCTGCTCCCGCCGGCATCCCCCGGAGCCGCATTCCCGGTCCTTGCCGGCGAGAGAGGACAGGTGGCCAACGCCCTGCGGGACCGGGCGCTCGCCCGAGACATCCCCCACACCTCCCTGAGCCCTTACGGATTTATTTTTTTTTCCCCCCACTCCTTCTCCCAAATCCTTAACCCCGGAAAGTTGGGGCGGCGCGGGCGCGGCGCTGGCGGGGGCAGAGGGAACCGGGGCGGGGCGGGCGATGCCCGGAGCCGCGGGGGTCCCGCAGGCACGGCTCGCCGTAAATTAAAAATTAATAAAACCCACCCTAAACTGTGTAGGGGAAGCCGTCGGGGGAAGCCGTGCTCGCCCTGTCTCCTGTCTGGGCACGGGAGGCGCGTTCCCGGCTGTGAGCTTCATCCCGAGGGGCGCTGGGACACCCCGGGAAACCCGGGCGGGCTCCGGGAGGAAGCAGCGGGAGCTAAATCCCTGCACGGATTAATTCCCTGCACGAAATACTCTTTCGGCCTTTCCCGGAATTCAGTGCCTTTTTAATTTATTTAGTGTATTTTTTTTTAACTTATTTTGTGTTCGTTTAATCTCTGTATGACCGCTGCCTGTCGGCCGAGTGCCCGCTCTGCATTCCCTGTGTGTGTAATATTTGAGGAGCAGCATTCCCTCATCCGTTTTTGTCTTGTCTTGCAGGGAGGGAGCTGCTTCCCGGTAATAGTAGAGGAGCCTGACGCTGAATGAGAAGGCACCGGCAGCATCCTCGTTAGTGGGAGCCCAGCTCTGCTTAATGTTGGTTTCTTTGTCATCAGGTCTGCTAAAAAATGACAGAGTATAAACTTGTGGTGGTTGGAGCTGGTGGTGTAGGCAAGAGCGCCTTGACAATACAGCTAATCCAGAACCACTTTGTGGATGAATATGACCCCACAATAGAGGTAAATCATCTTTCATCTCATACTTTTTGTGAGGGGAGATTATCAGTTAATAATGGTGCTTGTTTGCTTTTGGACACTTAACACAAGGACAAGGCTTTATAGTAAAAAGAGCTCAGAAATAATGGCCTGCTTTGGAGACAGAATCGCTGTGCTTCTTGATCTGGCTGTGGAACAGTAGCTGCAGTAAAAAATTACCAGTTTTGATCAATTAAAAGCGTGGTGTTAATTGTCATGTATCCTCGGGCAGTCTGGATGTGTGTGTTTAGGATCTCCATGACAAAGTATTTTCAAACTCACTTGAAAATGCTTGGTGAAACTCTTAATAGCTTTGTGCAGCCTCTTAAATGTGACATTTTTCCTTTGATAAGAAGGAAAATTAGTGGTTGTGAAATGCGTGTGCCAGTCTTTCTCAGCCCCTATCACTGGGATCTGTTTCACACAGTGAGAAATGTGTCCTAGAATGATACAGTGAATGAAGCAAAATCGGAGCCTGTTCTGGTTTAGTTTTTCTCTATTTAAACACACGAGTGCGTGTTTCCCTATCTAGAGAAAATGTTATAATAATATATATAATATATAAAAATGTAGCTTCTGGAATGGATTCTTTGAAATACATGGCTCAATACCTTAAAGTTTGAAATTGTATCTAAGCTTTAAAAGTTGTGCTGTTTTAAAGGTTTATAATGAGCAGGCAAGCTCTGCCTTTTAAATATAAGAAAAATACCGTTGTTGTCTGAAATCTCCTGTGGATCGTTGCATTTAATAACCTCAGACTCTATAAAAGGAGAAATGACACCATAACTTACCCCAGGTTTTTATGTTCCCAGCACTGAAGCTCTGCATCTCATGATTTCATTTATATGTTTATCCAGCGAGGCACTTCCAGGCTCACTTGAAGGAATCACAAGGGTTTAAATCTGGGCTTAAGATGGAGACTTGGGAAGTGTGTAGGTAGTGATTTTCAGGGAGACACGAGCAAAAGGAGCTGGTGCCCCGAGGTGGCAGAAATTTAGTGAGGGCCTGAGCCTAAACAGAGATGTGTTGACTTGAGGTTGTTTCATGTGCCTGTGTGTCTGCTTGTCTGTCTCTTGCATGGCCAAATAACATCTTGCTTGCAGAAGGTTTTGTGACTAGACCTGTGCAGAAAACTGTGTTTGATTTACACCAGCAGAGCAGCTCTTTCAGTTATTAAGTCTTAAAATAACAGCCCCAAACACTCTTTGAAGTCACGCAAAACTTGCTGAGAGGAACAAGCCAAATGGGATTTTACTTTTTCCTGCAAAAGGGCCTTTGGAATCTGTTGGTGTTTGATGCTTGTTCATAATTTACCTGGATTTCTCTTCGGTTAGAGGTGTGTTTAGGCACTGCAGAAAGTGCTGTGCAGGTTCCATCTTATAAGTTGTCACTATGTAAACAGTTTAGGAACACAGAAACTTGTATGCCAGTGTTCCTGCAGCACTCGAGGGATTTTGCTGTTTAACCAGCTGAGTGATTTGAAGGACACCAAATATATTTTTAATGTAAAACAATGAAATGGAAATTCAGTTCGTTGTAGAATGAATCTAAAAATCCCAGAACTGTGTCTTTTATTCATGGAATCATAGACTGGTTTGGTGTTGGAGGGGACCTTAAAGATCATCTTGTTCCATGAGCAGGGACCTTCCACTAGGCCAGGGTGCTCCAAGCCTTGTCCAGCCTGGCCTTGGATACTCCAGGGATGATGGGGCAGCCACAAATTCAGTGGTGCAGAATCCCTGTTCTTCTGAAAGAATGACACCAAATTAATTGGTTATTAAGCAACCTAATAGGTATTGCCAGGGTTCACAGCTTGTCACATGCAGCAGCATTCATTTCTGCTACTCTAACAAGTTCTTGTCTACTAGGTCCTGTCTTTATCTTGTAAATTCTGAAACCTTGAGGATGGAAACTGTATCTTCCTCCTCCTGGTCACAGGCCTTATGTGTGCTCACATGTGGGTAAGCAATAATTCAGTTCCAACAAGGGCAGGCTGTGATTCGGGGTGGCAAACATAAAAAATTAGGTTTAAATGTTCCAGTTCATGCTTGGGCAGAATCCCACTTGGTTGAGAAGGGTTGTGTGAGGGAGCTTCCTGTGCAGGTGCAGTTGTGATGCTAATCAAAGAACAATAGCTGTGGAGTGGGTTTTAGGCAGTATGAGGACATAAGGCTAAAATTGCATTGATTGGTAAATAATTAGGGTAATTCAGTAGTGTCACTACTGTTGTTTGTCACTACTGTTTCTTTCATTGCCATACAACAAAATACTCCTTTTCCCTGCAGATAATCAAGCTAAATATTTTGGGGTAGACAGAGAAGTTAGTTTAGTGTTTCTTGTCTGTGGTATATTTCATAACTACACAGTTACTTACTAATTCTAAATATTTCCTGTTATTAACAGAATGAAACTCCACACTTCTAAAATTCTCATGTTGTGAAGACATGATATGGTGCAGCAGAGGAAAAAACACACTAATTACTTAATCACAGATGCCTTTACTGTGTTAATTTTGCTGCTGTTTTTTGGTGGAATAAACCTAATGATTCAACAAATAACCCGGTTGGAAAATGTCAAGTTTTGGGGCCTGTTTGAGTGTTTGATTACTTAAATCTGAGCATAGCAGATGGCAGGGCAGGGAGAAGCCTGAAAACGAGTGTTTGGGTGGCTGCAGTTGTCCAGATATCGATGCTTTATGTGTGTTTCACGGTCCAGTACTTTATTTGAAGTAGATGTCCGAGCAAGGATTTATAGCCAAGTAATTTTAAGTGTTTTATTTTAAATTAAATGTGCACTAACCATTGTAAATCTGGCCTGAGCAGTTGGGGCAGTGCCCTCTACCGGCAGAGGTTGAGTAAATCTCACTTGTGATCACTTGGATTTCTTTCATTTTTAGCTCTTTTACACTTTCAGGACATTTCAGCCATAAATATGTCTCATCTTTTAAATGTCCCAGAGAAAGAGCAGCTTTCCTACTGCTTGTCAGAGGTTTTGAAACTGGATTAGCCAAATCCCTCATCTGATTTAGGAATACTGATATTTAAGTCCATGTTCTTAAATGACCTGTGCCCTCGTGAAACAAGCACCAATATTTAGTAATAGCTTAGTCTCAGGAGCTGTGATATTTTAACATTAAATCTCTGTATAATAGGGTTTTGTGGAATAATAATTACTTGCCTAGATGGGATTTATTAAGCACTGGGGTTTTTTTTTAGCTGAATTCCATATGTAGGGTAGAGCTGAGATTTCATATCACATTTTCTTATCAATGCTTGTGAGCAGATGGAATTATTCCTCTGTTAACATAATTCTTGCTGTTTTCTATGGCTTGCAAAGGGCCAATAAAAACAGGTTAAGTGATCAATGAAATTTTTAAAAATTATGTAGATATGCTGAGTCTCTATACTGAGGAAATATTGGAATTTCACATTTGAATCTGGGTAGGAATTAATCTTCCGGTTTGCATTATTTCTAGTTTGTATTTTGTTTTTACTTAATAGTGACAAATGTGATTTCAGGTTTGATGTTTTGCAAGGAGGAGGGGAAAAAAGGCCAAAAAGCAAGAAGTTTATTATTTCACTTATCTGGAAATCATAAGTTTCAATTTTCTCTCCCACATCTTTCTTTTCCTTCTGCCTCAAATCCACTTGCTAGGTAGTCACAAAGTTTTTCTCCCCAGAAGTAGCAAAGCAACTTAGCACCTCAAAATAGTAATTTTTGCATCTGTGCTGTGCTTTATGGTGGTGCATCTTTGCTGCTGCTAACATGGTAGGCAGCTCTTAAAAGTTAATTTCTTTCCTCTTAAAAATGATTTTCTTTGATGAAAATTACTTAAAGCTTTTGTTTAGAGCTCAGTTGAGGGGAATTTCTTTCCCTTTGAAGTCCTTAAGATGGAAAGGAATAGTACAGGCTTTTCAAGAACTGCTTTTCATATTTTTGAACTAGCAGTCAAATTGCAAGGAGAAAAAATGAAAGCTTTGTAAATATGTCTGGAATAATGATAGAAGTTCTGCTAAGCACTGTGTGAAAGGTATCCTAGGACGTGGGGGATCTGCTTTTGAATAGAAGTGTTGGAATGAAGATACATCCTTAGGTTTGGGGGGTTTTTTGTGATATTTTTTTCCCCTTTAAGCAGCAAGATAGGATATTAACTTTATTTTAAAACACATTGCTTTTCAGCTATATCAATATTTAAACATGGCTTAGCAGTTTCTAAAGTAACTTACCCACTTCTTACCTGAACACTGACTTTGCACTTCTGTGAAATAAATTGCTCCAAAATCGTGTTGGATGCAAACTTTTATCTTTAAGATAAAGAGTCAGTATGGTTTTACCTGATATTGTGAGCCTGGATGACATTTTAACAGTAAATGTGAGATTCTAGAGTTAGTTTAGTTTAAGATACTGATTCTATACAATTATCTGCTGCTTGTTTCATAGCATGAGCAACAGGAAAGAAGAAAGTCTTTTGTAAAATTACAAATTGATGGAAGTGCCTAAGAGTAGGTGTAGTGTGGCCTAAAATGGGTGCAAAGGAAGAAAGGTTGTTCTGAATTCACCTTGCAGCTGGCTAGAATTGCAATTTTAATTCTTTAATTCTCTTCCCAGTAGCTTAGGTTCACTCCTATATAGTGTCAGATAGAACAGCAGCCCTGTTGTGTTAATCTCTAGCTGAGGAAGCTGAAAGGTGATAGCAGGAGCTTGTGTTCCTAGCTGTTATTTGTTACAAGAGCTGCTTACTGGGAGTAATTCATGGCACTGGTTGATGACACCTTTTCCAAGCTCATTGCCATGGCTTTATTTCAAACACAGAGGTGTTTGTAGAAGTTACTGGGCATGTAATGCTCACCTTCTTACTGCTAAAGCTGTGTACTCACAGAGGTTTAGCACCAAAACAGAGATGTAATACAGTCTGGCTGCTGGGACTTGGTACAGATTTTAACCACTTGAGTCAGTGACCTGAAAGCTTTGATTTGATAGCATTGAAATAATTTGTTCTGACATCTCCGTGAACCAACCCATCAGGGTTTTAATACGGCTCTGTTGGTCTGTCCTGGCTAAAAAGCTTGAATTTCATATATACCAGCTCAACTTTGATAACTTAGTAACAGATACTGTTATACACACCTGCTCAGGCATACAAAACAGATTTCCTGTCCCAAACACTGAAGACTTTTTATTCTTCTCTTTCTTTTCAGTGGCATAGATTTTTGGAGTTGTCTTATGTGTGTTCTTTCTGGTTTACTGTTTTGTGCATTCTTGTGGCATAGAATGAGGGAAAAATTGTAGTGAAAAATAAAATTAGTACATTGAATAAGCTTAAGCACAGTCAAACCTTTTCAGTCATTCTTATTGCTAGTAAATAATTTGATTATCTCCAGATTTACTGATGTTCAGAACCTTACCTGTTTGTGGTTAACCAAGGTGTATTTTTTCCTAGGATTCCTACAGGAAGCAAGTAGTAATTGATGGAGAAACCTGTCTCTTGGATATTCTTGATACAGCAGGTCAAGAAGAGTACAGTGCAATGAGGGACCAATATATGAGAACGGGGGAAGGCTTCCTGTGTGTATTTGCCATAAACAATACAAAGTCTTTTGAAGATATTCACCATTATAGGTGTGTATATGAAGAGGTAATCAACCAGCTATTGTGTTAGGTGGACAGGGGGTTTGTTCTTCCTCTGGATAATACAGTGATCTCTCATGAAATAGGGAAAATTAACAATATTGCAGCTTACTTGTGCATCTGTTATCTGGAATTTTGGAAAATCTGCCTCACTCATAAATGAGGTGTAAGCTAATGTGACTTAGTATTCCAAGTCAAGACTCACCCAAAGATGAATTCTGTCCATTCCATTGATAAAATAGTTTGCTAAGATGGAAAAACTGGAGCTGTTGAAATTGTACAGACAATAATGTCACTTGCTGGTTTTGTTTGGGGCTGGAGGGGGAAATACCTGAGGAATGTTACAAGAATAACCTATGTAAGCCCTGATGCCTGAGAAGGACAAAACCAAAGCTCCAAAATGGCACTAAAACCCAGCCTGTTACTAATTGCTTCATATTATCTTTTTAAAAACAATTAGTTAAGAATTCCAACTTGTGCTTTCTTTGTCAACTACACTAATTTAGAAATAGAAGCAGTCTGGGGTGATTACCATAGCAGATCATTTATAACTGAGTGCCTTACTGTTATCCTGAATTCTCCCTGGGTATTCTATCAGAAACCAATGCAATTCCCACCAAAGATCACTGAGTGCATCAGCATCAGCCTGAGGTTAGTCCCAAACACAGGTTAATCTATCCACAGTTGGGCATTCCAATAAATAATAATAATAATATCATAATCACATGGGTTTCCTGTGGTTTTAGAGGAAGAAGGGGAAAAGGCAAGAAAGATGTTGGTGTAGGGGAAGGAAGGAGCACAGAGAGTTTTATGAGGAATTTTTGTTTTTAAAGAGAGTTGCAGATTTGCATAGGAAGACCTTCACAGTTTATTTCAAAGAGTGTTGAGTGCTGGAATTTCTTCTGTGCATTGACAGACTTGAGAGTGACCTTCCAGGCTTGAAGCTGAATGATCATAAAGAGCTGGAAACAGTGTCTATATTAATTAAGGAACACACTGCTAGATTATTTGGGAAGGCAAAAGTAATGAAATTAATGATTTTTATTCAAAATTTGTCAGAAGTGCATCTAACAGCTTTCAAGATCATTTCTAGCTAGTGCCTGAAAGGACTTACCAAATTTCTGTCTGTAGAGAGCCAGACCAGTGGCCTTCAAATGCAGAATTCTTTAATTCTTTAATTAAAGAACAAAATAAAATCACAACCTCCCCTCAAAATCAAGACAGCAGACATAGAGCTTTTAGCAGTGTTTTGGCACATGAGTTGAATATTACGAGTGTCGAATATGAGAGGTAAGTAGTAAGATTCATACCAGAGCTTGTTAAGCTTATTCTGGTATTAACTGCTAAAAAGTAAAAAAAAAAAAAATTAAAACCTCGGTGTAATGACATTAACACTATATTAGTTTGCTAAATACCAGGCTTTTGGTTGGTTGGTTTGGTTTTGTTTAGTAAGATGCCAAACTTGATGATGACAGGATTGGTCAGTTTATGTTTTAGTGGCTTCCAACAGGGCATGTGCAGTAAATTAACATGAAGAATGATGTTGGACTCTATTAATTGAATGTTTTAACTGTTTTAAAATCTACCATATAAACTATTAATACTTGTTAAATGCAATCTTTTCTTTTTCTTTGTTTTTAGGGAACAAATAAAGAGAGTTAAAGACTCAGAAGATGTCCCAATGGTGCTAGTAGGAAACAAATGTGATTTGCCTTCCAGAACAGTAGACACAAAACAAGCTCAGGATTTAGCAAGAAGTTATGGAATTCCTTTCATTGAAACATCAGCAAAGACAAGACAGGTAAAGCTCAAAACTTTCCAGATGCAAAGGCAGAGCTCTCACCTGAATTACCATGATGTTAATTATTCCAGGCATTCAGAATTGCTTGGTTATATCCATGGATGCATTTCTCCAGATTGGAAATCCTTGGGATGGCTCTTCTTTCTGTCAACTTGCTGATAATTGGTAATTGTTTATTGATGAGTGATTGATTGGCTTCAACTGGGCAGACTCTGAGTGAGACCTGGCCTGCTGTTGCTCTCCTCTGTCAGGTGGTTGCAGCATTCTTAACCTTGTGAGAGATTTTAGTAGAACCAAAGCACTTCTGCCTAGAGGTGAAATGCTTTTTTCCCCTCAGCAAGAGGATTAAACAGACAAACAGCTAATTAGTTTCTTCTGGTTTAAGTGTTTTCATTAATAACAAAGGAATTTTTCCTCGAGGCATTGATTCTCTGGTTAGGGGGACATGATTGATACACCTCAACAATTGACCATAAGGCTATTTCTGAAATTCCTGAGTTAGTTTATGTAAAATGATACTTTTCCTAAGACTTTAGAGCTCATTTTTGGTTTATTGCAGCCCACTGGTCCTTTCAGTGCCTCCCCTGGGGTGTGGGAGGACACAGGTGACACAGTGGCACATCTGAGCTTTCAGGAGAAGAGAAACTCTACAGATAGAGGTGGAACTGGTTCAGTACTTCTGGAAGAAAGCAATCTTTTGAAAAATGCTGGTTGGTGGTTTCTCTCCTAAGAGCAAGGATTTTACTGTCAGTACAAATTAGATCAGGCCTGAGTGGCTCCTACTCTGCATAATCAGAAGTGTTGTGTGCAGGTCATGAATCAGGAATTGAGGAGGTAAATAAGGGCAGAATGCTGCAGTTTGAGTAACTGCTCAGAATTTCCAGAGAGATCTGGCTTCATCACTTGGCAGAATTTCCTCACAGCTTGTAAGATATTTCTGGATCTGAGAAATGAATATTTTATTAGTGCAAATTTGCTCCACCCACCCAAATTTTTGACAAGTTGAAACCTGGGCTAATTAGTAAAACTTCACAAAGCAATGCTAACTTCTGGCAACAAAGAAAGTCTCTGTTAGGTTGGATTAAAAAAACCAAACTTGAATGACTGAGAATAAATTAGGCCACACTAGTGTCCTGAAAAAGGGGGCATATAAGTGGATTGAATAATGCCAGTGGCTTTGTTTGGAAGGTGCTGTATTAGTGACTGTCATGGAAATAGGGTGAAAAAATAATTCTGAAATTACATTAAAGGTTTGAAATAATAGAAGTGCTGTACTAACATCTAGATTTTACTTTGTTCAGTCTATCTTACAGAGCATCAGGCTTTGTTGGGGAAATACTCCTTTTGCATAGCTACTTCGATTAAAAGGGATATTTTAAAATAAAGATGCCCAGTGGCAGTGCTGGTGGCTTTGTAAGGCCATGAGCATTTACTCATCCTTTCACAATCCTTATGGAGAAAGGAATGAATGGCTTAGGTTTATTTTCATTGCTGATTTTGGTTTTCTGTGTTTAACATAAGTAAATATTCAAGTTCTTCTCTGTCTACATGAGCATGTAGCTCCCAATATTATCAATAATATTGATGAGAGATGAGGGACAGACTTGATTTCTCTCCACCAAGGCTGCATCCCCCATTCTTTATTGGGCTTCCCTTTGCCTGGCAGTTACACAGGGCAAGGTGAAAGCACCCCAGTGTGGTTTGACTGTAGGGCTTTGTTTCCCTTGGAACATTTCAGCTTTCCAGCTGATACTGGATTTGCAGGAAAAGCAGATAAATGAGCATTGTTGCAAGCCTAGGAAAGGGTTTCCCAAAGTTGGAGATCTCGTCACTAAGAGTATATGCTTAAACACACTTTTGAAGTGTGGAATGAAGAAGTTGACCTAAATCACCAGGATGCTGTTAAAGAAGCATTTTGGTTATTTCAGCTGTCTGATGTGCAGTGGGTTGGGCCCCAACCTTGTGATGAAAGTAAGTTGAGAACTGGTGCCTGGTCTGGTGAAGTAACTGGGGCAATATTTACAGAAATTCATTCCTAGATCTCAGTTAAAATTCATGGCTAACTGATAAGTTTGCTTGAACCATTTTTTAGGGGTTTGTCATATCTGTTTAATGATATTGTATCACTCCAAGCCATTTTTAATCCAGTTCTTGTGTAAAGGTTTCCTCTTAAAGCTTTGTTTTCAATGAGTTTTAACTTGGTCACAGTTTACACAGGGGGTTGAGTTTTTTCATGTCACTTGTCTGTTGTAAGGTAGAACTTCTCTGGAAAAACTTAGTCCTCCCTCAAAGACAAAGCTCCAAGTTTTGGTTGCTTTTAGGAGATCAGATGTGATCAAGTATTTAAGGATGGGCATAGAACAATTTTGAGTTGTCAAGGCTAACTTTCATTAGGTTCCTTTAAGTGCCACAGAAGTGGAACTTGTGAAAATTCCTGTTTGGGATACTTTGGTCTATGTTTGACACAGCCTTTCATTGCACATAGTCATATTTTAAATGGAGTGTTTGGCTGTCATTCAGGAGGCAAAAGCACCTCAAAAATGTTGTCTCAAGGTCCTGGGTTCCTTGGGCTCTTTAGATTTTAAAGTTTTTAATAACTGCCAAAGATTATTTTTGCTTCCAGCTCTGACAGCCAAAAGAACTGGTTAATCCCATTTTATATATATGGTCATTACTTATTGAAGGAAAAAATACTAGAGGTCTTAAATTGGTATTAAAATGACTTAAGTTTGTAGGATTGGCATCTGGCTCTTTAAAATGTCACCTTGTGCTAATGATAATGAGCACATAATAATACAATAATAATACAAGGAAATATGTGTCTGTACAGATTTTCTTTCAGAATAATTTCTTTCAGCAGGGTTCCTAAGACTGTTCTTGGTGGTGGCAGTAATAGGAATTTCTTTTCTCACTCTGTGTCTCTCCATCTCTCTGCATTGCTAAAGCAAATTGCATCTCCTGCTGGTGATGGGAAAGTTGGCAATAAATGTTGACTCAAGAATTGTTACCTAATTTTTCATGTGAAAGCTCCATAATCAAATTACTGCAAAAGATTTGCAAAAATGTTGATTCTTGTACAGCCTGTGCTTTGGCACAGAGCAGCTGATCAATGTTTGCTGTTTCTACTTCAAGAAGAAACTTCCATTCCTTCCAGAAAAACATGGAAGTATGAGCTTTACTTGGATTTTGCCTGGTTTTAGTACATTCTTCTTTACATTTTGCAACCTGTCAGACCTGGAATGTAAGACTTGTCCACGCTTTCCTACATCCTAAGAGGGCACATAATGTATATACAGGGAAATACAATCCAAGAAATAAATCTGATTAATTTAATCATCAAATGGAAGAGGCTGTAGTTCAGAAAAACCCTCAGATATGCAGCAGTATATTAAAAATAAGAGTTCAATGTGATAACCTGTGGCACAAAATGACCCAGTAACTGTGGCAGTAAGTGTTGGTGGGTTTTTGTTATTCAGTGCATAATACGAAGATGAATTGGAGAGAGAATTTATGGAAAATCTGCCAAATAAAAGCCCAGTTGATCATTGGTAGTAATAAAGTTTTGGGGCTTAAGTGGTTGTGCTGCTTACCACAATCATCAGTCTGTTCTGGTTTTATTTTCAAATGATGAGTTTGTATTAAATTCACAACCCTATTGATCTCATTGAGGAGACAAGTGCTGAGATTGATAGTAAGGCAGAGGAGAGATTTGCTCTCCCCTGAAAAAGCTGCAGTGGAACATTTTTCATCTTGTTCTAGTAAGAACATCCTTGCAGATTGATCTAAATTCTTAAATTTATGCACAGATTCAATAATTTTGAAATATGATAACTTGGAGCTGATGCTGTATCTTTATATTGTACTAAAGACGTCTTCGGTCTCCATACATTTATTTTTTTAATGCTTGTGGTGTCATATCCAAGTGGCTTAAATGCAGAGCTGCAGAAAAGTAAGGTGTGAGACCAGAAAAGCAAAACTTGTAGCTCTGTGTCATCCCTGGAACACCTGAGGAGCATTTCTGCAGCAGATTAAAATCTGAGCAGCAGAACTTCACAGAGTTCTTTGCATTAAGTTGTTATGGGACCCTCTGGTTGCAGAGTCTGGCCCAGAGGAGCAGATGTTGATGTAACTGAGCTCTTAAAGATTATAATAATGAACATTTGCTGTCGTGGCTCAGATACATTTTTTCCTAAATTTAATAGCACAATGCTTGCTTTGTAAAGTGAGTAGTTTTAAAAACAACACTGCCCCAAATTTAGTATTCTTAGAACAATTTATTTCTTTATAAGCACTTAGGAAATCACCTGGAGGGATTTTTTTAATACTTTGTTAGCTTGATCCACAGATTTTTGCAAAGTTCCCCTTCTTATCTAAAGAACAGAACATAAAGGAGTTTGCTTGTCTTTGCCCAGACAGTAACATGTTTTGGCTCAAAAATACAAGTGGGTGGTTGAACTATGTGTTTGTAAGCAGCCCCCAGTTCACAATCTAATAAGGTTTTATGTCTCCTGGATACATCCATGCCCACAGATATGGGGGAATAGATTCAGGAACACAAGTAGTAACATTTTCAGCAATGGAAGAAAGGAAGTCTTACTCTCTTTTTGACCCAGTGTTACCATGCACAGCAAAAAAGCAGAGCTTGAAGCATAGATATTCACAATAATTGTTGAATTACTCACAATAAATGTTGGATTAAGCTTGAATTAAGAAGTATTTATCAAGCAGCAAATGAGCAAGCCCAGCATTTTAAATACATAAATGAAGCTCCATATACTTCTCTTAAGTAAAGCTCATAATTTCAGTGGTTTTGTTGGGGTTTTTTCCTTCCATGGGTGTCCCAATTTGTCTCTGTCATTAACAAAGCGATTTTTAAGGAGTTGTGTTTTGCAATGCAGAGAGTGGAGGATGCTTTTTATACATTGGTGCGAGAGATCCGACAGTACAGAGTGAAAAAAATCAGCAAAGAAGAAAAGACTCCAGGGTGCATGAAAATTAAAAAATGCCTTGTAATGTAACAGGGTAAGTTTGTAGTGTAACAGGGTAAGTGTTGCAAATCACTTGCCAAATAAAACTGATTGAGAGTGTCCTGCCAATCAGACTTTTGTGGTTAATCAATGATATAATTGCAGATATAAAACCAATCACATTTCAGTCTCCTGAATATGGATTTGCTTTGTTTCGTGGGGTTTTGATAAATGGATTAACAAGAAGTGTTTACTGCATATTGAATTCTCCAGCTGGGAAATGGAGGCACAATTCTGAATGGGAAGAAGTTAGGAGGAAGGAGTTTTATTAGGGATATGTTGCAGATGCTGCTGAAGTGAATATTGGTTCAATCTTCAGGCTGATGAACTGAGGGGAGAAGATTATAACATTTATAGTCCTCAGATGCAGAAATAGGAGGTTCCTAATCCAGCAAACCAGTATTTGGCTGGTATACAGGATTTTTTTAATTATCAGGTCCTTCCTTATGCCATGCTATTTTTTCCTTGTTCTTCCCCAGCTTAAAAAATTTACCATTTCCAGAAAGCCATTAGGGTGCTTTGTTTCTTTTTTTTTTTTTTTTTAAAATCAGTTATAATGCCATGAGTGATCCAGATTTGGACAAAATAAGGTTTCACCTTTTTTTGAGAGCCTTTACAAGAGGTGGGGGTTAAGCAACAGTGAAGGAATACTGGAGGAGAGAGCAGACTAAACCAAAACCAACAAGAAAGCACCAAAAAACCCCAGTACCCAAATTGTCACAAAATCTTTTTTTTTTAATCTATATATTCCACTGTTAGAAAAAAGGAAGGAGGTGAGCACAGAAGAAACTGCTATGGAAGAAATGCTTGTCTAGATCACTTCCAGGGCTTTTTGAACAAACCATTGGAGCAGCTCCTTGCAGATATTCTTATCCCATTAATTCTTTATCTCTTACTGCACCAGTGCAGAGAGTGGGTTGTTACTCCTTATATATTTGTCAACTGGAGGATGACTTGGAATTTCCCATTGTGTAAAGGAAAAACTGTTCATTTTTCAAGGTGTGTATTTGTACTTAGGAATATGTGGCAGAGAAGTAGTAGAATTTGGGTTGTATCCTCCAGAGACTCACAGTTCGGGAATATTCCCTTCAGTGAGGGAGTTTTGTTTCTCTCCAGGGGAGAAATTTTGATTCATAGCAGTTTTTACTAGATCTGCTCAGCCTTATTAGTCTCAGCTTTTAAGTGATGAATGACTGCTCAGAGGCAATTATTTAGAATTTTTTTTTCTAAAGAAAGTGGTGGAGTTCCCATCCCTGGAGATGTTCAGGAAATGACTGCATGTGGCACTTGATGCCATGACGTAGTTGACAAGGTGGTGATCAGTCAGAGGTTGGAATTGATGCTCATGGAGGTCTTTTCCAGCCTTAATTACATGACTCAATCACTCTGTGATACTCTTTTGCATCACAGGTTTCCTTTGCAGGAAACAGGAAACTTCAGTCACGGCATTCCCCAGTCTTGCATCCAGATTATCACTAAAATTGATGCCATCAAGACCTTGTTTCATCCTTCCCTGGCTATCAAAAAACAACAAACAGAAGCTGGGCAAGATGACTTTTGCTGAGAGCAATAAAAATTAAATTGCTTAAGCCCTGTAGCCTTTTGGAAACCAGCTTTGCAGTTACTTGGTGTGTTACTGATGTAACCATACCACAAAGTAGGTTTCTTGTTTTTGTTTTTTTTTTAATGCTGGGACTTCAAAAATCCTGAGTTCTGTCTGCTTTCCCTTCATTTTGGGAGAATGAGAATAGGATGGTGGGAATTGGGGTTTTCATTGGAAGGATTTTTGCAGATTGTATGGTTCTTATTTGTGTCTCAGTGAACACATGCTTGCCTTCTACCAGCTTCCTACTTCCTTTCTGGTGATGTCCAAGAGAAGTATTTTTGGGGGGTTTTGCAGCTTTTTTTTTTTCCCATGAGGGAAATCTTTTTTCAACAGTGGATATTGTCAAGTTTTGGATGTTCATTGTTGTGTTTTCATTTTTCCCTGCACCGTCTTTAGGAAATAGTCTTGGATCTAAGACTCTACAACTTTGAGTGTGCTTAGGTTAAGGAATCATTTGTCTTTATCCCCAAGTGAATTCTACATGGCATTGATAGGCATTTCAGCAACTTTGTCTTTAGGGAGTTAAGCTGGAGGAAGCATATTCCAAAATTATTGTGGCACAGCTGTAGTTCAGTAGTGATTGGACATCTGACATTAAAACCAGCTTGGCTTGTATTACTTTCCAGTCAGTACAAAAATGTATTATTTCAGTCTGATTGTAGTAGGTGGCTAAGGAGAGCATGATGGTGTGAGCCTTACAGCTGGGATTTTAGACTTCAAAAATATTCCTTTTAACACAGATTACAGTGATAGCATTCTGTGAATAATCAAGTTGGATGGTTCAGAGTGTTTTTCTCCCTCTTGGAATATTATTTATCTTCTTGCTGCCTGTGGGATGCCTTCTTAAGTTATATTAGTCTTGCACAAGAAAACTGAAAACTTTTACTACCCAGACTGCCATGAACTGCTGATGCTTTCCAAGAATTTCATTGCTTTGGCTGTTACACAGTAAAGCAAAAAGAGCAGAACATCTTTTGCTCCATTTGTAATTTCCAGCTTGCATGGAGAAATTTCCAAAACGCTGTGTGAAATCTTCCAAAGAACTCTTTTTGTGAAAGCATCAGGTTTTTTAAGTAAAAAGCCCACTACAGGCAGACATCTAGATAATGTAATTCAGATTGAGCTGGGTTAATAGTGAAAAGTTTGAATTAGAAAAGTTCTGTACTTGAATTTAAAAATGCCTAAATTCTTGATTTAAACTGCAGTTTAATGGTTTCTCTCCATAGGACTGCAGAGGTGTACAAATAACTTCTATTCCTTGTGATTGATACATGTGTGTATGTTTATATACATTATACATTAAAAAAATATATAAAAGAATTCCTACAATTTAGAACCTGTTTAATGGTTATTTTGGGGGGCTGGGATTTTAAGGAATTCCAAATTCCTTCTGAATTTGGTGGTTTTTATTGCCAGCAGGGTTCATTGCTCAGTCTTGTGGTCATGCAGCCACTTCTCCAGACTTCTGTAAATTCATGGGACCGTGTGGGGCTCCAAAAGCAAACCTGTAGCCAGGAGCAGGCTGTTTCTGTGGGATTAGCTCTGCTGTTTCTGTTCCCTCTGCCATTTGGAATAACAAGGGCCAGGAACAAGGCCTGCCAGTGCACCTTTAGTGAGGCTCTGGGCTTTAGTTCTGAGCCTGCACAGGGAATTGTGAGTTTCTAATCTGAGCCTGGATTTAAAGCTCTCATTCAGTACATCTGAACTTCCCCAAAGGCTTGCACACAATAAGTGCATTGTCAGAGGGAGGAAGGTCAGCTGCCTGCAATCCCTTCCTACTGAAAGAGCTGACTGGAAAGGTTGGCAGCCTTTGATCTCACAGCATTGATGCCTTCAGGGACCTTCTGGAGACAGAGTATCCACTGCTTACATTTAAAATTCAGTGGGCAGGCTGAGAAGTGAAAGACCTCCCTTTACCTTTCATTCTCCACTTGTAACTCACGAATGGTCTAAGCATAGTTTTGTGTGTCATGTTCTACTAATGACCTGATTTGAACATGAATTGTGGCAGGACCAAACATAATCAATAATTAGTGAAGCTTGGTCTACAAAGATGTAAATGTAAGGATGAAAGCCAAGTCAGTTCTGTAACCTGGTCTATTGAAAAGTGTCCCTGCCCCCACAGCAAGGGGTTGGAATGAGATGATCTTTAAGATCCTTTCCTACCCAGACCATTCTATGATTCTATTTTGCAACATGTGCTGTATTTAAAAGATCATCATCTTATTAGGTGGAATAAAAATTTCATCCTTGATTGGGAAGTCATGTGTTTAAAGGTTCATTATAGTATCTGGGTATTACTTTGTACAAGTTATTTTTTCTGTGTTTATTTTAAAACAAGTTTAGTGAGGGAGGGTTGCTCGTTTGAAGACTTAAATTGCAGTTTTTAAGTGCCTCATTTGAAGGCACCAACTGAAAGCCAATTCTGAAAGGCAGTTCTGTAGGGGAATGTGAACAGCCTTGTAGAAGAACATTGGGCAGAGGTTGTTCTTCCATGGTTCTTGTGTTTTAAGAATGAAACTGTTGTTTTGTCTGTTGAGATTGATTCTTAGTGCTCTCCTCCTCCTTCTTAATGCTGAGACCTGCAGTGGAACCATGAACTGCTGCTACTTTTATACCATTTCCCTACTTAAACATTGCTAAATATTCACTTTGTGTATTAATGCTGAATCTGTAAGCAAAACACACTAGTTCCTCTTAAGTAATACCAAGTATTTTTAATTTTCCAAAACCTAATGAGTGACATGGTCTTTTGCAGAAGTAAGGCTGTTCTCCCACAAGGCATGCTGCATCCATTTTATATTGGTCAATAATGCCTCCAAATGTAGAACAAGTTGTTTGCAAGGTCTTGCAATGTGCAAAAGTGTGCTGTTAATATTGGGAGATACACTGCCAAGGACTTTGAACATCAGTTGTGTGTAAATGTTTTATGAACTTGGATGTTTTAAATAAATTTAGCTTATGCTGAGTGCTGCTTTTTAAGTGAAGCTCTTTCACACCTCCCTGTTGTTTGGACTTTCCATATTACATTTCCTCACCACTTGGAGTTGGGCTGAAATAGTAATGAATTAGGTTATTTTTGGCGTTTTGTTTTTTCAGAGTTCACTTTCAGTTCTTTGCTGAAATAGGCACAGAGGAGGAAATGCAGAGTGTTATTTTATTTTGGCAGCTTGAAGGCAAACTTGTGTGGCTGAATTTCTAAATCCAGTTCTGTAGCAATGCATTTGGCTGCTGTGATACAGCAACATATCTCATCTGTCTAAAAGATATAAGGAGTAAGGCAGCAAAGAATCAAGAAAATTTTCATCTTAAAGATTTTATAACGGCCCATATTGAAATTATTAAATGTAAAGGTAGACTGACAACATGAGTACTTTAGTAGGATTTGAAGCAACCTGAGAGCAAGGCCTTAAATTGTTTCACATAAGTAAATTGTAGCAAAGTGCATACTTGATAGTGGTCCATATCAGGCTTTTGGATATGCTGGTCTCTTTTGATCAGAGTTAATTTTGGTCAGCTGTAATTACCCCTGTAAACAATGAAAAACTCCTCAGTGTGAACAAACTTTAGCTTTTGTGTCTGTAGCTTAAGTCCTGGAGCCATGGAGGTTTTAAGTGACTATATGGCACCAGAGGGAATGTGTTCCAAGTGTCCTTAACTTCCAAAGTTGAGTAGAATGATTTATCAAAGAATCTATCATTGGGACATGGGATTGATTTGATTGATTTGCATGTGTAAAGATTTATAAAACTGTGTTGTTTTATAACCAGCATGCCTGAGAAATGATCTGAATATGTGAATTAACCATGACTATGTATTTGGTATTGAATTATTGGCACAAATATTAGAATTCACACTGCAGAGCTGCATATAGATTATTAAAGCATAAATAAAGATACTAATGCCTCACAACTTCCCTGTGAGGGTGGTTAGGCTGTGGCACAGGTTCCCCAGAGAAGCTGTGGCTGTCCCATCCCTGGAAGTGTCCAAGGCCAGGTTGGATGGGGCTTGGAGCAACCTGGGATAGTGGAAGGCATTGGGGTTGGAAGTGAAGGATGCTCAAGGTCCCTTCCAACCCAGGCCATTCCATGATTTTATGATAATAAATACAACCTAATTGTGAGGTGTTATTATATGTGATACTTTACTAGCTTGAGGTGGGGCAAGGTGTGCTCTTGGAGATGGAGAAGAGGGCAGCACACACTTCATTGCCTTCCCTCCCACATCCACAATGGCATTTCACCTGTGGGGCACCTGGGAGTAACCTGCAGGATGCCCTAAGGCCAGCTGAGGAACAGCTGAGGAATAGGGCAGCAGGTGTCAGCTCCTGCTGGCACCAAAGCTGTTCCCTCAGGTGCTTGTGTCAGCGCTGCTCAGAATTCCAGAGAGGAACAGGATTCATCCTGCAGCCAGGGTTCACTGGCCAAAGGATGGCAGGTAGGCAGCAAAATGTGCTGATGGAACCCCCTCAGGTGGCCAGGGAGGGACACAAGCTGTACCTCAGCAGCCTCTGAGTCTGAACCTGATCCTAATTTGTGCCTTTCTGTATCTTTTCAGGGTGTTGATGATGCCTTCTACACATTAGTTCGAGAAATCAGAAAACACAAAGAGAAGATGAGCAAAGATGGTAAAAAGAAGAAAAAGAAGACAAAGACAAAGTGTATAATTATGTAAATACAATTTATCCTTATTCTTAAGAAGTACTGAAGTAATTTTGTACATTACACTAAATTATTAGCATTTGTTTTAGCATTACTTTACTTTCTGCTTCATGATCCTGTTAGCTTTACCTGAATGCTTGTTTTAAATGACAGTGGAAACTTCATTCCTCTTAAAGTGCCAGTATTCTTTGACTGTTGGTTCTTGAACTAGCAATGCCTGTGAAAATAAAAAGAAAAAAAAGAACAAAAAACCAAAACAAACAAAAAAAAACCCACACAAAAAAACCTGAGAACTGTCTTAGGACTCTTTGGTGCATGCACAGTTGCTAACTTCCTATTTTTCTTACTGATTGTGAACTTCTGTTCTGTGTGCAAAGCAAACAAATTATTCTCTACACATTTAACATCCCCTCTAAATTTTTGGGTTTATAAATTTGGTTGGGAAAAAGGACTAGTTAGCAAAAGAAACTTTCATTTCAGCCTTTCCTTTATTTTAGACTGATTGCAATATAGAGAGACCAGAAGCCTTTATAGTCTTCCTGTAGATTTTGCTTCTAGGCATCTAGTCTTGTAGCATTTCAGATCAATTTTAATGAATGTAAAGAGAAAACTTTCAAAAAAAATTCACTGCAATTTGTCACGGTCGCTCCTTAAATACTCTATTTTTTCTATGAAAAAATTAAAAAAAAAAAAAAAAGAAAAAAATTTTAAAAATACAACCATGCACACCTGGCAATGGAAAAAGTAAAAGTTCTAATTAGGTTGATTTGCTATTGTTAACGCATTGCTTTAAGAGCTTCACTGACTTTTTGTGTTTGAAGAGCAAGGTGAAATCCCCCTGTGTCAAAGCTTTGAGTAGATTTGTGCAGGGTCAGGATTTCATTTGAGTGTCCCTAGGAAATACTAGAATGCCTTAACAGAGAACTTGATTCAAATTCTTAGGTTAATTGATACATGGACCCAGAATTTACCATCAGAATTAATCCTAAAATACATAATGGAGTAAAACCATTCTTTTTCTTTTTTTACCCCAAAGAGTGGCATTAAATATTTCCAGATGCCCATTTTGTGCAAAATAGGGGAGAAATTTTAAATTCTAGCAACATCAAATGAGTGAATGAATGAGTTGAATTTAGCTGCTTCATGCAAATAATTTGGAAATCCACTATGCCATGGAAATGGTGTGGAATTTGCACAATCTGTCAGCATAGAACATGGTTTCCAGAGTCAGTGTTGTTTGTGTGATGTCTGTGAAGTACTGATTCAATGGTTGGTGAGTGGCATTCCAGTGTCTAGACTGTCATGAAGCTACACCAAGAGTTTAATGTTGTCTTTCTCTGTGATTAAGTTCTCTTGTGATTTTTGTTCTTCCCTTCCCGCCTCCCCTCCTTTTTTTTTTTTTTCTGATTGGAATTAATGCAGGATTTTTGCAGGAGCTTTTACTTTTTGGTACTGCAGTAGCTTAGTTATCCACTGAAGTATGAGCCAGTAGTTCCAGTGTTTCCAGTTCCTGGTGTCTCCCTGTAAATGTGGAGTTGTTTGGTCCCTGAAGGTGCACTTCTTCACAGGAGCTACAGAGTGACACTGCAAGGTGTGACTCTAGTGTCCCCAAAATATAAAACACAAGACATTGAAGCAGGATAGTTCAGGACACTGGAAAATTTGGAACAGGGAGTTAACAGCGTTGCCCTAATCTCTGGTATTCCATGGAAATTTTACACAGATATGTAAAAATTGCACTGTGTAACTTGGACCATTTCTGTAAAAACTATTATTTTGCTTCTACAAAAAATCCCAGAGTGACTGTTGTAGGTGGAGAGCTGCAGAGCTGGCGAGGAACACAGAGTGTCTGGATTGCTCCATGTTCTTTAATTTCATTGTGTCTGGGAGAAATCAGGCCTTTCCCTGCCTGTGCCCCCCATTCCCACCCTTCACCAAACTCCACACCTCCTCCTCCACTCCTCTCTGCTTCAGGTATTATGAAATACCCTGAAAAACAGTAACAGGAAAACCTAACTTTATACTGTAAGGACCAATAAGGAGTAAGAACAGATTCTTAATGTCACAAAATATTTCAGCGCTTCCAAGGTTAAAACGTGTTGGAGACAGTTATTTGCACATTTTATACACTCTTGATTAGATGTGAAGAACGTAGCAAAAGTGGGTTGTAAGCCTTGAGCAAATGGAAGTAGTCTTAAGGTTACTTTAATTTTGGTACCTGAGTCACACTGCATGTCAAATTAGGGCTAAGTTAATTTAACTAAAAGATGTTAGGAGAATTTGTAGCTGAAATGTCTTATTCATCAAAAGTGGATTTATATAGCTCTACTATAAAGCTATATATGAACCAGTGTTGGGTTCTTTCAGCAGAAGTGAGCTGTAGCTACCAGTGTAATTCAATTAGTACAAAATCCATTTAGATTAGCCCTTATTTACTTGAAAAAAACCCAACCCAACCCTATCCTTGCCACTGTTGTGCAGTTTTGTCTTCCTGTTTGTTGAGATTTGGAGAAGCCTGTTGGATTGCAGCTTGCACAAGTTGCTCCATCATCATCACTGCCCTGCCCTGTTTGAGATGCTTCCACAGAACATCCCTGGGTGCTGTGTGTCCTGAGAGCAGCTCCTGAGCGAGCCCAGGAGTCACTGCCCACGTCACCATGTCCAACTGCCATGTGTCAGGGAGTAACACCTTCTTACAGTAGCTTTATGTAACTCTGCTAAAAACCTGGGTCGTGGGTTTGCTCCAAAAGGAACAATTATTCTGACCAGTTTCATTGCCCTGAAATTTTTTGCTAATTCTGTGCTGTGTGGGCTTTGTTGCAGTAACAAGATAATGGGTAAATACTGACACACACAATCTTCTGCTCTTGTCTAGACTATGAAGCAATACAATTATTACCTTCTAAGACCATCAAACTGTAAAACAAATCATTGTGTCTCAAGTTTACATAAAGCTACATAGATGGTAAATCTTTCCTAACATTTCTTTATTCCACTGTCTTGTGTTTTCATGTTGAAAATACTTCTGCTTTTTCCTCTTGAGTGCCAACTTCTTACTAGAATGAATTCTTAATGTAATATGTTTACCTGGAATGTATTTTAACTATTTTTGTATAGTGTAAACTGAAACATGCACATTTTGTACATTGTGCTTTATTTGATGTGGAACATATGCAGTGTGATCCAGTTTTTCCATAATTTGGTTGTGTGACCTAGGAATGTTGGTCATGCCAGACATTAAGTTAAAAAAAAGGAAAAAAAAAAGACCACTGTTTGTTTTAAAATTTTTAATGTTTTTAGGAGTATGTGCTGTGAGGTGATCTGGAATTTGTCATTTTTTTGTCAAACTGTACTGCTCCTATTTATTGTAATGTAATAAAAAATAGTTATTGTGAGTGTCTGTCCCAGTTTCCTTTTCCTCTGCAAGAATTTCAGGTAACAGAGCATCCCACGAATTCCACGTGCTTGGCAGTTGCTCTCCATTCTTTCTTGTACTTCTGCTGGTGCTGCCTTGTCACAGAGCTGCTGTCCTTGCCCCCCTTGGTGTCCCTGTCTCTGAGGGGCAGCTGCTCAGAGCAGGTGGAAGTGCACAGGAGCTCAGTTGATGTGGAAGGAGTTTTTCACATCAGTGTGGTGGTACAAGCTGGAGCATGTGCCTTTCATCACAAGGTACTGCACTCTGCCATCACTTTTTAAATTCTGTCCTGGAATTCTGTGAGGGTGGTACTGCATCCCCCTCTCCCTCCTCCTGAGGCCGCTGTGATCTCAGAAATGCTCCTTAGGCCTTGGCCTTAACAAGCAGCACTTGGGCTGAGCTTCTCTGGAGCTCATCAGCAACAGTTCCCAGGAATTGCTGCTATCTGAGGAGCTCCTGCTTTGTAACAACAGCTTTGGGAACTTACTTTGCCTGCCTGAAGAACCATCCCCAGTGGAACAGCATTTTTGCTTTTGAAATTTCAAAGGAAGTTACCGACCTGGGTTTTGGTTAGGATGGAAAATTGCTGTGCCTAAACCCACCTCTCTTGTGACCCTGTCAAGAGTGGGCCTGAGTGAGGCCCTTGGAGCTCTCCTGATCACAAGTGTGGGGCCTGTGTGGGGCCTCTCAGAGCCAGGGTGCTCGTTTGCTGTGTTTGGAGGACCAGCAGTGACAACAGAGTGTGGAATGATGCCCTCCTTCCTTGAGGTTCAACCCTTCAGCCACTGAAAAGATGCACAGGTATCCAAGGTGAGTGCTTCAGTGAATTCCAGGGGAAATTTATACCTTGTCCATACTCCTGTAGGGACTGGGAGAGTGTGGATATGCTATAGAAAATGTACAATGGACAGTGCTCTCAGAGATTCTAAGTACTGTACAATTGCAAGTAACTCAGGCCTGTGAGTGAGTTGCCATTGTGCTTTTGGGAAATTCTACATGAATCTTGAGTTAAATTGTTTTAAATTGAACTATGGATTAAGTGCTGTAAATTTAAGTGCTGTTAAACCTTCAAGCATAAAACCACTGGGTCAGATCTGGGGCTCAGTTTAGCAAGGGGGTCCACTCTGAACTTTGTGACTCAACAGGAGCATCTCCCTTATTCTTTTATCCTCACCCTTTTCCATCCTCACCCTTTCTGTATTGCCAGCCTCCACAGACAGTTTTGGTTGATTTTGGTGATTGATTGATTTTAATTGGCTTTTTCTCTGTGAGCTTTAACCACCTAGTAAATAGTGGAGTGAACCTTGTGAGTGGACTTTGTCACACTTCTCTTTTATATTAAACCTGGCTGTGCTGATTTTGCCTTTGCTGGCAATTGTTTGCATGACCTTAAAACACTCCTTAGTGACAGTGTGAAGACTTGCTACAGCCAACAGCTCTACTGCAGCGATTCCTTACCTATATTTCAAAGATTATTTCTCTCTCCAGTGTCATTTAATTGGTGTAGACACCAACCAACACAACAGAATATCAGCTCTGACACAAGTGTGGGTCAAGCCAAGGCCTACAGAGACAGCCTGGAGCAAACAGCCATGGCCAAACTTCTCTTCCAGGGACAAAGATCAGGTTTTCTATTCCTGCTGCAGCAGTTACACAACAGCAGAAATCAGCAGTAGCAGGAATTGTCTTGAGGGCTCAAATGCTTAAAGCACCCTTTCCTGACCCACAGTTGTCTCCCTGATGCAGTAAGGTGGTGCCTCTGCAAGCTGAGCACATGAGGTTAAAAGCTTGAAGAATTTACTTAAACAGAATCACAGAATAGTCAGGGTTGGAAGGGACTTCTGGAGACCCTTTAATGCAATCCCCTGCCCAGGCAGGGTCCCTGGAGCTGGTGACACAGGAACAAGCCCAGGTAGGTTTGGGATGTGCCCAGAGAGGGAGACTCCACAACCTCCCCGAGCAGCTGTTCCAGGACTCTGCCACCCTGAGTGTACAGAAATTCTTCCTCATGCTGAGGTGGAACTTAGTTCTGTTTATGGTCATTGCTCTTTGTCCTGTTGCTGGGCACTGAAGAGGCTGGCACTGTCCTTTTGGCACCCACCCTTGACATACTCATATGCATTAATGAGTTCCCCTCTCAGTCTCTTCTTCTCTGGACTAACCAGGCCCAGCTCCTGCAGTCCCTCCTCATACAAGACGCTCCAGACTCCTCATGTTTATGGCCTCTGCTTGATCCTCTCCAGTAGCTCTTTGTCTTTCCTGAACTGTGGAGACCAGAACTGAACACAGCACTCCCTCTCCAGGGCTGGGAACCTCACTTTTGAGAGGGTGCTCATTTCCAGCAGAAATGGATCGTTCAGTGTGGAGGATTTTTAAAATCGGGTTCATCTTTTAAGTAACAAGCACAACACCTTGAATTGACACCCAAACACACAGCTGTGGGGTAAGAAGAGTTTCTGTTCAACACATACACTGAAGTGAGACAGAACAGGGCTGTGCAACCACTCCATGTAAAATCCTTTCATATCTGAAGTTTTAGTTTGAGGAGGTCAAAAGCAGCAGAGGAAAACCTATTGCCCATAAACTGCACACCCCAAACCCTTCAAGTAACTCCTGGCAGGGAAGCAGCTCCCTTATTTGTGCTCTAGAGGGGTTGGAAGGATTTACATTTCACTTCTTTTGCAGTTAGAGCTCTTTTATTGTTACCTTTCCTGGTTGGTTGTGGTTACAGGCACAGTCAGGGCTTGTCGTCGCTGTAGTAGCGTTGCTTCATGGCTCGGTATTTCCTCAGGAAGTACAAAGCTTCCAGCTCCTTTACAACAAATTCTCCCCGGGCAATCAGTTGCTTAATTTTTTCAGGGTCTGTCTCATCTTTGTTTTTCAGAAAAGCTGCTTTTAAACGGCGTCTGAAGTAGTCTGCTCCTTTGGGATACTCCCTTCCAAGGTACAGCAGCTTGGAGAGAAAATAATGTGTTTTTAATTAACTGAGTGCACAGTGAAAGGGGGTTCATTTTCTGGTCAAGGAAAGTGCTGGTGGCATTTAAGACACTTACATTTTTGTACAGTTTCACCACTTCACCTCTTAAAGAACTGGCCATTCTCACATTTCGGTGAACTCTGTCCTTGTGTGATTTTTTTTGGGTTTTGTTACCTGAAGGATAATTAGTTTGACATTAGCCTTCCGTGGGAGTCAGTAAATCACTGCCTCAGCCTTCCTAAAATTTCTGTTTTAGCTCCTTCAGAGCCCCATTTGCTCTAATTCTGGTTCTTCTCTGTCTCCTCTATTTTTTTCTTCCTTACCTTTTATTCCATTTAGCTTCTCATTGTCTTCTTCCATCCCCCCTCAAACAGAAACCAAGAAACTTCTAAAAACTTTCAGCTACTGGGACACTTTGTGCTCTTCAGTGGCTACTTTCTCACACCCTTACAGTTCTATACCCACTGGCCTGGATGCTTCTATGGTCTGCTAAAAGACTGTATCTTTATACATATATATATATATAGATATAGTGTTAAAGATATATAAATAGAAAACATACGTATATATTTTATATATTCATATAGCAGTGTTTATAATAACATTTTGATAGAATTATATTTATATCTCCATACATATTTATGTATTACATATTTCTATATTTTATATATCAATATATCCATTTTATACACACATGTATATTCCTGCAACTGTCGCGTTCATAAATTTTGCTTTTTTAAGGCCTGTTTAAGTACATTGCAAATTGAGCGCAGGGTGCACTGGCAAAACGTAAAGATAAGTGACAAAGTAACTGATTTTTATTTGCGTAAGCACAAAATCACAGAATGGCTTGGCTTGGAAGGGACCTTAAAGATCATCTCGTTCCAACCCCACGCCATGGGCAGGGACACCTTCCATTATCCCAGCTTGCTCCAAGCCCCGTCCAGCCTGGCCTTGGACACTGCAACGGACGGGGCAGCCAAAAACAAATCACAAGCCACCGGAATCCAACCCAGCTCCCGCTGAGGGAGCCGCCGGCCCTCTCGAGCCGCCACCTCCCTCTGGCTCTGCCTCCCGCCCCGCTTTCCCCGCGGATCCCGGGAAGGCCGGACCGGGGTCTCACCCGCTGCCTCCGGGCTCCGCCGCGGCCCCGCTTTACGGCAGCGCCGGGAGCGCGCCCGGCCGGAGCTGCGCATGCGCCGCCGCCGGGGCTGCCGGGCGGGGCCTGGGGAGCTCGGCGGGCTCGGGAGCCTGAGGGACGCGGGGACGGCCCCGGCCCCGGCACCCGCTGCGGGACATGGTGGGGAAGGCGGGGTGCGCTGGGGTGCGGGTTAGATGCTGGAGAGGGGAAGGATGGTGGGACGGAGGAGGATGAGGTGGTGGAGTAAAGCGGGATGTTCCTTGTTAGCTGCTGAAGTACCAGCAGGTGGCAAAAAGGTTTTAAGGCTGAAACAAGCAGCTGAAGGACGCGTTATCTGTTGTGTAGAGGTGTAAGTCCTTGTGCCGTGGTTTGCTGCTGTGGTTGCTCCGTGTGGAAGCAGCCGGGAGGTGGCTCAGACTTTGTTGCCAGAATGGCTCTGTGGTAACAAAGCTTCGTTCTGAGCCTCCCTTCTCCTTCTTCCCCCTTCGCCCCGCAGGGAATATTCCCGTGGGGGTCATTAATCCCTCTGAGTTTATGCAAATTCACATGGCGGTATTTATACGTTGTGCGGAAAAAGTAGTTGTTAAGGAAAGGATTTTCTGTTGGATGTTTGGCTTTGTGAAATCAGTTCTTATTTCCTGTAGTCGTTTGGAGAATTCTCCTAATTTATGTTTCTCCAAGCGACGTTTCCCCACGAACGACAAAAGCTTGGTGGTGTTTCTGTTGTGTTCTAGGTAATTGCGTGATGTAATTTAGTGTTATTTGGAACAGCAAACAGCTGATGAGTTCAGATAACACTGAAAAAAATATTTTACTGAATATCCCACACTGAATTACATATATCATTTATATTAGCTTTTTTAACAGTGAGAAGAAGTAGATGTTCTTCTGTAATCATAAGGGTGGTCTAATAAATTATGGTGGTCCAGAGTCATGTATTAGTGGGTAATTTTCTATAATATTGGAATTACTGTCATTATAGTTTTTCAATAGATGGTCACATCCGATTTTAACAGAATAGTAGTATTTTTCTAATTATTCCTTTCTAGCTGATACCCTGTTGTCTGATGTTCCGTTTCTTGTTTTTTCCCCCCTCTGATCTTTTAGGGTCCAAAAAAGGTAAGTCGGCAGAAACACACTGTAATTCACTGTTGTGTTTAATTTTTTATCTGATTTTTGTTGTTATTGTCTTTTCCTGAGGCAGCTGGTCGGGATTAGTTGAATTTGAAGGAGGAAGAGGCGTCTCCAGGACACGGAGCTTTTGTGCCTTTTGCAAGGAGCCCAAGTGTTCCTGCAGCCCTGCTGGAGAGAGCGAGGCCAGTGCAGGCAGCGCTTGTTTAGCTTGGCAACAGGTGTCCAGGCAGAGAGGCAGCGTCCTGGCTCTGTCCCAGCCACCGAGTGGCAGCAGGACCAGGGCAGTCACTGTCCCCCTGTGCTGGGCACCAGTGGCACCACACTTCGAGTCCTGTGTCCAGTTCTGGACCCCTCACTGCACTGAGGAGCTGGAGGGTGTCCAGAGAAGGGAACGGAGCTGGGGAAGGGGCTGGAGCACCAGGAGTGGCTGGGGGCGCACAGCCTGGAGAAAAGGAGGCTCAGGAGGGACCTTGTGGCTCTGCACAACTCCCTGACAGGAGGGGGCAGCCAGGGGGGTCAGGCTCTGCTCCCAGGGAACAAGGGACAGGACAAGAGGAAATGGCCTCATGCTGTGCCAGGGGAGGTTCAGGTTGGACATCAGCAAGAATTTCCTCATGGAAAGGGTTGTCAAGCACTGGAAGGGGCTGCTCAGGGAGGTTTGGAGTCCCCATCCCTGGAGGTGTCCAGGGAGTGACTGGATGTGGCACTCAGTGCTCTGTGCTGGGTGACAAGGTGGGCACTGGGCACAGATTGGATTCACTTATCTTGGAGGTCTTTTCCAGCCTGAATGATTCTGGGATTCTGTTATTTAAGCCATAGGCTGGATACAGGATAGGGGTGGTGAAGGGACAACAGGCAGAAGTCCATGGAAAACTGGGTTGCAAAAATTTATCCCGTGGGTTATTCTTAATTTAGTGGTGATGAATTTATCTACCCCTCCCCAGCTGTGCATCTCACTCTCCTCAGTGCTCTGTTAAGCCATAGGAATGTGAAAAGAAGTTGACTAAAATGTGATTGCAAGTAATTGAAACAAGCAGGAATTTTGATTTTCAGTTTAATTATTTGTGGATTTATTGAAGTGAAAAGAGCAAATTCTTCCCTGAAATCCTCATGGGTAGAAGTGTGGGTTTTACTGACTATTTTGGGATAATTTTGCAAATTAATGCTTTGGTAACAAATGTGATAAGAAGCACTCAGACTCTGGTGACACTTAATTTTTCACCATTGTATTTGTCCCAGCTTCATGGTAACCTCTGTAGTCAAAGTTGCATTTAGGTATATATTTATTGCCATGCCAAGTTGTGTGAAGTAACCAAGTAGTTATTTATATCTGAATATATGGTAATCAGAATCAAAATGTGAAATAAGAGTATTTGTAACACACTTGGTGTGTGAAGAAGGACCAGCGGTCAGATAATTTCTGAGAACCCCAAATTTAAAGTATAGTTATTTTAGGATTAGGCTGAAGGTGAGCAGTGAACTCTCTGGAGTTGCAGTGAGAATTTTATAACAGAAGAGAACTCTTTGCTATTTTGTGTTGTGAATTAGACGCTTCTAAATGCCAGACTTTGTTCCAAAATACGTTTTCCTGTATTTCCTAAAACGTTTGAAGTTGTAGTATCTACTTTCTTAGGAGATCTGCCTGTTATTCAATTTCTACATTAAACCAGAAGACTCTAATACTCTTTTGTTGTGGCTGTGTTTGGGAATGTCTAGCATAGAATAAAATATCGATTGTAAGGGCTTATCTTAAAAACGATAAGAAAATTGAGTCCAGGATGTGCATTACTCTCCTGGGGGCTTCACTGACTGTGTAGGAAATCTAAACTCTTAGTTCTGGGATCACATAAGAAGGGCAAAGTTACAGAGTTATGGAACTACCAAACTGTATTTAAATAATACTGACACTTGTTTTCTTCTCCCTTATTGCAAAACTAATGATGGAAAACCGAAGAAAGGAAAGGATGGGAAGAAGAAAGACAAAGGTGCTGTGCACTTCATTTAGAGGGAGTGTAATGGACAAATGATTTGTTTTAAATAAATGGAGGAAAGTAACGTCTTGAACTAGATGTGAATTACTATCTCTGTTTCACAAATACAAATGATTCCTCCATCTTTTCTGGTATGGGCCAAATTCCCTATTCCTTGATGCTGCATCTTCCCTGTCAGAGCAATACTCTCTTCTCTAGTTATTCCTACTGCAATTAGGAAGTTGGGAAGAATTAACTTGCCATTAATACATCCTGGTGGGGGCTTGGGCCATGCTGTGACTGCCAGTAAGTGACTGCTAATCACTGGTGAGCTTTTGAGGTGGGAGTGGCAGCTCAGGTGAGCACAGGCAGATTTGGGAATGCTGCTGCTCTTGCCTCAGTGCAACACACACGCTTGACGTGATTTACTCGGTGGGTGATGACATCAAGTCACTGTTTGGGAACATCTGGATATAGGCACAGGCTGTACCATCTTAGACTGAAGGCTTAGAGGTTGAATCAGTTTTAGTTTCCACATCCTCTCTAATTTTCTAGTCCCTATGGCCACAAAGAGAAGCCAGAAATGTGGAGTAGCAGATCCTGAAGAGGATTTCAAAGAACAAACAGCTGTAAAATTGAAAATGTAGGAAACCAATGGTTGTAGGAAAGGAGAAGAGGAAGTTGGGATTAAAGACTGAGTTTCACCCAGGACTTTGGATGGAGAACCTGTGTCCATTGAAGCTGTAGATGGAGAGAGCACTCCTGCTGCTGCACTTGCTGGTCCTTGTTTCCACTTTTATCTTCACAGACTGATAGGGGTAGTGCCACAGCCAGTGTGTTTTAGTTCTAGTCAAATTAATTTGGATCAATCTTCATGTGGGAGATTTCTGTGTAGTGAAAGATAAACATTTGTATTGCTCATTTTATGGTGGTTTTGTCATTACAGCTAATAACCAGATTGTTTTTTAGATTTTATTTAGGAAAGCATAGTTATGCCCTTGATCTCTTTCCCAATCCTCAGCTGCAGCCAAATTACAAGCTGAGCTAGAAGAAGCAGAAAGGCTTGAAAAGGAAAGACTTAAACAAGAGCACTTGCAAAAGCTTGAGGCAAAGGTTAGTTTTTTACTCAATGAAAAAATCTAATCCTATTTCTAAACTTGAGACAAAGCCTGTAAAACATCAGTAATTTAGTAGGAGAATAGGAATGAATTTCCTTATGTACTTATTGGGAACAATATTGAAGAAATTTCCCAGTTTCTCTAAGTTTAAATACATTAACTTTTGTGATATGTGATTTTTCAGTTTGATCAAGTGCCTTTTTTTTCCCCATATCCACTGTGCTTTCAGTTGAATGTATTTTTTGTGTTCCCCATGAAGATATTTGGTACAAATTCTGTTGGGGCAGATACAGTGATTTGTGTTTGTACATATGTGTGTGTATTAGCCTATGTATATTTATTTTTCTGAAAAGATTGGCATTCAGAACAAAAACTGATTGGTAATAGATAAATATTTTTGTGTTTAAAAAGGAAAAAGAGAGATTTACAACAGACCAATTTTTTTTTTTAAAGAGTCACTCTTGTCTACTCCTCTTGTACTTCACAGAATATTTTTTCTTCCTAGGGAGAAGATGAACTTAACATAATAGAAATTAAAAGGGAAAAAATAAAATAATCTTGCACACTTTTTCCAGATGATGCTTACATGCAGCTCTCATGGAGAGGTTGCAGTCATATGTCACATTATGTTTATCATATGGCTCAGCAGCTGATGTGATGACAATAACATCTTGCAAACTACTGCAGTCTTCTCAATTGGATGTTTCATAAAAAAAAGGAAGTTTTCAGTGTTTGGATTTGTTTAAATATTAACTCATTCAAATTTCCCAAATTTGTTTCTTCTGTATAAAATAATTGTAAGAAATAAGCCAAAATATTTAACTACTCTGTTTGATTTTTTTTTTTTTAACAGTATCAAGGATCGAGGGAGTCTGAACTAGCAGAACTTAATTCACTGGAACAGAAGTTTCTTTCTGCACAGCAATGGAAAATGGATTACAGAGAACAAGCCAAGGTAAGCTTTCTTGCCAAAATCTGCCCAGAGGTTTGGCAAGGAAGAGACTTCAGGAGTCTCCAGTTCTTGAATGTAGGTGTGTGCTATGACAACATTTCAAATTCCATCTCAGAGCAGTGACAGGCCATGCTGACTCTCTTATATTCTTTGCTTTGGAGCACACAGAAAAGAAATATGGACAAAGAGGAGCCTGTTTGGTGATCAAAGTATCAATGCCCCACACCTTACCCCAAGAGTCACGAGGAATTGTAATTTCAGGTGTTCTGGTATCTGGCTTTCCTCTTCTATTTCTTTAATTCATTGTGCTTGTAACTATTTGACTAAAAAAAAATTTAAAGCCCCAGCTTAAAAAGAAATTCTGTAGAACATTTGTTTCCATGATAGAGGTTTGCCAGATTTTTGAAGGACATGGCACAAACCCAGGTCAGGGCTGGAAACAGATGAAAATGCAGCTAAAGTTTAGGGTGACATCCATTGCAGTTGAATCATCACCCAGTGGCATTATGTACCTGTCAAGTTAGATTTTAACTGGTAAGGTGTGGAAATACAGTAGGAGATTTCACTCTTGTGAATCTTGCAGACACATCACTCAGTAACAGTCTGATAATGAGATTTGATCAGGTAAGGAACCAAAGGTTTAATATCCTACAGGCTTGTGGACACAAGGATTTTCTCTTTGTCTTGTGTATTGCTTAATCCTTTTAAAGCCTCTGCGGAACAACTTAAGAATCATAGGATAAATCATGTTAGAGAGGACTTCTGAACTTCCTGTAGTTCAACCTCCTGCACCTAGCAGGGCAAAGTCTGAAGTTAAATCAAGATGCTCAGTTGAGTTTTGACATATTTAAAAGTTGGAGGTGCCACAGCATCTTTGACAGCTTTACCACTCTCACTATAACAATTTTTCTCAAAATGCAATTGGCATTTCCCTTACAGCTCATGATCATTGCCAGCTGCTGTTTGTGGATGTTTTTGACAAAATAGAACTATTGATTTTAAAATAAGTCAAATAAAACACTGGTAGAAATATTATGGGAAATACCAGAGTTTCCATTAGTCTGTTGTTAAGATTATTTAGGGCAAAAGAAATATATAATACCAAAGGATGAGTTTCCACTTCTATTGCTGAAAAATTTCAGTTTAGGTAAGTTTTACAGCTTACCAAGAAATGTATCCTTTTTCTCAAAAAAAGTGCTGCTACTTCTAAGGATGTGATGATAAAAGTGAAGCTCTCTTTTAAGTGCAAAGAGGTAAAAAAAATAAATAGGATGTCCTATTACTGAAAAATGATCAGTCTTTTATACAGGAGTTTGTTTGCACTCAGCACTCCCCTATTGTTGCTTTGTTTGAAGTCAGTGGGAATGCTGATGGAAGTGGTTGGGAATGCAATCCTTTAAGTGCTTTTGCTCTAAAAAAATCCATTTTCCTTTGTAATGCAATCTTCAGTAACAGGGGGTTATTAATCTTCACAGCAAACAGGAGGGCAGTGTTTCCTTAATATCCAATTATATGGATGAAAAAAATTCCATTATGGGTGATAAATTGATCCCATGAGCCAGTGTTAGGCTTATGTTAGGCATTAAATGGGTTTAGTCTGCCACTGATTTTTTTCTTTCCACCACTTATAGGAATGACCAAGAATTGATTTAAAAAGAAAATTATTAAAAAACACCCTAATCTAGGATTTCACATTCCTACCAGAGGTTTCTGCAACAGGAGAATTGATGCTGCTAAGGGAGAGGAAATCTCCTTCAGAGGCAGAGAAAGGGGGAGTAAACAAGTTGCAGTAGAGGCTCTTAATCAACTTTATTGGCACTGCAGGTATTTTCAGTTTCCTTGGCAGAATCTGATCTGAGACCCACCTGCATCTTCCACCTGCACCTTCCTCGTTTCTGTTCTCAGTCATTTTATTCTTGCAGCCCCTCTCTTGTGGCAGGTACTGAATTCATTGCTTTTGTGGAGCAGAGCAGAACCTACTGATAAATGAGAATAAACAGCAAGTGTGTGAGGTGGGCAGGAGCATCTTAACACATTAATATCAAAGTAAAATTTTTTTTTCCTGGCATGGGGATAATAAACCAGGTGGTGTTAGAATCCAGGTGTTGAGATGCAGGTGTGAATTTGTCACTATAATATAGTTTTCTTTTCAGAATCCTCCTTGTAGCAGCAGTGTGCAGCACAGCTGTATCCACTTTTCTCTGAACTCTCCTGCAGTGGGAGCATTACCTCAGCTGTGAAGGGAGTCCTGACCCCACTGTCCCTCAGGAAATGAACACTTTCATGAGCTTGTGGCGTGAAGACCGAGAGGAGGACGTTCAGCTTGTGATGGAGAGGGGGGAAGTGGTGCTCAAGGTAAGTGTTAAAATGGTGTATTTCAGTTTAACATAACAGTCACCTGAAAGTCTCATTTTCCCTTTTCTTGTGGCCAAATGACAAAGGCTGTAACCTTCAACACCTAAAAGTTTTTCTTCAATTTTTATATTTTTCTCTAATTACAGATTTATTGTTAACCCTAAAGAAGATGTGTATTGACTTCAAATATGCATTTAAGGGATTTGTGTGCTGTGTTTGTACACTGAGGTCTAGCATTCCAGCACCCATATTCCCTTCCATTTGAAACCAGAGCATACAAGCTCATGTCAGGTGTAAATGCTTTGGTGGAGAACAGCCTCATTTTGTAATGCTTGAGCCAGTAAATGTCATGTATGAGCAGAAGTTCCCAGAACTCATTTTTACCAACAGGAGTCACCAGCCATTGATAGCTTGTGAAGCAATCTTAAGCAATCTGTGCCTGCTCTGTAAATGTAGGATTTTAGTTTCATTTATGCTGACTTTATCGTGTTTTTCAGTTAAAGTTAAATGGGGCCTTCTAGAAACTGGAGGGGAAAGTTGCATGTGTAATACAAGTTTCATTGGGCTGGCTTGGTTCTGAGTTAGATTTCCTATCTGTCTATGAAAAATAAGTTATTTTTGTGCCCAAAATCTGTTTAGGTTTGCTAAAGGAAGTAAGTTTACCTCATTTTTTATGACAGAACACACAATATATTAAAGATGGTGTCAAAACAGATACTTTTCCCATATAAATGTCTTCTAGTTGATTGAGAAGTTGGAGGTTCTTTTATTGGAGGCATCACCAAATGAGATCACAGAAGAACAGCGAGTCCTGTACCAGGAATTCATTCTGCAGTTGGAGGATCTGCTTCATCAGAAGTACAATGAGGCTACACAGAACCTGCTCAAAGTGAGTAAGATTTAATGTTTCAAAGTTGTGATATGTGCACAGAAGTTTAACTCCAAGTGTCTTGTAATGATGGTTGGCTTTGTTTGGTCTTCAGCTGTCACAGAGATGAGTCTGTGAGTTTCCAAATCATGTTTATAGCACACTCCAGACTTGTTAATTATTCAAAACTCATGAAAATGTGAACTTTACAGTGAAAAATCTCATCATTAAGTCAGATAAGTTTAAATTACTGGGAAATTTTGTGAGATTTGGAGATGATGAAAACAAGAGGTGCTGTGTGAAATTTTTTGACTGGACCAAAAAAATGTAGATGTGAAAAGCAGCTCATAAGGTTGCCTTGTACACATTTTTTTAATAAAAGTTCATGGGATTAAAATATTTTTTAAACTAAGATCTTGGGAGGAGTGAAGAGCGGTCAAACAAGAAAATGAAAATATGCTGAACAGTCAGTTTTTCGAGCTGCATGTGTGGGTAGTGACCTTGCTATTTCAAGAATATTAATCATTTATATAAGTATGTTTAGCAAAGGAATATTAGTGAAATAGTGAACCAGTTGTATGTGCACAGTCAAAACCCCCTGCAAATTAAGAAATGTTGAAATGTTTACTGAACTTAGGATTAAACTCCCAATATAATTATCATTTCACAAGTTTGTCATTGCCTAAATGATGAAATAATCTGTGCAGTGACTCTGGGATAGGAGTCCATTATTGCTCAGTAAATCTGTTTTTTATAATTTATCCTGAGCATTAGGGTAATAATGGAAGAACCCCTGTTTAACAGTACTTGGCTCACAATTTGTGAAGTCAGAGGAAGAAAAGGAATGTAGTTCAAATTTTAAGAAACAGATTTGAATTTATAACTGTTGTACTTTAGTACATAAATACAGCACAGATGGGCTTGGTCTGGTGTATTTTCATTCTTACATTTTTTTAAAAATTTATTTTTTCAAGTTAATATAGGTAAATCAAAGTGAAATAAATAACACATTATTTAATGTAGGCTTTTTTTCCTTGTAGGTAGCTAGGATGTATGAAGACTCTGAAACTGGGAATATGCACACAGTCATAAAGAATAAAAATACTACTTTCTGTATTTGGGTCAATCTGAAGAAGAAACCAAGGTACAGCACACTGAAATTATTAAACTGAAATGAGGCCTGGCTTTGTAGAGTAAACACCAAGAATCAATTTCTCATCATTTTTTTTTTTGTTGCTGTTGAATAGCATTTATTCTGCAGACTCTCAGTGCTGGCTGTTGCTAAGGGGTGGTTTAGAGATATATATGTTTCTTTCTTACAATGGAACAGTAGAACCCTGTCACTGCCAGAACAAATTTGGAAGAAAAACAATAAAGCTCATGCAGAGAATTGAAATTCCTCTGGAAGCAATGTTTCTTGCTGATGCATTTAATATTTTCTAAGTTGTTCTAGTTGCTTGCAAAGCAGTGAATGATACTTGGTGCTCAGTTAGAGAATATATTTTAGAGCCTGGGATGCAATATCAATTCTGAATGTAAGTTTTGTGGTTTTATTGGATTACCATTAAAATGGTACATTTTCAAAATGAGATTTTTGAGCAGACTTCCTGCTCCTGCTACACAAATAAAGGAATAAGTTATTAAAAGGATTTTAGCTTGAGCTGTTGCTATGAGTTTGGGTAAATAAGTAGAAGGGTGAGTGCTGAGCAATGTCAGACTGATCTGCAGGAAGAGCCCCTATGACTTAAGTGTTAAAGCCTTTTGACCACCAGAGAGATGCACTTAAAATATTCAACCAACAATTAAAAACTAAGTGTTGCTTTACTAGAAGATTTTTAGAACTTGTGACCAGCTTACCTTATCCAAAAATAAATACTATTTGAATTATTTTGTAAGGTGCTGAGAGTGATGTAACATGGACAGCTGTGCAGGGATTTTCCCGTTAAATTAGACAGTTTTACCAGGAATGTAGTTTCTAGAAGAGCTACCATCTGATTCTACCTCATTGTCATCCTGTCAAGATCTATTTTTGAAGCTTCTGATCCCCTTGCTGTAGTTGTAGCTTTGCTGGAGGGTCTTACAGACAGCTGCCAGCACAAGCCCCGTGACATCCCACATTTCTCAGACTGTGCAACAAATCCCAGAAGAGATTTGAACATTTGTGAGGAAACACCACGTGGAGTGCTGCCAGCGTTACCAGGACCTATTGTTGTTGTCCCTGTCCTTCCCAGGTTCAAAAACCACGTGTTCCAGGAGGCAGGCCATGGCTTTGACCTGCCCGTATCCCTGGCCCTGAGCAGCGTGGCTGTTCGCGTGCTGCACACCCACTACAATCACCTGTCTCCCCTGTGGCTGCAGTGCCAGGGGCTGCCAAGGCAGGAGGCCTCAGACAGCGAGGAGTCAGATGAGCACCCCGAAGATGATGGGCAAGAACCAGGAGAAGAGGAGGAGAAAGGCAGTGAAGAAGCTGGCGAGCCTGCTGCAGAAGAAACGTCCTCTGAGGAGAGAAAGGTAGGTAAAAAACCTCCTCAGGGGATTTCCTACACTGCTCTTGTTAACTCGAGGCTCAGTCACAGTGTCCTGTGCAGGACAGCCAAATCCTTCAATGTTTTATAGGAAAAGGCAACTTGTGTCAACAGTTTCATAGATCTTTTCAAGGGAATCCAAAGATGGAAGGTAGGAAGGAAAGTCTGGACAGGGTATGCAGTTGGCATTTGGTTGGTGGTTTAAGAGTGAGATCAAGCTTGAGGTGCCATTGCAGGATACTTCTGTAAATCTCTGACATGTGGACAGATGAATGGGTTCTGTTTCTGCAGAACTGACAGCCCTAAAAAGTCCCTGCAGGAATCCAATTTGAGGAAAATTTGTAGTGTGCATAGTAGGATTCAGAGTTCAGCAGGTGTTGGCTGTGCAGGTACCTGGCTACTCCATGTCTGTGTGCTGACCCTTTGCTGTTATAGGGCTTTTCAAATACTATTTCTGGTTGCCTGTCCTCTTCCTCAGCTCTTTTCCATGGAATATGGAAATGAATATGGAATGGCTTTAGCTGTGATGGAGGTTGCTTGGTTTTGTATTGTTCGTACTGGGTTTGGGGTTTTCACTTGGAGTATCACCTGTGACTTCCAGATAAATGCCCTATGTTCTCTACCTAAAATTTCTGCAGAAATAACTGACAAAATAACAAGTTTTAGGCCTTCTTACTATGTTTGGAGCAATTTCATGGATTTCAGAGGATATTCTGAGTGGGAAGGGACCCACAAGGATCCTCCAGTCCAACTCTTAAGTGAATCAATTCTGGGATCCATACAGAGATCAAAGAGGGATTGAACCACTCTTTATGATCTTGGCTTTTCTCCTTCTCAGTCCCCAACACCTTTGTAATGAATCAGTGCTTGAAATCCTACTTCTCTTGGTTCCTTTTTTCTATTTTTATGACAAATCTTATCTTTTGGCACTTTTCACCTACATTTCTCAGACTTTCTTTAGGCTCCTTAATTTTTTTCCCTCTCTTTTTCTTTCCCAGGTCTTGTGCTCTTTCTCTCAATTCATTTGTGAATTTTCCTCTTTCCTCTGAAGGCTTCACTTCTCTCAGCTTCTGTCCTCTCACCTCTTACCCTGTTCAAGATGTGTGTTCTTCCCACGTGCTGGCAGGCACAGCCAGGGCACAGAAGGTGCTGTGCCTCCAGAGGAGTCTGCTATGACATGGATGAATCCCTGTCTGGGTTGGAATTTGTCTGGAAATCCAGGGTAATGTTTCTCAGCATCCTCCTGTCTGGCTGTGCCTTGAGTTCTTCCCCCACGTTCCTGTGTGTAAATACACTGTGTGAAAGGGAATGAATATCATGGGCCAGGCACAGGCCAAAGCTGCAGGTGGGGTGCTGGCACAGTTTCAGCATTGGTTTGGATTCAGCCTCAACTTGCATTTTCTTTGTGCTGCTCTGCTGGCTGCAAAATCAGCAAAACCACAACTTTTGAGTGCACACTCAGCTAAAATGGTGTTGGGTGCTTGTTTGGTACTCAGGGAGCTCAAGATAGAATTTGCTGTGGAAATGAAGTAACTACTTTGTCTCTATTTGTATATCCAGCTCCAAATTAGAGAGTACCTTTAATCAAATTATTTCTCTTAAAACTTTGACCTGTGACCCTAGCAAGGTTGGTACAAATGTCTCTGTTTCTCTTCTCCCTGGGCCTTTTTGAAGGAGGTGATGCCACCTTCTCCATTGTGTTTGTCTCTGACTAATGGAAAAATGCCTTTTGCTTTTTATCTAGGAGAGTGCTGCCTCATTGAAAGAAAACAGCAATGACACAGATGATAAAAAAGAGACAGAGGAGGAAACTGAGAAGAATTCAGACATTTTGGATGAGCCAACACAAGGTATTTGGTTGTTTTTGATGTGCAGCACTACGAAAGTATTTAAGCTCACTATTTTATGTTAAAAATTGCTCCCTATGAGGGTGGGAAGGCCCTGGCACAGGTTGCCCAGAGAAGCTGTGGCTGCTCCATCCCTGGAAGTGCTCAAGGCCAGGCTGGATGGGGCTCTGAGCAAACTGGGATAGTGGAAGGTGTCCAGGGGGCTGAAACTGGACTTTTTTAAGGTCTCTTCCAGCCCAAGCCATTCTGTGATCTATAGAACCACTGCAATATTTCCTTGTGAATGGAGAAAAGTTTATAAATATAGGGAAGTTTTGATAACACTTGAGTTTTGTTGACATTTCTATTAATGATTGTTAAATGTGAGGAGAGAGCAGGACAGATAGGAAAATGGAGTTTGTCCCCACAGTATTTTTTATTTATTTATTGTTTACGTTTATGTACATGTTTATCGTGTTTATGTAGATATGTGTGTTGTTATGCATATGTTTGTGGGTGAGACACACAATCTTTATGGATCTGCCAGGCTCTGGGGAGATTTACTTCCTCAGAAAATGATGATTCAAATGCATTTCATGGTAGACATTGGTGTAGTGTGGGGTGTTACTGAGTATTACCTAACTGGGTGCTGAAAGTGAGATACCTTCTCTTACACCTTGTTAAAAGAGGCCTAATTCTAGGAAATAAAACTGTTTGTCCCACAGGAGTTCCAAATTTCTCCAGTGGTGTGGTGTTGTCCTTTGGTTTAATAAGAGTGAGTTTTCTTGTAGTACTGACTTAAATAAAACAGTTGCAAACTATTGGCATAATTTAGCTCCACTTCACAGCCTTCTAGAGTTGTCATTTTTGATGTGGTCTCAATGTCTCAAAGCAAATTTCATAGCAATTACAGTAGCTGTTTTTACAGTATTGAACACTTCTTTCTTAATTCCTGTCAACAGTAATTTCTCTCCTCCTGTACCAGCCCATGTGATGTTTTATGTGGGCTGGTTTGGTTGTTTTTAAAGAAAATGTTTATGGCCATTTTTGCCACATTTCTGCCTTTTACTAACATTTTCCAATTATTTAAACCTTAAATTCATACATTTGCATGATATATACATAATTATGCATAGAAAAATAGAAGAATTAACTTTGTTATCTGAAAATTGTGTTTTGTGTTGGATCCCTCTTGCTCTTCATAATTTTCATATGTCTTTCACCTTTAGCCCATG